>CM076091.1:40041720-40099992 GCA_038088585.1 Chrysina gloriosa | reverse complement strand
TAGCTATTTTTTTGGGTATAACCCATTTTTTGACGATAGGTTAATAACATAGTCTTCGTAATTATAATTTAATGTGGGTTCTTGAGTGATACTATTTGGCAAAAAAGGGTGTATTACCGAATAAGGTTTCGTAAGGTGAATAACCCAGTGGATTTGTGAATACGACTGTTGTATGCAAACATTGGGCGAAAGGTATAAATTCGTCCCAGTTTGATTGTTTATCATTAATATAGTGTTTTAAGTAATCCTTCAGAGTGAGATGCGATCTTTCCAAAGCACCGTCGCTTTGTGGGTGATATGGTAATGATAGTATTTGTTATGTTTGAAAGAGTTTGCCAAAATTTTTCATTAATTTTGAAGTGAAATCTGCACCTTGGTCTGATAAGATTGTTTTAGGGATTCCAAATAAGGTAATGAACTTCTTAACGAGTTCTGTTGCTACAGCTTTGGAGACTCGTGATTTGGTATAGTTAACTTGCATACTGTTAAGTATATACTATAATATTTAAAATTCGCGGTAAAATAGAACCAGAGATACATCAACCGACATCTCCCACCACTGGATCGGAGAAAATTATATAAGCTTAACGGAAATATTAAGATAAATAATCCACTCCGGGCAGTGGACACGAGCGGACGTGTCTTTCCGTATTTATCTACAACGAGGCTATTCGTTAGAATCGACAAAGCGTTCCGAGCGGTCCGTGTACGGAACAGCTCAGCGATATCACGGCGGCATCAATCCAATGCGCCGAGGCATTCGACGTCGAGGTACTACCAGAAACGGACGAGTTTCTCCGAGTGTAGAAATATTCTTTCTACAAACCACCACTACCGGAGTTAATCTCCGGTAGGTTCACGAAAAAGAGTCATCAACTAAGTCGAAGTTGTTCATCGAGGAAGCTTCCGACGGGGAGGAACCGGCATAGCCGGCTTTTCGCCGTCCAAAGCGGCCAATTTTTCGATTTTCGAAGCTCCGGCTCCGGAAATCGAAAACATCTGCACATTTTAACTTGTCTTCGTCCATTTGGACAAATTTCAGATGGCTTCTAGCCAACAACGCCTCACCGCAGGGGATTTCCCTCCCCTCCCCGTTCCGCCGAGGAGTCCATGGACGAGGGCTCCTCATCGTCCTCCAGACCGGAATCCCCCTCCTCCGGCCCCCGCGGACCCCGGCCGTCTGCTGCAAAGCTCCTCGCGTCGCTCGATTACGACGATGAAACCCTCGTCCGGTTAATCGCCGAGCTAACCGAGGAGCTCCGAGGGCGACGCATTGCAGCTTCGACTGCAGCCCTTCCCGCCGCGCCCCCGTAGCGGCCTCCCCGCTCCCTCTGCATCCGACGAGTCGGTCTCCGACTCCGGCTCAGAGCGCGACGATGCCGGCTGAACTAAAGAGGCAACCTTCTGCCTCGAAGAAGATGGCGCAACCGGCCGCCACCCCCTCCACCAGCGCCGAGAGCCAGCAAAGGCCACCGGCTGCCACGGTCACAAAGACCGCCACCACCGCTCCTCCACCGACTTCGGCTTCAACGAGCCAAAGGGCGCTGCTGCTTCGCAGGCCCCTCCGTCCGAATCCAACAAGATTCCCCCATCGTCCTCAGGGAAAAATCCGCCTGGGGACACGTTACGACGAAATTCTCAGAGCTTCGAGTCAACTTCTCCAAGGCCCAAAATACGACTGACGGAATCCGCTTCTTCCCCACCACGGAGAAGGATTTCAGGGCTGCCGTAAGGATGCTCGACGGTCTGGTACTACCGTACCACACTTATCAGCTACCTTCGGAGAAGCTCTTGAACATCGTGATCCGTGGGGTCCCCGTCGAGACCCCCTCAAAGAAGTGGAAGAAGAACTCCTAGAGTTCGGATTCCACCCCGAAGGCATCCATCGCCTCCGCCACCCCCGGAGCAAGAAGGAAATGCCCCTCATTCTGATAAAGCTCCCGAGAAACGAGAAGGACATCTTCGCCCTGAAGGAGATCCGCAGACTAGTGGTCTCCGTCGAATCCCTCCGCTCCCGAACAGCCGTCGGGCAATGCCACCGCTGCGGCGAAAACCATCGCGCCGCAGACTGCCCCCTATCTAAGGAGAAAGGCGACCCTGCCAAATGCGCCAACTGTGTTGGCTCACACACGGCAAACTACAAGGGATGCCCTCACTACCCCAAACCCCGATTGCCAACCCGATCCCAAGCCGCCCCTTCGGCGAAAAAGACCCCGGCTCAAGCGCCCCCAGGCCGCCACCCAAGCCACCCAATCCTCCCAGACGACTTCCTCTGGCAGGAAATATTCCGACGCCACCAAAGGGAAATCTTCTTCCCCCTAAGGTGCTGCGTACCGACGTGCCCAGCCAGTCTCTGCTAGGCCCAAGCCC
This sequence comes from Chrysina gloriosa, assembly GCA_038088585.1. Classification (NCBI taxonomy): domain Eukaryota; kingdom Metazoa; phylum Arthropoda; class Insecta; order Coleoptera; family Scarabaeidae; genus Chrysina; species Chrysina gloriosa. The sequence continues at coordinate 40,097,622 of CM076091.1, read as the reverse complement.
CCGCCACCAACAACACCGACTTCTTCGGCGCTGTGACCACCCTTTTACAGCTGGTCGGACAATTCTCGTCCGCACTACAGCAGGTTCAGGGCTCCATCCCCCGTAACCTCTATTAATCTATCAACCCGTTTATGAATACATCGGTAAGCATAAACCAGCAAGGCATTTCCAGAATAGTCGCCTGGAACGCGAACGGCATCAGAACTCGTATGCCTGAGCTAAGAGACTTTCTTCAAGAGAACCAAATCGACGTTGCCCTTCTCAGCGAGACTGGCCTCCGCCCGGGGACAGTCTCAAGGTCGTGAATTACAAAACATACCGTCGAGATCGCTTGACGGGCCGCGGCGGCGGGACAGCTGTACTCGTCAAAAATTCAATCCGCCACTCCGAGGTCGTAGTGCCGCCGCTGAACTCTCTGGAGGCGGCGGCAGTCATCATCTGGACCGATTTCGGTCCGCTAAAACTCTACGCGACGTATAGGCCCCCCTTGGCGGGGTTTCGCGCCAGGATTTCGACCAAATCTTCACCGACCCCAACGCGGTCGTCCAAGCCGGATCATACGAGCTGAGGGCAGGCAGCTGCTTGACATCATCCAAGCCTTAGGGCTTTCGTACCACCCTCCCGACAGCCACACGTTCTTCCGTGCTGGCGTCCAATCCGATGCCCTCGACTTCGCCATATCCAAAGACATCCCGGTAAACGTGACCGTGGAAAGCATCGCTGACCTTTCATCAGATCACAACCCCATCCTAATCACCCTAGGTAGCGAACTACTTCATCTGGGGGAAAAAGTTCGGCGGCGTACGAACTGGAATCTTTTCTCCTCCAAAGTTCTCACCAACCTCAGTGTCAACGAAAATCTTCAGGAAGCAGCCCTCTTAGAGGAAGCCGCTAACAACTTCACCAAGGCGATCTCTCGGGCCCTCGATGAATCTTCTACCATCAGACCCCGCAGACACTCTCGACAACTCCCACCCGACCTAAGGGAGCTAGTTAGGGAAAGACGACGAGCCAAGAAAAGGGCCCAAACCACCCTCAACCCCGCTGACAGCCTCCGAGCAAATCATCTTACTCGACAGCTCCGAGAGGCTCTCAAAACCTTCGAGCAGGAGAACTGGGACGACAAGGTCAAGTCTCTCACGACGGAGGATGGCTCCCTATGGAAACTATCCAAAGCCTTGAGAAACCCCTCAAAAAACCCCCAAACCGGCCTCTTCACGGCACCCACGGTTTAGGTTTCTCCCCCGAGGAGAAAATCGAAATCCACGCCGACCACCTCGAAGAAGTATTCCGCGGCACCCCCAATCAGCGACGATGAAATAATCTTCCGAAGAGAAGTGGAAACGGTGGTGCACGGGATCCCCGAGCTCATCGGAACCCCACTCGATCCCGCCTCCCCGACAAAGTAAAGGCCCCAGGGGCGGATTGTATCACCAATCTGGCCCTAAAGTGGTTACCCCCGAAGCTACGGAGCATCTTTGCGAAATCATCAACGCAATGCTCCAAATTCAGTACTTTCCCTCCTGCTGGAAACACGCCGAAGTTTGCAACATCCCCAAGCCCGGGAAAGATCGCAAATTCCCACAAAACTTCCGCCCGATCAGCCTTCTCTCCAACGTTTCGAAAATAGCTGAGTCCTGTCTCGGTTGAAAGAACTCAGCGACGATGTCATCCAAGATGAACAGTTCGGCTTCCGAGCCGGACTGTCCACCGACCTACAACTATTCCGGTTCTCGGAATACATCCGAAACGGACTCGAAAGGCGAGTACCCGTAGGTGCAGTTTTCTTCGATTTAAAGAATGCCTTTGACACAGTCTGGCATAACGGGCTGATCTACAAGATGATCGTTTCAGGAATCAACCCCCCATGGTCAAACTCATCAGGTCCTATTTAGCCGGCAGATCCTTCTGCACCAAATCCCATTCCGTGAAGTCCAGCGTCAGACAAATCCACGCCGGCGTTCCCCAGGGATCACATCTAGGCCCGCAACTGTTTTCCATTTACATGTCGGATCTCCCCGAGAGCCCAGCACCGAGATTGCAATCTATGCAGACGACACTGTCATCTACACAGGCTGCAGGAAGCAGGCGCTGTTCAGGAAGCGCCTCCAAAGCGCTACTGACGGTTTTCTGAGTTGGATCTCTCGCTGGGGTCTGAAGCTAAATGAATCTAAGTGTGTGGCAGTTAGATTCTCGCACGATCGCGCAAACCCCGGTCAGCCGATTAAGGTAGGAAACTCCGAGCTCCCCTGGAGCTCCGAAGTGAAATACCTCGGTGTCATCTTCGACCGAATGCTCACATTCCAAAAACAAACTGACGAAATCCGAAATCGCTTCATCAAGGCCCGCAACCTGCTTCTGCCCCTCATAGGGCGAAGGAGTCCCCTTCACTTAGGGAGCAAGTTGCTCTTATACAAGACGACGCTTCGACCGCTTTTTAACCTACGGCGCTATGGCCTGGTTAACAGCGAGTGAGACTAACATCAAAGGTTTGGAAGCACTCCAAAACCGAACTCTCCGCCTCATCGTTGACGCCCCCTACTTCGTAAGGAACGTTCAGATTCATCGAGAACTGAACGTCCCGACTCTACGTGAATTTCTGACGAAACTCCTGAAGTCCGCGTGGGAAAGAGCCCGCGCCAGCCAAAATCTCTGCGTTCAGATGGTCGTTGATCCCCAAGATCGACCCCTCCCAAAAAGAAGGGCCGTCGCCTTGCAGATGTCATCGATCTGGACTAAGGCAATTCCCACAGGTCCCTCGACGACCATCATCGTCCTCTAAACGACTGATAAACGGCTATTTTTCAGTCTGAAATCCTCGTATGTGTTACAGGTGAAAAGTCATCTTCCCCAGTTAGCTCTTCGCTAACCAACCTCATCTCTCCCCAGGCTGCGTGATCGAAGCAGCCTACACCTGAAGATAAAAGGGCGTAAGGAATCCCCCACCGGCCCTAGTATTGACATGAAGTTCCTAGCGTTAAGATAAATGAAACTCAAAATAAACGAGACTCGACTGTACTTTCTTCTTGCCAGAATTTGACTGTCAATGCCACCGTTAATTGCTTGATAGTCCCCGACATACACCATCCTCCTCTATTAATAAAATATCCTGTATCACAAATTATTTGTGCCACGAATGATAGTGGGTGGAGATATACTTTTAAAAGGCGCCTTAGGATTTAATTAATGAGTATGTTTGTAATTATGATTGGCATCAACTGCTTAGTCTTGGAAATATTCACATTTCCTTTAAGGCCTTTTATGATATTCTGTACAGCACATTTGAATTTTTTATTATGGAAACTTTTATTCCTATATTGAATCCATCACTTTGTTTCTCACATGTATAATAAACTATGTCATACCGTCACAAGCACACAAGCTTCGTATACCAATATTACTATTTCGTAGCAGGAAAAACTATTAAAACCTCGTGTTTTCAGCGTATTCTCATCCCACTTCAACCCCTAGCTTTAAAACTTGATAGTTATTGATATTATACATATAGTTTTATCTGAAATACTATTTGGGTTTAAATTCGAGGGGAGGGAGGACAGAAAGGGATAAATTTTTTCATTTAACCTGTTACCGACTATTGATAATTCTGCCTAGTTACATAATATTCTATTTCTTTTGCATTTTCTTATCTTTTTGTGAAAGAATTAATAAAATTGGAAAGATTATAGTTGCCGAGTCATTACAACAACATGGAGGAGAAAAAAAGTAACAAAGAAAATCGCTGGATAGACCTAAAAAGAGGCGAGACAGATGTAAGAAATGATAGAGGGAAGCAGTAATGTGGATCTGAGAGAGAAAAGCTGTCCAGAATTGGAAAACCTTGATAAGAAAAGTGGAAATTATGGAAAGTAACAATGAAGCTATGGAACTAAATGGCCCGTGTAAAGGATTAAGACTCCACTGGACATTGGACTATACACCGAACAATATGAAACGCGAGTCCACGATCGTATTTTTTGCATTTGAAGCAGCGGTCGCGGTTGTTGTTACATTAATCAATGAAGCTCTAGAAGTGAATTTTTGAAAATGGCTCCAATTTTTGATAAAATCTTGATAACATTCTATTAAAACTAGGCAACTCTTTGTACTGTACACTGATAATTTATAACGGCACTTAGGGTGGGTGTCATAATCTCATTAGAGTGTAGCCTTTTCGTTTGCCAGATAATCTATTCAATTACCTGAAAATTTAACCCCAAATTTAAAAGGATGGCTTAATACCGTAAATACCACAATACACGGTACATGGTCACCTATGATGGTCAGAACAGTATCAGGGAGAAATACTATAAAACGTACTACCCGAAAGCGACAAAATTGTAAAAAGAATTTTAAAATTGCTTTCCTTCAACTGAATGTAACACACAGATGTTGGCTAAAATATTACGAAAAATTTTTATTAAAGCGCGTATTTAAAATGACGAATTATTTATTTTTACGTTATACGAAGTGTACTACTATAATTATTCGTTAATTTTATTAGTATTCATTTCCACACCACCTATAAGAAGTAAACAATAAATTAATACAAAATACAAAATAATAATTATAAATCATTTTTTGAGTATTTTTCTTATCGGCTTGTGCCTGTTATACTTTGAATCGACTAACTGCGGAAGCAGGGACTGTGAAATAAAATTTCTGTAAATGGAACATTATGTTTTGAGTCCAAAACTGAATATTTCTTTTACAATGCAATATTTTAAATCCCTTTGTATGAATACTACAAAATAACACATTTCACGTTTGGTTATATTTATCTGTCCTTGGACTTGGAAATAATAGTTATGTGATTGTTTTAATATAATATTATCATCGTCAGGATTATCTGAGGAAATTAAGTTTGAGGTTCTTGATACTACTCCTATTACTTCCATAGTTTCAACTGTGGATATTGTTGTTTGTAAATGTTTTCTGAATTCTTGTTGCTTCTACATTTCCGCTTTTATATACCTCCGGATACTAATCAGCATGACTGAACATGAATTACTATGTGAATGTCTGGAGTTGTTTCTGCTGGATAAACCAGTTATTATTTTTGGTGATTTCAATATTCCACGGTTCTTAAATGATTCTCTAAATTGTACTAAATTCAGTACCTTTTCTCATTTCTGTTCTTCGCTTGACCTACTACGTCAGTTCAATTCTGTTCTTACTTGTGATGGAAGACTACTTGACTTGATTGTCTCCAATGTGAACTGCAACATAGATGTAGAACCTGACATTCTACCTTTTGTGCCCATCGATCAATATCATCCAGCTTTATCTATCATGCTGTCGTTTCTGGCATCTGCACCTGTCCATTCACCTTTTCCGTCTAACGTAAATCTCCGATATAACTTTAAGCGAGTTGACTTTGAGCAGTTATATCTTGACCTTGGGAATACGGATTGGTCATTTTTGGAGCGTACAGGCGATGTCAATGTGGCTGTAGATGAATTCTATGCTACTCTTTACCGTATTTTTGATAAATCTGTTCCAAAGTTTGCTTCCTCCAGAAATAGATCCAGTCATCCTCCCTGGTTTTCCGCTGGTATAATTGCTAATATTAAACTGAAGTCCTACTATAGACGCAAGTGGATTACTACCAAGAACACTTATTTTGAGAAAAAGTTTAAGAGACTTCGCACTCTTTGCAAATCGGAAATTTTTCTGGCCTACGAACGTTATTTACAATCAACGGAAGCATCAATTTTGAATGATCCCAGACAAATATTTAAGTATATTCATGATAAACAAGGTTCAACTAGAATTCCGAAGAACGTTTTCTGATCATACCTCCTACGGTGATTGTGTTCCGTTTTGCCTTCCACTTGTTACTGAGGAGGAATTGAGCAAAATTATGGCCTCTTTTCCTGAGAGTTACACTTCTAGAGATGACTCAGTTCCTTCTTTTCTTTTGCGTAACGCTGGTTCAGGTTTTGCTAGGCCTCTGGCGGCCTTGCTTAATTTATCTATCAGGACTTCTATTTTTCCTTCTGTGTGGCAAAGAACAAGAATATGTCCTGTATTTAAAAAAGGGAATAAATCTGATATTACTAACTACAGACCTGTATCGATCTTGTCGAATTTTGCCAAGGTTTTTGAGAATGATTTGTATTTACATTTATATAAAAACCTTACATATCGCCTAATCAGCACGGCTTTGTCCGTGGTCGGTCAACTGTCACCAACCTTGTCAGTGTTTCTCAATTTATCTGTGGTGAGTTGGATAGCCGTGGCCAGGTGGATGTGGTCTACACGGATTTCAGCAAGGTCTTCGATATCATTGATGACAATATACTAATGTATAAACTATGTGGATTTCGCCTTAGTACACCATTTCTGAAGTTAATTCAGTTATACTTAAGTAATAGATGTAATTATGTACACTATAATGGCTATAAATCCCTTGATTTTATCTCGACATCTGGTGTCCCGCAGGGATTAAATCTGGCGCCTTTGCTATTTATTCTGTACATTAATGACCTCTTGGAGAATCTATCATGTTCGGTGTTGGCATATGCTGACGACATAAAAATGTATTCTACTATCAACAGTTGGAATGATGTTTCAAATTTGCAGGACAATCTTAATTACATTATGAACTGGTGCGCTAAATTTAAATTTAAATTAAATCTCAATAAATGCTGCTACGTTTCTTTTACCCGTAAATTTAACCCAATTGCCTCTAGCTATAACATGGGTGGTCACTCATTGACCAAACTGGATGTGGTTAAGGATCTTGATGTGCTGTTTGATCATGCCATGAGCTTCTCACCTCACATTATTCACCTATGTCTTTCTGCTTCTAAGGCTTTGGGGTTTCTAATACGCTCTTGCAGAATGTCATTTCGTAATGACCAATTGCTGAAATCACTTTTTTCAGCTTTATTATTAGTAAATTAGAATACGCGTCGCAAGTCTGGTTTCCTCATTATATCTGTCTTGAGCTGCCAATTGAAAGGATTCAGCGTCGTTTTCTTAAATATTTATCATTTAGGATGGATGGTATTTATCCCGATCGAGGAATTGATTATAATTCGTGGCTGGGGAGACACGGCTTTAATTCTCTAGCATTTCGACGTGAATGCAGTGGTGCCCGTTTCATATGGAAATTGGTACATGGAATCATTGACTGTTCGGCTCTGCTTTTCCAGTTAAACTTTTATGTTCCTAGGTTATCGTCTCGTTCTCACACTACATTTTTATACAATTTTCTAGAACTAATTTACTTAGTGCTTCGCCACTTGCTACAATGTGCCGATCTGTCGACCTTCATTACACGGATATTTTTATTAAAGCTATTAATGATTTGTAATTACTTTATTATTTATTTTCTTTTAATGTATGTATCTAATTATTATATTTTTGTCCTATTATTGGTAATTACTGTTGGACAATAAACTATTATTATTATTATTATTATCGTCATCTATCTCGCAAAAACATTTTTTGTTACTGTCAATCCCTTTAACTGACATTTCTCCAGCTGAGTATGGGTATTTGACTTCAATACACGCATTGGAATTAATAACTCAATCCGGGAATGCTGGTAGAAATCTTTTGTCCCCGTCTATAAACAAGCCATATTTTGAAACAATCAAACCGCTTACATTTGTGAATCGCTCAATTGCTTTCTTATCATTAACTATTCCATAGTGTAAAGATGTTGGCAAAATTTAGTTTATTTTTCGCGAATACACAGGTACAATGTGTTACAGCTTCCTACACTTTCTCTCTTTGTGCCATTCCGGATTTGAATTTTGGCCAAATGTTTTATTCCATCATGACAATATCTGTGTCAGTTAGCACATTTAACCTTCCTATACTCACGTCAAAATGAAAAACGTACACTATACTATATAAGTCGGTCTCACAGACCGTATGCGTGAAGTATAGGAAGGTTAAAATTGGTAAATTTCTATTTTTAAATTCAGTAGTCGGCATATCCGGAATATCTGTGTGATCATCTTCACTTTTGCGTCCATAATCAGAATCTGCACTACAAACACGGATTGTTCTTTTTGTGGGTCCTATTTTAGCTTTTAACTTTATTTTGTTATAAAATTTTGTTGTAAATTTTCTATTTTTTCCAAAATTTTACTTACAAATTTAACCTTACTATTGAAACTGATTGCAGCACCACAACACTTACCCTCAAAGATTCAAAGAAAAATTTATTCTCTTTCCCATAACAAATTTATTTACTAATGAATTGTATGCTTCTGCCAAATTGTTATCTACATCGTATAGTAAACTTGCGGATAAATTTGCTATACAATTAATTCTTTGCATAAATAGACCGCACAAAACATTATTTAAAAAATCATTGTAAATTATCCCACCTGCTTAACCAGCCTTGTTACAAAAATAAGCATTACATTTGCTATGATCCCCTAAAACGTAGCGTGGCCCATTTGAAATTTTTTTTAAAATTTTGTTTATAATGGAGTCTTGCACACAATAATATTCACGCGTTCAAACAATTTACTATACTAGCGTTTTGCAATTCCGTGTCTGAATCAATGCCTGTATTAAAATTTCACTACCTGAAGTACCTACGGGATCGACTGGTACCTACAATAGCTTCCACAAAACGAAAATACCTTTACAGGTCATTAACTCATAATACGTTTTTACACATTCATTTACCCTGCTGGGATGGTTGAAATCAGTGTTCGAAAATTTACCTTATATAATGTACTTTAGTGTTCCGGTCGGTAGAATATTTAATACACAAACGCAAATAGTGTTTGTGTAGCAAATACAAAAAAAAGAACTGTTATTCTATTTGTGATCTTTCTACATAACGAGAATACTGTACTGAACTAACTCAACATAAAGATCAAAACATTTCATTGTATTCGGTTCAGTACATTATTCTTAATGTACTGTTTGTGTATTTAGTATTAGTATTCGTTTGGCTTTCATGCTATAGAATTTTATAATGCCGCGTCCAAAAAATATTTTATTGCAAACATTGTATTCCACAAACGAAAGTAATGAAATTATATGCAAAATGATAACTGCGAAAATAAAGTCCCACAGCGGTAATTTAGAAAGACATCTAAAACTGATGCATCCAGATATATATCAAAAGTATATTTACCAAAAGAAATTAAAGAATAACACAATTACATAACACGTATACAATTGAAAGGAAATGGTGTAACAAATTCTAGTCCAGGAATAGCACCAAAAACGGGTTCGCTCCGCAAAAAATCCTGATAATTGATTTTTCGATTGGATTATGTCAGAGAGTGTCCCCTAAGTATAAAACCAAATTTGTGTCGTCCGAAACTGCGAGCGTTAGCCGCCATCTTGAAGAAGGTCTTCTTGCAAATACCTCGGAAACGGCGAGTTTTACGTTAAAATTTGTGAGGATCTTTTGGAGAAGATAAAATTGCCCATCTTTTTTATTTGAAACCGTTTTCTTTATTGTTAAGATTTACCGAGATATAGTAGATTAAAAAGAACAAAGTTTTGTTTTTTTCGTGTTTCCAAAAATTATCGAGTTATTTTCCAAACACAAAAATTTGGTTTCTTTAATCGACTATATCTCGGTAAATATTAACAATAGAGACAAAAGTTTCAAATAAAAAGATGGGAAATTTTATCCTCTACAAAAAGGCCCTCACAATTTTTAACTTAATACTTACCGTTTCCGAGCTATTTGCAAGAAGGCGTTCTTCACGATGGCGGCTAACGCTCGCGGTTTCGGACGACACCAACTTGGTTTTATACTTAGAGGACACTCTCTGACATAATCCAATCGAAAAATCAATTATCAGGATTTTGCGGAGCGTCTAAAAATCCTGAACTATTCTATCAATAAAAAAATATAGAGCTTGCCATTGTAGAATTGTTTACTAACAACGGACGCCCACTCCATATGGTTAAACTAAACTACTTGACATATGCACATACAAATGCCGAAAGCCTTACCAAAAAAGTAAAATACTTGTATATTATGAAAAAAGAACACTACAGAACGCTAAAATATAATGTAGGAGTACACAACCACTACAATTGTACTGTTCTAGGACGAAAAAGAGAACGCTACGTAATGTTTGTTACTTGCGTTAAGAAATCGTTATGTACTGTATTCGGGTTGTGTAAAAATACATAAACACTAAAAAAATAGGTATCGTTTCTGGGTTTGTGTACAATACACTAAATAATGTTCAGTTTATTTTCGAACACTGGTTGAAATGATGGGCAGCTGCCATCAGTTGTTTGCAGGCAACCAGTACTATAAGAAATCATACATTTTTCGTGAGTCCAGTGGAGTCTTAACATTAACTGATAGTGAGACTGGGTCAGGAAATTATTTCATTGCTTTAGCTAGCCTAAGATTCTAACCTAGGAAGGCATTGACGATAATCCGCAAATTGATGAGCTAGCCGAATAATTAGAAATAAACATTTGAAACAGGTAATTACTTCAAGTTAACTCTTACTAATTACAAAGGTTTGATAAGAAAGTGGATGACGTGTTATCATTAAGGAGTCACCCCTGTCACGCCGCTGTAAAAGAAACGTATTTTTGTGAATTTTTCCTGGAGAAACGCGTGGTGATTTTTGAATTTGTCTTTCTCTACTTCAAGTAACATTGTTTTAAATATTGACTACGACTTTTTTATTCGAAAAATATTCATAAATATAATGTACTCAATGGTTCGTGTAGACCGCTATTTGGGAAACGTCTTTTGCGGTGACCACTGCTGCTCGGAAAAAAGATCACCTGGAATTAAAAACCAAACGCCTTCAGTTTCAGTAATAAATTATCTAGTACTTGAACGAAGGATTTGATGAAATATTGATTTTGGAAGAATGGCAGCAATTTGAAGTAGAAATGACTTTTTCGACTAAAAAATGCTCCATGTTTGTTGATTTAAAAAGGAACCAGGCATTGGAAAGGAAATTCCTTTGTTCAAGTACTAGATTTTAACGTGTGGATGAAGCTTGTAAAATGTTCTTGTAAAAGTTTTGGGTCGGGTTTACAGGTGGATGAAATGTAATTTGAGGCTGTCACGTAGAATTTTCGATGCCGGGTCAATATAATAACTCCTCTGCAGCGGCAACAGCCTCCAAAATCTCAATTTGCTTCTGTCTACGAAGCATTCTTCCTTCCCGTGTGTTATATTAAGCACAACGTAGGCAGGTCTCGTCTTCTTCTCTCACATATTTGTAAGCGTTACGGCCACAGTGTACCCCCATCGCCAGCAGTATGCTCAATAACAAAATGAGTCCTTCGTTGAATTGACAGGCAGCAACGTGGGCAGCTATTTCGTCCGAGATCGACCCCCTCGTAATAATTTTCAGATTTATTTTCCAGATGAGCTTGTTGTAACTCTCGTTATTATTTTGATTGAAACCACATCTGCATATTTCCAATAAATATTCATTGCTGAGGTCTTCATACTGGCTTGGCTGCTTCGAAGACTTTCGTAGGTAGAGCGTATAGAAAGGATTACTCAAGGACTCTTTCATGGCGCATTTCTTCTCCCGATCAGACGGTCATATTTGCGATCGTTCAACTTGCAAACTCTATAACTTTCTGAATTTGGAACGGATCAACTTGAAATTTTCAGCGAATATTCTTGAAATGCTATATTTTGAGGATCCATAAAAAAATCGATTTTTTCGAAAATTTCGCAGAGGCGTGCCCCTTAAGGCCCGATTTCATATTCAACATTAATTCTCCATTAAATATTAATGGTTACATTAAAATAATCACGAATAATCATCATTTAAGATAACCGGTGACGTTAATGGACGTTTAAGCTAATGGTTAGTATTTGATCCATTAAATCGTTAATGGTGGCATTAACTGGCCCGCGCATGTGTACCGGTAATTGTCTACGTAAGCAAGTTAACCTCTAAATATTTATTGAGAAACGTTTTAATGATATTTGTATTTTCGCACGGTGAATTTTTGTTAACTTGCGGTAGTTTTTCGTAAATTTAGTAATGGAGAATTTTAAGAAACGCTACCGGGAAACTAAAAATTCACTTAATCATATTTCTTCAATGTAATTGGTAGATCTTTTGTAAACCTTTTTCTCCTCCGTATAAATAATAATCATCATCAGATAAAGAACTACTTGTTTCTAAAATGTTCATTCGTTGTTTCTTTCAGGTGCCGCTTTCTAACTTAGGTTATATTTTGAACGAAATAACAACTGATGATAGAGCACTTCTTGTTCTTCTTTACATATTTGTCATAATTGTTCAAATGCTTACTTAAGCCGTCGTTACTTAACGTGCGCATGTAAAATCATTATGAAACTGACACAATTTAATGTACCTCTAAATCTATCATTAAACTTAAACCTCCATTAGTTAACGAAGCTTTAAGCACGTGATTATGAAATCGGGCCTAAGTAGTGTAAACTGGTCTTTGTCTCCACTTACGTGCAAGGCGCGACATTAATATTCAAAGTAGCAAGGACGTCAGTCTGGTTTACACTGCTTAATGACAACACATCATCCACTCTTTTATCAAACCTTAGTAATTACTAATATTATGAGTGAATTTTGCAAGAAAAATAAAATTAATGACTCACCGACTTTACCACGTTTTCGTTTATCCTTTTGTTTTCTTCTTTGTTGACTACATAAGATTCAAAATCATTTTCGGTGTTCATCATTTCTTCCTTCATCTGCAAAGCCAATTTTTTACTTTTGTTTAGTTTCTTGTGATACTTCTGTAAGGCGTTTAACATTGTTGATAATTTAATTGATAACTGCAACACTTCAGGTTTAGTTAGTTTGGCTAAATCACCAATTGTTCTTATATTTTTTGAGCGAAAATCTCTACCAGTCTTAATATCTCCCAGAAACTTTAAAATATTTTGGATGGGATGAGAACAATCTATTAACTCCGGATATATCGGAAAATTATCATTTTCAGTTATTAACTTCTCATTTTGAGTGTGAGTGGAATAAATAATGTCAAGTGCTTCGATAATCCTTTTTAAACGGGGTTCCCTCAAGAATTCCAATTGGACAATCTGACCTTCATTTAATACTGCTAAATCCGCTACAGTTTTGATATTTGCGGAGAGAAAATATTCATGTAGATCTTCATTTAAAAGCGTAACCACGTTATATATATCTATCGCACAGGATGCAAGATTTGGATAAATAGGAATTGACTCTACTTTAGCAATTGATGTAGCTGTTTCTGATGCTCCAGATAGCAAAGAAAAGGTAACACCTTTTTCAAATGTATCCATGAAGTAAATTTTCTCACTAGTTATTGGAGGATCACTAAAATTAACTCGTTTTCTGCGCTGAAACAATTAAAAAAAAGTTAGTTAGTTTTCATGGTAATTATTTGGTCATCTAAGTGTTGTCGTTATTTTAAATAATAATATTAATTAACTAGCTAAACGAATAACAATGCCGTCACACACAAGATAGGTGAAGTAACTGAATACATGTACAAAATTAGTAAAACAATACTACATATTGAAGTATCATACAGACTAGAAATAAATAGTAAGCCCTCTAATGATTAATTGTATCAAGATTAAAATACGAATGTTAAAATATTTAAAATTCTCGCGGTCACGGATTCGGCCTGAACGAGAATCCAACTCGAAAACAATATACCGCCATTGTAATATAATAAAGAAGCATGATACAGCACTGTTTTTTAAAACATCGAAAGTTGAGCGACAATGAAATATAAAGCAAAAGTTCATTCGGAAGACCCAACAAACCGAAGACTTAATGTGCTTCGGGGTAACGGGAAAAGTGTCCGGTGAAGCGCTACTAATGACAAGCTTGAAAGCAAACTGTTAAGTGTTGATTTATATTTTTCTTGTTTTACTGTCGCAACATGGTAGTGAGCTCGGAAATATCGCAAGAATATAAGTGAAAAAGCTAAGTTTAATGAGAGTGTTACATAATTCGTTTAGTAAGTGCCTTCATCATCTGAGTTTTGCAATTATTGAGGTTGGCAAGAAAGCAATTTCGGTTGTCACACATCGAGAGCGTTGCAATTGTTTTGAAAGACTTTTGACATTTGCTATCAGTTATTATTAGGTTACTTCAGAAACAAGTTGTGCGTAATTTTATTAGTAGCTGTTAGTTTAGGGTCAATGGAGTGCAGAAACGAACATTTTCGACATATTTTACTTTTCTATTTCCGTAAAGAAAAGAAAGTTACTGAAGGCAAAGAGATATGTGAAGTTTATAGTGTTGATTGCATAACAGAACGCACGCGTCAATTGGTTAAGAAATCCGTTCTGGAGACTTTTCACTCAAAAATTACCAACGTTCTGTCCGACCCACTGAAGTTGATAATGAGCAAATCGAAGCTTTAATTGAATTATATGACGATATAACTGTTTGAAAAATGGCAGAGAGGTTAAATATATCGCACACAACCATTGAAAATAACTTAAAATGTCTTGGGCTCGCTAAGAAGCTCGATGTTTGGGTTCCGTATGAATTGAAGGATATTCACTTAATACAACGAATCAATATTTGCGATTTGCATTGCATGCGCAACGAAATCGACCCTTTTCTGAAAAGAATCATCACTGGTGATGAAAAATTTGGGATTTGTGCTCCACCATGATAATGCAATGCCTCACACATGTTTAGTAACTAGTAGGAAATTATTGAAGCTTGGTTGGGAATTGATGTCGCATGAACCATAGAGCCCTTATGAATTTAATACACGACTAAAGCTTATCTGCTCTTTTATTTTACTACTCCTGTAGACTACTAATCTACCCTTAGTCTACCCTATTCGCTTTCTAAGGTATGGCTTTCAAGATTTTCCCCGCTTGATTCATCTAATAATAGCTCGCTCAGCTTATAATCTTGTGACGTGAAATTTATTACCTAGATCAGGTAAGCGCGCTATTCAATTTGTGGTAGTCTAAAGGAGTTGTAAGCGTTTCTGGGCGTTTTCAACCTAACTTTTAGAGCAGCATTTAACTCCTTTTTGATTTTAAGTAGTACCTAGTAGACTTAGAAGGGTAGTAATATTGTATTCAAGGGCGAGTGTGAAGAGCGCAATTTCGGCGTTATTAAATGTCAAAGACAACTTCTTGCATATTATGCGTTTTCAATGTTTTCGATGTGTTACTTTTGTCCTGATAAATCTATTTGAATTTAATGTTCTGATTATACAGTCTTATCTTAAGTTTACAACCTAGTTAGTAGCGGAGTGGTTAAGCATGCAAGGGCCGGGGTTTGCGACGCGGTCGCAGCGGAGCGTAGCAGTTTAAAATGAAAACAGGTCTGTACTTCCAATATATTGCGAAAGTAAAGAAAATGCCTAGATCGGTATGCTATACATGTGTAGACGACTCGGTGGCTCCGAACGCTACACACATATACAGTCTTAGTTAAAAGTATGAAGACGGCGATTTATTGGCGTTAATATTCATTTTAGGAAATTATATTCAATACGAAAGTTTTTATGAAATTTCTATCTATATTTTAGAACCCTTCAATTTTTTTTTTTCTTCAATTATTTTTGAGTTACGCCTCTTCGCGTATTTTTTTAATGGAACCTTGTTGATTTTACCATACCCTAGAGAATTTTTTTCTCTTTACAATAGTATTTTTTAAATTTATTTAATAACATTTTTACAAGAAAGCATTGGTTCAAGTATTTAATAAATGTTAGGTACATCTAACAAGGAGAAGGTAAGGTAATCGGATTTTTATAATTTTAGATATTTATGCTACGTGTAGTATGGACCTTGAATAAAAATATTTCCGAGTAGTTCGACGCATCGTACATAAATTACCGAGATAATCGGTTTTGAAGTTTCACCTGCCAGCTAAATCCACTAGATATGATACATTTTCAACTGGACACGTGACCTAGTCGGTAGCGTTTTAGTCCGGTACTCACGAAATCGCGGTTTGGAGTCTCGTCGCGCAACATTTTTTCTCCCTTAAAAACGCACCATGTTTTTCATTCATCTCATCTCAAAAATTATGAACAAATAAAATGTTATAATAACCATGTGCAGGAGTATTTTCAAGTACTTCATTAAAATGCACAATCGGTTGATAAACAATATTCATGCAAGTAGGCACATCTTTGATAGACAAAAGAGAAGCGATTAACAAAATCGAGCCAGGTAACTTTATCAGTGGTTATTGTTTACGTCAAATACAATTGTACAATTTATTGCTGTTAATATTAGCAATGGCGAGTTTACGTGGACGTGAAAGAATTGAAATATTTATGATGCTGGGTTAAGTTTGTGTTTGGACGTGAAGTTTACAGGACGTTTATAATTAATTTAATAATACGTATCCAAATAGAAATCCAATTTCTAAATCCGTTGTTGGTAAATCTTTAAAACGCTTTGAACAAACGGGTAGCGTTAAAGATTTGCTAAGGAGTGGTGGACCTAGAACAGCGAAAACCGATGATAAAAAATGTGATATTTTATTGGATGTATCTGAAGATCCCCATTTATCAACCAACCAATTAGCAGGCAATCACAATATTTCATAGTCATCGGTCGTTTCAATTTTAAAAAGTGAACAGTGTCAACCTTATAAGGTACAAATATTTCAATTTTGTGAGGAAATGTCAAATATAATTAATAATAATGAAAATTTCGTCAACAATATTTTTTCTCTGACGACGCTACTTTTTGCCTTACCGGTGCAGTAAACAGACATAACTGCAGATACTGGTCATCTGAAAATCCTTTTTGGTTTATGGAGCACCGTACGCAGTATCCCCATAAAGTTAATGTTTGCGTTAGCATTTTAGGGGATAATATTATCGGTCCCTTTTCATCAATGACAATTTAACTTCGGCTATGTATTTGTAGTTATTGCAAAATGAAATTATTATTAAAAATTAATTAAAGTATAAATTAACTTAAGGTAATGGGTTTTACTACAGTTACAGTTACGTACAAAAATATAGTGAAAGAATTAAACCTTTATATAGTTGATATCGATAAACCGCCATTGTTAGGTAGAGAATGGTTACGTCAGTTAGGAATACAGTTAGAAAATACTTCAAATATTAAGCAGCTCAACTCGAGATTAGATAACCTCCTAGATAAATATTCAGGAGTATTTAGTAAAGATATGGGAAAAATTACCGGATTACAAGCGAGTTTGAAATTAAAGAAAGATGAGCAACCATTTTTTATTAAGGCTAGAAGAGTGCCACATGCGCCTTTGCCGAAAGTAGAAGCCGAACTACTACTGTTAGAAAGAGATGGAGTATTAGAAAAAATAAATAGTACTCTAAACCCAAACTTGGTGGTGGACGAATATCCGTTATCTACAATTGATGAATTATTTTCCTCACTAGCCGGTGGAGATAAATTTACAAAGCTCGATTTGCAGCAGGCATATTTGCAAATGGAGGTACGCCCGGAATATAGGAAGTATCTTACTTTGAGTACGCCTAAGGGGTTATATATGAGTACCAAGCTAATGTACGGAATTGCTAGCGCGCCAGCGATTTGGCAACGCGAATTCGAAAATATCTTGAAAGATATACCTGGTATATCGGTATTCTTGGATGATATTAAAATCACAGGTCCTGATGATAATACACATTTTAAACGTTTAGAATCGGTACTCGAAAGATTACAAAAATACAATACACGAGTTAATTATGACAAATGACAATTTTTTGCGGATAAAATTGAATACTGTGGGTACGTAATTGACAAGTATGGTATTCATAAAACAAAAGAAAAGATGGAAGCTATTTGTAATGCAAGAACACCGTCGAACAAAACGGAAGTAAGAGCTTTCGTAGGATTGGTAAATTGTTACAGTAGATTTTTGGAAAATCCGAGTGCTACAATGCGACCAATTTATCAATTGCTCAAAGATCATATACCGTTTGAATGGAACAGTCAGTGCCAGAAAGCATTTACAAAAATAAAAAAATAGTTTCGATCAGACCGAGTTCTGGCACATTTCGATTCAACATTGCCCCTTGTCTTAGCAACAGATGCTGGCCCATATGCAGTAAGGGCAGTATTATCGCATATGTATCCTGATGGAACCGAGCGCCCAATACTATTTGCGTCACAAACACTTACAGCAGTTCAACAAAAATACGCCCAAATAGACAAAGAAGCATACGCGTTAATATTTGGTGTAAAGAAATTTTATTATTATCTTTTCGGTAGACCATTTACATTACTGGTTGATCAACAGCCTTTAATATAGATCTTTTCACCATCAAAAAGTCTACCTTCTCTGACGACAACTAGAATGCAACACTATGCATTATTCTTGCAGTTTTACATACAACATCAAATATAAAAATACCAAATTACATACTAATGCCGATGCACTTTCGAGGTAACCCATAGATAAAACTAATGCTTACAATTATGATGTTACGGATAAATTCGAAATCTTTCAAATAGAAACTCTGCCAATTACATTACAGGAATTAATTAAAGAAACAAGCAATGATGTACAATTAAAACCTTTATTAGAGGCGTTACGTTGTGGTAAGCAAATTAAGGCGCCAAATAGATTCAATATACCACAGATAGAATTTAATTTACAAAACAGTTGTATTTTTAGGCAACACATGGCTGTAATACCGTGTTCTTTACGCAAAAGAGTTCTCGATGAATTGCATGCTGCACATTTTGGAATAGTAAAAATGAATTTACTTGCTAGAGGACATTGCTGGTGGCCCGGAATTTCTTATGACATTGCGAAGTTATGCAAAAACTGTGTTGACTGTAATAAGATTCGGAATAATGCTGATAAAATTGCAGTACATTCGTGGGATCCACCAAAAATGCCATTCGAAAGAGTACATGTTGATTTTGTCGGTCCATTTATGAATTCATCATATTTGATACTAGTGGACGCCTATACACGTTGGCCAGAAATACACAAAGTTAATAATGTAACTACACAAACTACAATTACTTTATTACGAAACATTTTTGCAACTTATGAAATTCCACAAGTACTTGTTTCCGACAACGCTCCAACATTTGTTTCATACGAATTTAAGCGATTTCTTCGGGAAAACGGCATAACACATAAATTAAGCGCTCCATACCATCCAGCGACCAATAGCTTGGCCGAACGATACGTTCAGACATTTAAACAATCACTGAGAGCATTAAAAGGCAATAAAACGGATAGGCAGAAACAATTGGCAAAATTTCTAATAAGTTACCGGAAAACACCACATACAATAACTGGTGCAAGTCCATCATACTTAATGTTTGGCAGGGAAATACGCTCACGCCTAGATTTTTATAAGTCAAGTTCAGTAAATGATGCTAAGAATACAATTATACATACTGAAAAGGAGATACAAAATTTTGAAGAAGGTGAGAGAGTCCAAGTCCGTGATTACATCCATGACCATAAATGGGAGTTTGGACGGATAGAGAGTAAATTAGGTAAATTACATTATCTAATTCGACTCGATGACGGAAGATTATGGAAGAGGCATATTGAACAAATGCGAGCGATGGGGGAAAATACACCTATCACCGTGAATAGGTGTGATATGGTAATTAACGACAACTTGACAACGCCAAATATACCAGGCATACCTACCGGAAGATTATCACTACCATCAGTAATTGAGAAAGAAAATGTGCCGAAAATACAAAATACATCCTTACCTGAAGAAGCATCCTGCTCAGATACCTTGTCCAGCTTGCGGAGGTCTAAACGCATAATTAAACCTCCAGATAGATTAAATTTGTAAGTATTTCGTTTTTTTAGCAGAGGGAGAGTTGTTACATATTTCACTATAATTGTCATACTAAATATGTATATCCAGGAATATGTAGGAGACAAGTGAGCACTTGTTTACATAAACGGAAATATATACATGTTTGACGTTGACGGCTCCTGAGTTTTATTACAAAATACAGTAAATACACAACAATAGTATTTAACCCTTCTTCATCATCTTTTGGACAATCGCTTATGTTAAATTTTTCCAAAATATGGCTTTTTAATCTGTCCTTACACTTCTTGTGGCAAAATTTAAAAAACTTGTCTTCTTTTAGAATTAAAAAGAGTTCAAACTTGATCACCATCGCAATTTTGCAACTATTGCTTTAAACTGGTTTTTTTGTATCATTTGACAAAAACTACAATAACTGCTAAGGTAATTGAAAGTGATAGCTAAATTTGTGATTGGATTTTCTAAAGTACATGAACAACGTAATTATAAAAAGTAAATGAGGGTACTCTGAAGTACTGTTTTGTTGTAGTCAATGGAATCAATATTTTCAATAAAACTTAATAGAGTTTTTTTAAATAACTTCGGTTCTAAAACTATGCTATGTACAAAAATTAAAAACTAAAGATTTACTTGCAAGAAGTCCATATTTGATATAAAAAAATGAAAGAGATATGTAAATGCAAACTGAAATTAGTACAGGATAAAAATGTATGCCTAACTGAGGTTCGTACGTTACCGATACGCATTCATCAAGTTTTGGATACTCTCGTAAAAAGTGTGTAATGTTATTGCCTAACTATTGCTGTCACTTAATCAGCTAAACTCTTAAGAACATTGACACATATTAGAAAAGTACTGAAGAACATTGGTATTATCAATATTTGTCCACCTAA
The DNA here is from genome assembly GCA_038088585.1 of Chrysina gloriosa. Lineage (NCBI taxonomy): Eukaryota > Metazoa > Arthropoda > Insecta > Coleoptera > Scarabaeidae > Chrysina > Chrysina gloriosa. The sequence continues at coordinate 40,077,028 of CM076091.1, read as the reverse complement.
ATCGTTACTTTTGCCGTGTGAGCACCGTCTCCATTTTTAAATAGTATATATATATATATATATATACAGCTCTCGCAATATAAGTTGGTCAAGAGTGGGAGTTAGTTCGCGCAGATAGAGGAGGGATAGATTGCCTATCATTCGTCCTTTTCCTACGGAACTCATATTGATACGACAATGGTAATTCCTATGCACTATCTGAATCAGACAGGTGGGAGGTACGTGTCCTAAATACGTTTACGGCGCATCCCCACCGTTCGCCAACTTATATTGCGAGAGCTGTACATATATATATATATATATATATATATATATATATATCTGTGTGTGTGTGTGTGTGTATTTTATCTTAAGTTTACGCTGTTAACTTCTATTTCACGAAATATGAGAACCGTTGCATGCAAACAAAGATGTCGTTAATTAATTTCATACTTAATTAGTTAATCAACTTTTCCGTTTAACATTAAAAAAATCCTAAAAAACTTATTGGACAATCCGACAAATAAAGAGTCATGGAACAATTTATAAAATAGAGTATGCTAGAATAAAACAAAGGATATATAGGCTAACGAAAACAAGTAATCACCACCAGATTTAGAGAGCACGTAGCAGACTACCTCTATGATAGAATAGAGTCATATAATGCGTACATGAACGGCAGAGGGCGCAACATGAAAGTCGGAAAAACTAATGAAAAAACGTGAATTCATCGCGAGAATTAGATACTCATGAAGTAATACAGATACATAAAAACAATAACTTTTTAAAATAATCTTATATGATATATATATATATATATATTTTTAAAATAATGGCGATAGTCCTTTAGATTGGGGGTGCTGATAGATTTATTAATTATTACTGACTGTGAACGTTCTCATTGCATGGAAATGACTCACTGTCACTGATTTTAAGTTCACTAGTCATTGTCCTCTGAAGAAAAATGCTTAGCCCACAATACACGTTAAAACAAGTTAAATACGTTCGTTCCTAACGAACATCGTACGAGTACCTTTTAAAATATTGACACGAGTAACTGCTGTTTGTCTTCAAAGAGTGCAGGGCCACTGTCCTGTGAACCACTGTACAATCACTCCTCAATATTAACCTATTAAGCTACTTGCGCTTGCACTCTTAAATTAAATAAGGGGGTAATAGTATTGAGCGAACTAATGGCAATTTGGATATGCTGCCCAAATAAAAAGACGGTGGTTAAAATAATATATAAAATAAATAAAATCACCGTTACCATATCTTTCGGAAAAAATTCCAGATACGTATTTCGGCAATGAAGTTGCCATCCTCAGTTAAAAATTGAGGGAATTAAGTATCACCAGCAATGTCTCGCCAACGCCCAAGGCGAACACCACGCAACGAGTACTGTACAACTCTAAAGCACCGCACAATAAACATCACAACTGTAAAACTGTACAATTGTACAACTCTCTACAGTGTTCGTTGAGTGGTGTTCCAGTTTTCCACTGAGGATGGCAAGTTAGTTGCCAAAATACGTATCTGAAATTATTTCCGAAAGGTGTGGTAAGAGTAATTTTATGTCTTTAATATTGGATATACTATGTACTCAAAAACAAACTTTGACCAAAAAATGATTTGCAAGTAGCAAAATTAACATTTTTAAAAATTTGATATATAAAGGTAAAAAATAACTCATAAACACTCGTTCTTACACTAGGCATGCTCATACATGAAAAAGCAACAATTCTGTACCTACCTTAATATGTGGAAAAGCATTATCATCAATTACTTCCGAAAATTTACGTTTTTAAGAATACTAGAGTTAGGAGTAGCCAAAGGACTCGGTAGTTCTCTTGTAAACTCTAATATATCATGGTCTGTATTAGTAACTGAATCAATCGCAAGAACAAAATTAACATCTACCACTTTATCGTCTCGTTTCTCTGAAGGTATTGAATGCAATTTCCCACAATTTGATATAATCTTGTGAATACGTTGTGTCGAAGACATCTCAGTCTGTGTATTCTTTCTTAAAGGTGTGTTCTGCAGTATGGCATTAGTGCAACCAGGTAAAGTATCTAATAATATGGCAGATTGAGAACTTTGTTGTTTAAAATCAGGTATTTCGCTTTTTACTGGTATATTCTTTTCTGACGTTTTCGATTGCCCAAATTCCAATTTTATGGGAGAAATATCCAAAGTACTATCCATAAATGCTTTATTTTTATTTGGAGTATCGTCCAAAATTGGAGAGCATTGAATATTTTCGTTCATAGTAGTCCCAAAGGCAAATGGCAATGATTCAAAATTTAAATCTTTGATGACAGTTTTTACAGCACCTGGACCGTGCTTTTCTAATTTTTCCATAACATCATCTTCATTTCCAATGTTTACGAATGGATTACATGTTTGTGTTTCATCTGCAGTACAAGTATTTTGTTTCAGGTTTTCAAGTAAGTGCTCGTGTGGATCACAATTATTACCGTTTACGACTGTTTCCTTATTTGCATTTATTTTATTGTGGTCCTTGTAATTATTACTTGAAAGAAATTTCACACAAAAATATCAGGTTTTTCTTGTGGACTATTAGAATTATATTTTTGGTTGGAAATGTCTTCCCTCTCTGGTGTACATGTCTCTCTGTTGGTAACACCACATTCTAAAGTACTTGTACATAACGTACCAGTAGTTTCACGCTTCAAATTAATTTCGTCTGTATGTGTAATCCCCAAAGAATCGAGTTCTAATAAATGTATTGCTGCCTGGGTATGTAATTTGGCTGTAGTAGGCATTCCATATTGGTTTTCTTGGAAACGATGTGTATCTGAAAAACAACGCACTAGATTAGAAAATTTCATACAATTAAAGCATTATTTAATAAATTAGTTTCATTTGTTGTAGATTGGGAAATATCAAATAAAATGCTTATCTAGTACGCCTTAAAAGCATCTCAACTATATGAATGTCCATGACATCAAATAAAGTAGAGGAATATCGTCAGGGTTGACCACCCCTTTTGAATTTTGGTCATAACTTCCATTTAATATAGAATTTGGTCAATTCAAGCACAGTGTTGGAAAGATCTAGGAATGAGGAACAGTTTTGCTGAAAATCGCAAATTGATGGAGAGAAAAATTAAAAAGTTATAAGCGTTTAAACACACAAAATGCTGTTTAGGTCGGTCCTTGCTATCTAGGTTGGCCCATCGCTGAAAACTGACGAAATTTGTGCTGAAATGATTGAAAACTGAATATAGTGAAATAAAAAGCCGAAATTTGTTGTACTTTTCTGGTTTCTTTTTCAATTAACCAAAATTTTACAACAAAATGTTGCAGAAAACTGTATTGAATAGCACATTATTCGGAATCGCATTTCCGACAAATAAAATAGCTCGTCGTTACATTGACGCACTTCAAATGCACTTCCCTCTGTATTCAACGCATGCAGTGGAGTTGTTACGGTTTAACCGACGAGGTATTGCTTCTATATAGATGAAGCAAAAGTCTTCATATTCGTCCGAAGGGGTCTTCTACTGTGCTTTCTTGAGTGGGTGACGTCGTTTAGCTGGTGTTTTTGTAGCGGACTTCATTGGAGGCGGTGTTGAATGTTTCGTGAACGCCTTTGAAGCGTCTCGCGTTTATTGCTTTTCGCGTAATACAGAGAGGCTCTCTGGCAAAGGCAAAACTGTGCTAGTCATAGGGCGCCGTCCTCGATTTGTCTTCTTTGCTGGCGCAGTAACCTGCAGAGGTTCCATTGTGGTCAAAACGAAATACAGGTTCGACGCACGAGACATGGATGCCAATGGCTCAGTGGATGCCGCGACTTCTTTATGCGCGCAAACTTCAGGGACATCCGAAACCGCTGTACGGCGCTGTAATTCCTCATCATTAACTGGCAATGTCTGTGACAATAAATCCAGCTTTGATGTTTCGTGGAGTCAGCGCCAAGTCTAGTGTGGATTGGACTAAGCCTGGGATGTCTGATTCTTTACGCTACATGTTATCTTCGCTATTTAATGTGTATATGCATTGTATTAAACGTGTCGATACACTCGAAATATGTTTATTAATTTCCGACAGAAAAACATTTCTTAAGCAATATGATTATTTATTGTGCATTCTACTACTGTGTCCCTTACTTAATTTCTCAACAGAAAGTCGACAAAATGAACAATCGACAATGTGATTACAGAATCAGAACGCACTGATGCGAATTCGCAATTATCTCGGGATATGTTCTCATCAAAATTGTCGTAATGCTTTTGCAGTAATATATGGACAATATCTAATCGTTCGATTATCGTTTGGACAACAGTAATAATAACGTCGAATATGTTGTATATTCCCTTTATTACAATCTAAAAAGAGTCTAGCGTAAGCCCATGAAAAAAGTTTTCAGATTCTCCCTTAATTCTGGAAATGTGCATATACTATCGTTAGGGAGCAGATTTGCAGCGATACCAATTTTAAATTATGACTTCCCATCTACTTTAGGGTAACTCACCATAAGAATTAAGTCGACAGGCATAATCACTGTGCAAAAACAAACAATGAACTATGTGTGAGGTTAACTTATTAAAAGCTTATATGTTTAACACGGCAATGGGTTACTTCAAACAACCGACAGAAATAACCTCAACATACATAATATACAAATAAGGCAATACTGGGCGCTGCATAAATGAAAACAAAAAGAGATAAAAAGAGCATAGAAAACAAACAATAACTTGGGGAAATATTGTACATTAAAATTAATAAAACTATTATAACAGAAAAGAAAACAGTTTCTATATATGCGCTCCATTTCTTACAAGAAAACCACTCTGTTAAGGACGATTTTGAAAATAAAAAGCTACAAACGTTCGTTGGAGTCATTAAAAATAAATAAGCAAACCAGTGTAATTCCCAATAATCAAATAGAGACCAAATTATCACCACTTCTAAATATTCTCAATAAACGCCGCCATTCGCCCTCCACATACACCTACATTTGCATAGTGAGTGCACAGTCCGTATTCAATAGCCAGTATATCTAGTCAGCGATCTACATATGTATATGGTATAAGCGTGTTTATACAGAAATAGGTACCTACCATTCGGTGCAAACACCTATTTTTTCGTCTAACTGCGCAGGGATATGCAATATGCATATGTAGTTGTTTTTCCCGAATTTGCCAATCAATAACAATATTTTACTTTAATTATGAATTTCCACAAAGTAATGGCTACTTCCATCAAATGTATTTTTCTATTTCGATAATCATGTAATAAGAAAGTATCCAAAAGAAAGTAAAGTTAACTCATGTGTACTTTTTGCGCAATTTTTGGGGTTGCATTAAAATTCTCTTGTCTTTTTTTTTCTTATTAATCGCGTATTAATTTTATTTTGTGTTTTTGTGATTAATAATTAACATTTTATCATATCGGTAAACTCCTCACCACACACTGGTTTAAATAATAAATTCGGTGACATGTGTTCTGCTAGCACGAGGCGAGCATTAAAGAAAACCGTAAAACCGATAAAAGCAAATAATTTTCTGAAAGGTCTAAACATGGATATATACCCTTCCTTACTGTAATCGTGTGTGAAGCGAAAAAAATATTACGATGCCAATCGCCCGTAAAACAGCCTTGGATAAATAACATGCCCAGCAGCAGCGTGTCTAATTTTAGGCGTTATTTCTACATAAAATTAAAAATTAAAAAATTAGAAAGGTAAGTACACTTTACAAAGACTGATATTCAGTGTACGGACGAATTTAGGTTAACGTCATCAAAACAATCGTAGATCGCATAGAAGTAACGCCTGTACGTAGATTGCCACAGCAATAGTGAAATTATTGTGGGTCGCGTTAAATGTATTTATGTTTATATCACTGTAATGTAAACTACACTAGATTTCATAATTACTTGAAGTACTTGAATTACTTAAGTTCACTATAATGAATTATTATAAATATCAATCTGTGTACGTGTGCTATTGGCACTAGCTATTAAATTATTTCTAAATCTTCCTCAGAAAAACGACGTTAAGATATCTCTTAAACGAGAGAATGTTCGTTCTACATCACAATTTGTTACGAGGCTAAAATAAAAAGAATTAAGGTGTTCATATTTTTTTGATTCCATTATTTGAAAAAGTAGGATAACATAGTTCATGTAGAATAGTCAAATTTGGATTTCTAGAAAATATGTTATCAATTTTTTCTTTGAGGCGAAATCAAATTGTCGGATGTTGGAATATTGTCGAAATCTCTTCGCATTGAATTTAAAAATGTAAGAGATTCTTACTATGGGATATTTTGTTGCTCAAAATATTTAATATATTCTGGTAATTTGTTAAAATTATTTGCAATATATTGCAATTCAGTTAAGAAGTGCGGATTTTGTAGAACATTTTTACACACTTCCATACTGATTGCGTCATTTTTAAAATTATTAATTACAGGAGAGAAGGGATTGGGCATGAGATTGGATGAGGGAGTAAGGCCGGTGCAAACAGAAACAAAAACAAAAAAGTGGCGTAACCACTCACAAACAGTGAGTATAAAGAAAAAGCTAAAAGACGCGCAAAATTTTAATAAACGGGAAAATATACACAGTAGAAGATGTGAAAAGAGATTAAACAGCCAACGCAACATAACACCGGAACCGAACATAAAAAAGACTAGAACATTCAGCCAAAGGTCTCCAGACAAAGAGGGAAATTATAAAAGTAGAGGGAAAATACGTGCAGTCACAAGAACTGCTTACAAAACTAAACGGGAACAAAGAGAGGGCTAAAGATATAATGACAGTGGAAACGAAAACGGAATACGAGCGGGAAAACGAAGCAGATGGCAATATAATGGGATATAAAAGAGCCATAAAAGGAAAAACTGAAGAGGACTGCTAAAAACTAATCAATGATGTAACCAAGGGCGAGCACAGCAATGGCAAAGGCCATGTAAACGGAAGCGCAAAGGAAGATGAAGAATGTAGTAATGACCGAGGGGAAAATCAAAAGAGGAAACATGTATAAAAAGAAACAAAATAATAAAAGGAAGATAGCAACATGGAATGTATGAATGATGCTAAAGCCAGGGAAGATGCAAGAAGTAATAGAAGAAAAAATATATGGGATAGACCTTGTACAAATCCAGGAGATGAGATGGAAAGGACAAGGACAAATAAAAAGGCAAACTTCACCTTGAAATATTCAGAAGCAGAAAAGGAAGGCTTTATAATAATAGAGAAACTAAAAGAAAACATAATGAAATTCAATGAAAGATGGCATACTTGAGAATTCAAGCCAGACCTTTAAACATATCAATCCTAAAAATGAATGGTTAGAAAATGAAATACAGATTACGCCAAGGGAATTAGTAGTACAAAGCTCAAGCACAAAAAACGGCACAAAGTAACGTGCGCCGGTGCTAGACACATACACGCAAATCGACCATGCAATAATAAACAGAAGAATGCAATCCTCAATAACAGATGTGAGATCATACAGAGGACCCGATGTTGACTCTGATTACTTCGTACTAATAACAACAATCAGACTGAAAATAAAGAGAAATAGGACAAGCGGATGTCCACGACATAAATGGGATACATCTAAACTGAGTATGGAAAAATCAAGACGTAACTATGAAAATAGTGTTCAAAACAAAGTAAATCTGGAGGATGGTGATGACATAGAGGCGGAATGGAGAGGAATAAAACATTGTGTCAGGGAAGCAGCAAAAGAAATCCTGGAAGAAAAAAGAGGAGGGTGTCAAATGGGTGGTATAACGACGAATGTCTAGCGCAAACAATAAACAAAAGGAAATTGACTTGGTTAAACAGCGGGAGAGAAGAGGGCGGAATAGAATATGAAAAAATCAGAATGGAATGCAAAACATTACTAAGAAAAACAAAAAACTTGATGGATGACGAAATAAAGGAAATTGAAGTAGAAAATTTTACAAGAAAATTGGGGAGAACAGTAAAGTGTACAAAGGAAAAGTAAAGGGAATAAAAAAGGAAGAGTAACAGAGCTTGAACACGAATATAAGCAAATATGGAAAGAGCGCTTCAAGCACCTCTTAACCGACCAAGAAATACAGACTCCAGTAGAAAATGAGCAAGAGCAAAACGTGGAACGATATAGCAGAGGAGCTGGACGACCCAATAAGAGGAGAAATAGAAGAAATTATAAACAAAAACAGAAATGGGAAGTCTCCAGAAAAAGGCGGAATAAAAATGGAAATGTTCAACTATGAAGGCCAAGAAACTAAAAAAAAACTATACTAGCTGATTAAAAAAATATGACAGCAGGAAAGAATGCCACAAGATTGGGGATGCGAACAAATAATAGCAATTCATAAAAAATGAGAGCAGATGTTATGTAACAACTATAGAGGAATCAACGTACTAAACACAGCATACAAGCTGCTGTCCACGTTGCTGTAGAGGAGATTAGCAGAAGTAACAAAAGACACGCTGGAGCCACATCAGAACGGATTTAAACAAGGAAAATCAACGATAGATCCAATACACGCAGTAAAACAACTAATGGAAAAGGCTCAGCAGTACAAAACAGAAATGGAATTGATTTTCATAGATTTTCAGCAAGCTTTCGATAGCATTAACAGAAATGAACTAAAAGGAGCGCTAAAGGAGTTGGGTATAGGCGCAAAATTGAGGAGGCTAATTATGATGACAATGGAAAGAACAACAGCGAGTGTTTTAACGCAGAAAAGGGAGACATAAAAGTTTGGTAATGGATGTAGTGAGAAAAATTAAGCAATCAAGAGCAAAGTGGCTCGGGAATGTATGGAGAGCGGGTCCAGGAGCTGTAATCTATGATGTGATAGAGTGGAAGCCGGGATGCAGAAGAAGGAGAGGAACACCAAAGAATACATGGGTGAAGGAAGTGGAATAGGATATAAGAAGAACCGGAGACATCAATTGGAAACAAAAAACGAAAAACAGAAAACTATGGAAGCAATTATGTGAAAGAATATAATCAAAAGAAGGGGGTTGTTCCGACCCCCAACATTTATCATTAGATTTTAAGTTCACGTTTTCTGAAGATTACTAGCATAGTCGCATCAACGAATTCCAAATCAATTTATTTAATCAACGTTTTCCAAAAAGAAACGCCATTTCCATACGTGTAATACTGATCCTACGAAAGGTGGCGCGCATGTGTCGACTGTTTCTGGCGTAGTACATATATCCTATGATAGGGGGCGGGCGTATATACAAACAAATTCAATTCAATTGAGTGTAAATAATGACTAATCACAATTCAGTTCGTGGGTGATAACTGATATATATACTTGTATACCATATGTTGACATTGATCCAGGCTTATTCGAAGTCGTTACCAAAAACATGATTCATGGTCCATGTGGTGCTATCAACCAGAATTCTCCGTGTATGAAGGATGGAAAATGCACGAAACGCTATCCAAGAGACTTACACACCGAATCTATCACTGGAAATGATGGATATCCACAATATCGTCGACGATCCACTGAAGATGGTGGCAAATTCATCACTCTAAAAGTGCGCAACAATGACATTGAGGTCGATAATCGTTGAGTTGTGCCGTATTCACCATTACTCACAAAGACGTTCAAAGCACATATCAATGTCGAGTATTGCAATTCAGTGAAATCCATCAAATACATATGCAAATATGTCAACAAAGGAAGCGATATGGCAGTTTTGGAGTGGGAAATGCATCAATCGATGGAATCGAACGATATCAATTGGGACGCATTAGTAGCAAGAGTTGTTTATTTTGCAGTGCATCTTGAAAATGGACAGCGCGTATATTTTACAACGGAAAATGTACATGCAAGAGCATTTTGGCCACCGCAAACAAAGTTAACTGCGTTCTTCTAATTGTGCACGGATGATTTTTTCGCAAGAACGCTACTTTACTCAGAAGTGTCAAAATACTACACATGGAATACATCAGCGAAAAAGTTTCAACGTCGTAAACAGGGCAAACCAGTTGACGGACATCCGAATTTATATTCGTCCGACGCGTTAGGCCGTCTGTATACAGTTCATCCAAACAATCAAAAATGTTTTTACTTGCGATCACTGTTAGTTAACGTACGTGAACCGAAATCCTTCCAAGAACTGAGAGCAGTAAATGGTGAAGTATGTGCGACTTATCGAGAAGTTTGCCAAAAATTAAATTTTCTTGAAAACGATGCCCATTCGGAAATAGCACTCGCTGATCCATTGAATACTGGTCAACCATAGCAAATACGCAATTTATTTGCGATAATATTGACGTGTTTTCCATTCAGGCCAAAAGATCTTTGGGAAAAATACAAAGATTACATAAATAAAGGCATCCTGCGTCGTTTACGAAGCAACGAATTCGAACATGCAATTCACAACAAACGTATATAATAAAGCATTAGTTTTGATCGAGGATACATGTTTGGCAATCGCAAAAAGGATTGGTGCAGTTGGGAATGTGTGCACCGAATCGATCTGTAAATGGCGCTTATGATCGTGACTTGCTACGTGAAGCACACTTCGATGTCGATGATTTGGATACATTTGTTGAAAACAATCTTCCAAAATTGGTTTCAAAACAACGCATGGTATATTACACAATCATGCAAGCAATTACAAATCAAAGCGGCGGATTGTACTTCATAGAGGCGCCCGGAAGTACAGGCAAAACCTTCCTCATTTCAATCATTTTGGCAACCATACAATCACTGAATAAAATTGCACTGGTAATTGCTTTATTTGAAATTGCGGCCGTTGAGTTTGAAAACTACTGAGACACCAGCATGCAATGGTTTGGTGATAACCAAAAATTCTGGAATGGGCAAAGTTCTCCAAACATGTGACCTTATCATATGGGACGAATGCACAATGGCTCACAAAAAAGCATTGGAAGCACTTGTTCGTACACTGCAAGATGCCTATCATTCTTCTCCGAAACATCAATCCACCAGGACTTTGCAACGGTACAAGACTTTCGGTGAAAAAGATGATGAAAAATGTCATCGAAGCTACAATTTTGAATTGGAAATTCAAGGGGAAGATGTACTGTTGCCTGGTATTCCAATGATCTCAACAAGCATGCCATTTGAATTCAAACGTTTACAGTTTCCGGTGCGATTCGCTTTTGCGATGACCATCAACAAAGCACAAGGACAATCTCTGTAAGTGTGTGGGCTAGATTTGGAGAATCTGTGGTTCTCACATGGACAACTGTATGTGGCAAGCTCACGGGTCGGAAACCTTTTGATTTATTGGTGTACGCACCAGACGAAAAAACCAAAAATATCGTGTATCTACAAGCACTCGAATAAATAAATTAATTAAAACGACACTTTGAAATGTTTTCCATATGAACATGAATAATAATAAGTTTCAACAAAAATGACACAATGTAAATTAAATGTTATCATAACGGGTTTCCTTTAATTTCCTTTTTCTGAGGTACGAGCAACGCGCGACGGGTAAGCCAGTTACGAATAAATTCACAAATGCGATGTTAGCGTATGAGTTTATACACCTGATGTGGATCATATTTGGATAAAATGTCTTAGGTATTTTTCCAGTTTTGAACATGATTACCGCTGCATCACCAACAAATAATACTTATTACATTCGCCCGTGTTTTAGGACACCCAACTCTTCTTTTACACGGTCTTTTTTTACACGATTTGAAATAACGCGGTTCATCAATAAGAATAAATACACATTTTTACACGAATTTTTTGTTCTAGCACGAATCCCTAAAATTTTTATTTTGATTCTAATTTTGACAGTGTCTTACAGAAACATCTATACAGCAACAAAATACAATTGCGGGAATATCGTAACCCCTGGTGTACATAATTGAACAAACCGTCGGTCGGTTTACTCCCATAGATGTGCCGTTAATCACGAACGAAATTCTTCATTTGAATCAAACCCGGCAGTTGTGCTAGACATATGTGACATATCTACTGATGATAGCATTTTTGGCCCAGTCCGTGCACGCAATGTTATCAAGTAACCATGAATAGTTGCAAAATTGATTTTTATTTCTAATTTCAATTAGAATTTTTATATGTTTTGTACTTATGGATTGAATTTTCACTGTACACTAATTTTAATTTTTTGTAATAAAAATGAATCGTTTTGTTTTATAAATACTTATGTAATATGGATTTCATTATTACTTCTTTTGCACGGCTTTTTGGGAAAATATATAGAGTTTTTCCATCTTACACGATTTTTTAAAGTTGTGGAACAAATCCCAAAATTTACCATATGTCGCATGTATTTTTTAGACGATTTTTTTTTTGCACGGTTTTCTAAGGAACGCATCTACCGTGTAAAAAGAGTTGGAGTGTATCTCCTAAAAATAAGTTAGGTATTTAAACTTTCTATTATAATGTTTGCAACGTTGTCTGCTGAAGGACTAGGAACAATTTTAATTGCAATTAGATACGGTTTCATTTGGATGGATGGATTCCTGCAATTACATGAACTACAACAAAGTGTCCCAGTAGATTAATAGTTTAATCCAGTAGATTAATAGTTTAATCAGCGCCAAATAATTATTAAATGCACGATCCAATATACTCTACTACTTTATTGCATATTATTGGTGTATAGTTTCTTTCTTATAGTTGATTCATCGGGTATGGGTATGTTCACCCGTATATTTATGCAGGAAAGTTGGAAAAATATTATTTAATTTCGAAAACGGAACATCAGCGGCAATAAACGCTTCACAAAGATCGGCAGAAAAAGTATCTTTATGTGGATTTAAATTTGATGAATAGGTTTTTAGTTTAAATATGTTGTGCTACATGTTGGCGTCCCTCCATAGAAATAATTTCATCGCAAACACTGCAATATAGTTCATAATTACTTGTAAGAATTTTCATCAACTTTAATCCAAGTAGGTATTTTTATCTCGCAACAGCTGTAAACTATTTTGACACATGTTTAAAGAAGAAATAAAATATTTTTAGCAATAAAGAGTCGTTTTTATAAACGTGTAAAAGGCAAATATTATTTAAATAAAAATAAAAGCAAATACTATAAAATAAAATAAATGGTAATTCTCATAAACGTTAAAAAAACCAATGAGCGAAATTAACAATAAAATAGAAACAATTTTTTCCTATTTTAAATTGAACACAGGGTTGACCACACGTCCACACTAAACTGGTCAAATATGCGGTATGAGTCATCTGCTATTTGTCCTCTGTACTATATTACATTGTGAACAGAACACATGACTCATCACACCGCATATTTTCCCAGTTTAGTCCACATTTCGCAGGCTAACCAACGACTATATAGCTTTATTGCATTCACTACAATCAATTTTATAGATACCCGACCGTTGCTCCAAATGTGTTTTTTCTTTCGAGTTACTTAATATATTCTTTAAAATATTCTTAGATGTCGAGCATGCCTTCATATTTTGTTTATCTAGGATATTACTAATCTATTTTAAAATTTTATGATACGGTAGTTTAAGGTAGTGTTTTTCAGAAGTCACTAGAGGGACCAAGGTCGATGGGTTTCCTTTCCTTTTGATTCTTTCTAACGCTTTTTCAACGTCTCTCAGGGAGTAACCTTTGTAGGTACGAGGGCAAATCAAGTATTAACCAGACTTTTCGTTTTAACGCTCCCTAGGTGCAGTGAGTAACACGACGTCTTGATATACATATCTTAGGTGGTGATGTAAAGTGGAAGGGAGTAAATCGGTTCGGCTCGCCAGAGCAGATTGGTTGTTAGCCGCATCATGTCTGAGCAAGAGGTGCACACGTCTGTTGAGCGAGATGAATATTTTTGCGATCCGTGAGATGATTAAAGGAAATCGCCGCCTTACAATATGGGAAATTGTTGTACAGGTCGGAATATCGTATGGGAATGCCCAGTCGGCGAAAAAGGCAAAGCATGCCTATTCGAAGTGAAACATTGGACAAAATTCATTAGAAAACAGTGAAACATCCGCCCTACAGTCTCAATCTGTCGCCGTGTGACTATCACATGTTTGGACCACTCAGAGAAGAACTGGGAAGTCATCACTTTGACGACGACGAAGGTGTAGAAATATTCGTGCGCAATTGGTTACAAACGCGACCAGATTCATTCTTTGATGACGGAATTAAAAAACTTTGGATTCGGAAATGTATGAATAAAAGAGGAGATTATATACAAAAATGAGGTGTATTCAAAATTTTACTTACTGTACTAATAAATGTTCTAAAGCAAAAGTCCGATTCATATTTGATTCGCCCTCGTAACTACCGCTATGATAAACTAATTCTTTTCCAAACCTACTTTTTGTGAGCGGGAATTTGACTAACCTATTGAGTAAGAAATTGATACATTTTTTGTTACATGGAATGGTTAGAATCTCCTATTATGAACCTATTAATATTTCTACTTTTCCTATAGACGTCCACTTCCAATTTATTATTGTTATTGTTGTTAATAACTAAATTATCTAAAAATGAGAGGCGATTATTCACTTCTTTTTCTACTGTAAACTTAATTATCAAATTTTGAATTTAATTGTCTTAACACGTTTTCTATCGAGCATTTCTTGGTGTCAAATACCGCAAAAATATCATCTATGTATCCAATACACACTCTCGGAAAATATTCACTATTCCCCTTCATCGCCATTTCGAAATTACTTATAAATAAGTTGGCGATCAAAGAAGAAAAGCGGTTTCTCTTTGCTGTGCCTTCTCGTTGTATGTCCATTTTGCTATGAAGTTGAAAATACAGCAAACGCTCGATGACGTAAATACCCGATATTGGAAACATTGCGCTAATGCGAACACAAAATTCGTAGTATAGGATTATACGGAACGCTCAATAACGTGAAAGCATTGTAAGTTCGATAACTCTATAACGTAAACAGATCTACGAAGGCGATGATCAACGAAGATCGAATTTAACCGTGACGGATCGAGTGTATATATGTATGCTTATGCGACGTCTTCGCAATTTCCGATCGCCTAGGTATAACTTCGAGTGTTACATGTTGCTTGTGAAAAGCCCAGTTTGATTAATCCTAGAGTTACCCAATTATGTAGGGGAGTCCCCGATTAATGTAGCATATATCCATATTTTAACTTAATTATGTACATTTCCGGGATAACTCATTGCTATAGCAAACACAGATGTTTAGTTGCGTATACATATGTACTATTGCGGCAACAAAAAATGGGACACTTAAAATAATGTAGTTTAAATCTGGCTTTTACCTTGTCAAAAGTTATGTCATTTTGAAATCATTATTGACATATGTCATTATGCCGCATTTAAGTGCTACTAGAAAAATAGAAATAATTACATTACTTGGAGAAGGATGGTCCATAAGAAGCCTAGGTAATAGATTTGGAGTGCCCAAAAGCACACACAACATTAAAAAATAAATGACTACAACAGGGAACTGTAGAAAGGCAAAGTGCTTCTGGTCGTAAATTAGTACGGAATTTCATGGAAGAAGAAAATCTTATTCAGTTTTTAAGGAATAATCCATTTGATACCGTGGTAAAAAATAACTAAAAATACTAGATTAATTTATTGTTTCCATTAAAAGAAGATTTATTTCCAAGATTTTTATTTCAAATAAATGCATTTAACAGAATTTTCTTGCTTTCGTGGGTAAACTATTTTTGACATTAGACAAGATGATTGACGTGAAAATGACAAACGACTGGTTTACACAGCTAAAAATAGTCAAAATAGCCTATAAGACTTGTCCCGATTTTTGTTGCCGCTATAGTACATATGTACTTTTGATTTTGCAAAAATAGTCTTAATAACAACTTTGTTGGCTGAGGTTCGTGCTTTAATACACAATTACAAAACGCTATATTGTTATCCTTAGTGTTTACAAAAGGTTGTTCGAATATTTTTGTATTTTTATTTTGGTGTATTAAAGATTTTTTAAAATAATTTGCTTGCTAATAATCACCTTCGCTAGTGTAAACATTTCGATAATGTGAAACACCGCTGGTCTGAATTAGTTCATGTTATCGAGCGTTTGCTGTAATTCTGGTTCATACAAAAGGTTAGCCTTTTACATTCGGCTATTCGATATTATTCATTTTAAGAAATTCCACTAAATAATCTAAACTTTCGTTAGTCGGTACGCTCCAAAAGAGTTAACAAACGTCGAACGAAATTAGAACTTCGCCTTCTTTCAATTGCATTCCGTTAATCTTATTCGCAAACTCTACAAAATTTTCGATCGTAAAGCTATCTATTCTCTTAGGCAAAGTTTTAAATTCGCTTACTAGCCACTTTGACAACTTATACGTAGGAGAGCTGATAGAAGAGAGTTGCATTTTGCCCCACCCTTACATGTTTAGAACTGTAAGAAAATTATTTGCTCATATCAATTTTACGGTTTTGATAATAGCAAAACACGTGTCACCGTATTTATTATTTAAACAATTGTGTGGTGAGGAGTTTACCGATGTGATATAATGTCAGTAAATACACGAAAGTCCTTGCAATCACTGTCATTGATAAATAAATAAATAGAGAATATAAAATGTGGAGATAACCTTTAAGGCGTATTTCCTGATTATATTGAAGTAACTCTCAACTCTATAATCTTTCTTTGCGGTGTACACATTTGTAATTCAGTGTATATGCTGAAGTATTAATGTTTGAAAATTGGCAATGTATATAAAGTAAGGTTATTCAATATGTATTCTACAGTAAATTTGTTAATCGCAAAGATCAATGCGATTTCCCCGTAATGCAAACACGAATAACTTTTAAATATGCATTCTCTAAATTAGATAATTAGTAACTTACCATTACATTCATCGGGGTTCTTTACTACGATTTCATGCTCAGTAGAATCATTAAATTCTGTGTGACTTTGATTGTTAGTAGTCTTCTTATATTTTGTGCTAGATGCTAATGGTATATGAGAACTACTATTAGATAAATTTACACTACTGTCTAATATTTGCAATGGCTCATTCTCTTCCTGTAACTGCAGTCCATCTGTTCTTAAATTTAGTATTCTTTTTCTTAATCTGGTCGAAGTTCTATTACATTCTTCAGTTCCTCTCAATTTTTTATTGGTCGATTCAGGTTTATCCTCTAAAGGTGTTAGACTGTGTTTGTTTTTTAAAGATTTCTTCTTGGACCAACAATGTAAATTTGCACCTGTGTTTATTGATTTCCCTTGCGATCTCTTAACAGCTTTCGGCGACCGCTTCACAGGGGTACTCTCAATTTCTTGTTCACTTTCTGGTTCGAAATCCGTACTGACCTCTATTTTAATTTCATTTTCTCCATGAATTTCTTGATTAGATTCGTCATGCGTATTGTTAATATTTACTTTGGATTGGGATTGTTCACTGTCGCTTACAGAACTTAAGGCCAATAATTTTCTTTTTATGTTTTCTAGAAGAATTTACATGATGCCCTTTTTCATTATTTTCTCCTTGGAATATACTTTCTGAAGTGCAGACAAGTATACTGTCCGATTTGTCAATTAATGTATTGTCAGTAGATAAACAATCAGTTTTAAAAAGAGTTTCGAAGTTTTCCTTCTTCTAGGCGTTGTAACAGTAAATTGTTCAGCTCCTGAAAATGTTGGGAATGTTAGAAATGTAGCTATATAATTTACTGGAAAACGTAAACATGATAATTAGTAGTACCAAATATGAACACCAGAGGGGGCACAAAGTAACATGGTATCTTCGAATGAAAACACACAAACACAGATAGACCATGTGTTAATTACGAGAAGCAAACAATCAGCAATAAAAGGCGTCAGATCATACGATCTATACAGAAGAGCCGGTGTAAACACAGATCATTTTACGGTTATTACGACAATGAAACAAAATAAAGAGGGCCATCAAAAATGAAGTCCGAAATAATAAATGGGACGTAAAAAAGCTTAAGTTAAGAAAAATACGATATACCAGTGGAAAAGAAAATATTCGAGAAATGGATACAAAAAATTGTATAGAAAACGACTAGCGTATAATTAATGAATATATTACCAAAAATACAGAGGAAATCATAGGGTTATAATAAAAAGAAAAAGAAACAAAAAATATTGGTTTAATAAAAACAAAATAACAAGAAATGTTAATACTGAAAAGGGTAGCTCGGCTTAAGTGGTTACGAAATTAAACCGAAGATCAAAAAATATATCAAGAAATAAGAAAATAAACCAATAAAGACTTGAGAAAACAGAAGAGAGGATGGATAGATGACAAGCTAGAAGAGATAGAAAGGAAAAACATAACAAACAGAACGCAAAATCTTACTACAAAAAAATTAAAGAACTAAAAAGTACAAACGTCAAGTAAGATATGTCAAGAACAACGAAAGAAGGGTCGCAGATAATGAATAGGAATATAAACGGGCATGGATTGAGCATCTCACAGACCTCTTAACTGAACAGGAAAACGAGGAAGAATCAGAAGAAAGTGTAGTAGAGGAGGATCATACGGAAGATATAACTCTATAGGAAGTCAAAGAAGAATTTACAAATGCCGTAACAGTAAAACCCGCGGAAGTGATAATATGAACATGGAACTGATAAAATACGAAGATGAAGTGGTACATAGAAAATATTCAGCATTATTCATAAAATATGGAAAAAAAGGAAGGATGCCAAAGGAATGCGCTGCCGCACAAATCATAACAATACACAAAAAAGGCGATCAGCAAATATGTAGTAACTATAAGGGAATTAGGCGTACACGATAATCACAACGATAATGCAGCGCAGATTGTACATCACCACTAAACATTAGGACACTACCAATAGGGATTTTGGAAAGTCTACAACAGATGCAATACACAATATAAAACGAATATTAGAGAAAGTATATGAGTGCAAGATAGATCTAGAACTACTTTCCATCGATTTTAAACAAGCTTTCGAAACTGACGAAAGGTAACAAACTGGGACTAAAGTTGAATCAAGACAAAACCAAAATAATGGGATTTGGGAAATAAGAAACAAACAATGTAATTAAAATCGGAGAATACAGTTTCGAAGAAGTGGACAGACCTAGGTTTAATGATAGCAAGTAATGGAGAGCGGAGACAAAAAAATAATCACCACAAACAGAGCCGTACACTCCAATAAGAAATTATTAAAGAGTAAAATACTAGAGAGAAATACCAAGACTAAAATATACAAAACAATGACTTGGCCTATAATAATCTACGCAGCCGAAGTAATCAGTTTCGACACACAAACAAGAGGAAAAATTTAAGATACTTGAAAGATAGGTATTTTGTATGATATTAGGACCAGTAAAAATAGGAGATAACGAATATAGGAGAAGAGCAAATATTGAATTGATACAGGAGGTGGAGGTGGACATAGTTAGAAGGATAAAACATCGGAGAGCAAGATGGCTGGGGCATGTTTAGAGATTGAGATCAGGAACGACAATCTACGCGATGCTGGAGTGGGAGCCAGGAGGCAGAAGAAGAAGAGAAAGACCAAGGCTGAAATGGATGATAGACATGGAAAGAGATATTGACAGCGCCGGAATTAAACACAGGAAAATCAAAGCAAGGGACAGAAAAATATAGAGGAAACTATGTTAGAAGATATGAGCAGAAGTGGGGCTGATCCATGTCAGTGATAGGATCTACAGAGCGCTAAGGAGCGATGAAGCCCCACATGGGGATTTAAACCACTATACATGTATATATACCTAATATTTTAAATAAAGTGTAGAAGCAATATTTATATTCACTCTAAGTAATTGCATATATCGATACAAGTTACAATCAAGCAAAACGAAGAATGTATGAATATGTTAATGTATTCACACCTTAATAATCTAGAACAAACGTGAAATAATAAAAAATATTTCTTACCTACAATATCCATCTTTATTCTATCCAATTCTCTTTTCTTTCTTTTCTCAAGGTTATTTTCTTTACATTTCTCCGTTTTCATCACACATGATTCCCGCACACGATCAGTATGTTGTAATGTTTGACTAATTGTATTATTTACAACTAATGCTTTTCCGTGTTTACACTCATTATCTAAAATTTCTGAATCTAAATATTGATCTTCAGAACTAAATACATCTGAACTTGTCAAATTACTTCCGAAAGAATTGTTTTTATGTAATAGAGAAAAATTATTTTGCAAATTTGCATCAATTTTTGATATTTCTGTATCCAATTGTTCGATAATATCTGAAGTATTGTCTTTCTCATCAGTGATTGCTATACGTAATTTGATCGAATTTCCAACATTGCCATCACTTTGAATTATTTTGAAGCACTTTTTTACTTTTTTACGTCAAAATTTTGCATAATATCATTCAAATTGTCAAGACTTCTGCATCTTTTCCGTAGTTGTAAATTAGTTTTAGGTTCAAGATTATCACAGTCAGTTGGAACTAAATGCTGTTTATGTTTTTCTCGCAATTTACTTTTAAACTCTTTGGTTTTCGGTTTCGAACATTTTAAAGATACTTCAGTATCCTCACTTAAGCCATCAACATTTGTAAAATCGCACATACTATCACTAGATGACACTTTTTTAATACGATATGACTATCGCTCATTCTTCGATTTCGTATTGGTGTATTTTTGATAAAAAACGTGTATGTTTCTTTCTTAAACTATTCATACAAGTCAAGCTAAAATCATCATGATTATAATCAGCAAGGGTTAATTTTTCTGCAGATTCGGTTACTAGGTTTTCCTCAAATTTTAAGGAGCAAAGGGCTGTTCTACTTCTAACCTGCTCATGCCTAATATTTGCATTATTTTCAATATTATCATTAACTGTTTTTATATTAGTTTCTGAAGTCCTTTCAAATTTTTCATCGAAGTTACTAGTGCCTTGGAGATCTTCATTTGAAGGAATATCTATAACATCACCAATGATTGAATTCAAAGCGCTTTCATCGTTATGTTCAAGCTTTACGACAGTAGCTTCAAAACTATCGTTCAAGGCAGCTTCACAACGCTGTTGAAGTATGCTGTTTTTCTTCTTTAAGTCAGAAATAATATCTTGGAAGTTGTCGTTTACCGATAAATCTATTTTGTGATTTATTGCACTACTACAATCGTTGCTAGTATCAATGCTGCTTTGTTGGGAGTGGGACAGATCTTGGTATAATGCTGGAATACTCTCACTAGATTTATTCAACATTTCCTTCTGATGGGTAGATAATTTACTTTTATCTAGCCTTACTGTTGTATTAACTGGTATATATATATCGTTCTCATCAATAGTACTTATACGAGGCAGCAGTTCTTTAATTTTTTTTATTCTAGAATTTCTTGAAATACTAGTATTACTCAAATGAGTTTTAAGAGTACTTCCAAATACTTTCGGCGTACTGTCCTTACGTTGAAATATACATGAATTATCTTTTGCCATGTTAGCAATTTTGACGGTTCGCGATGATATAGACGGTCGCACAAAAGGAAGTGACTTCTTTGGTTTGTCGTCAACATTTGTTTGTGCAAGCAAATCTATAGCATCTTGCGAAATTAAAGCATCGGAAAATAATGCCAATTCGTTAAGAGTTTGTGTCAATGTAACCGGAAGTTTCTTCTTCATATTGTTGGTAAACTTAGGAACAACTTCTTTCAAAACTGCCAATACTTCAAATACCTAAAAAATAAATCATATCTTAAAGTTGCAAAACACAATTATGTATGTATCAAATATATGTATAGGTAAGCAATGGAAGAGTGCGATTTTGATGTAAAATACCCCTTACCAAATATATTTTGAGATAAATCATCATGCCCTTTTCGATAACTAGGTTCTTACTTGTAACGTACTACTCGCCTTGATAGTTATGTATATGTTCTACATTTTTATTCATTTGTCATTTTGACTCTCTCAAGTATCTCGTTGAAGCTAGTTTTCCATTTGTTATACGCCATATTATTTACTTTGTCGAATAAAAATACAGTAAATTGCATTGCAACGAGGTGTAACTAAATTGACCGCTAAAGACAAATATGTGAATTTGTTGTTTTATGAAATGACTATGCCAACTTCAATATAAGCAAGCTATATATGAAATTGTAAGAAGTGAATATTTTGGTAAAAGCAATAGGACAAGAAGATTTGCATACCATGCGTTAGTTTCCATAATCAGTGGCATCAATAGAAAATTCAAACAGCCATTTTCTCTCAAGTACGGCTACAGTAGTACAAAAGTGCAACAATTACTTACTTTATTTAATTAATTAATGTGACTGTGATGGAAGTTATATCGATCAGATCAAACAGTATTTAAAGAAAAGACTGTGATAATAATAGAAATAAGCTGAATTTATTGAGAATAAGAAAATCTAGTAGACTGTGAAAATAATCACACAGTGTTTATTTAGAGCAACTTTTGATCTGTCATTTGACGTTTAGTCGTTGAAATTACGTTCGTTATAACTCAGCTACTTATTTTTTAAAAGTAAAATAAAATGGAATTAACCATAGAGCACTTTCAAATCATAATTTACTATGTTTTAAAAGATTTAGCACTTTTGGGTGCAAAGAGAATTTAGATTCAGTTTTTGGTGAACAAGTACCTTCCTTGGCTACAATTTACGGATGGTATAAGGAATTTGAACACGAAACGAATTCTGTTCAGCATCAAAAAAGAGCAGGGCGTCCTCCTACGGCTGTTAACGACAAAAACATTGCTGCTGTTAAAAATAATTGAAGAGGACAATAAAGCCACATCCGGTAATAGACCATCCATTCAAGATTGGATCCTCTGCTATTAAAACAATCATACACGATCACCTGCATTAAAAAAAAGTGGTATATCGTTTTGTGCCGGATCACCTTTCCGACTTCCAAAGTTCAAAGCGTGTGAGAATTTGTCATGAAACTTTAAATTTATTAAATAATTGCGGGCACCAATTTTTTCTAAAATAGTGACAGGGGACGAAACTTATATTCCATTTTTCGACCTTCTTACCCGCCAAGAGAGTCGTGCGTGGATTCACAATGATGGGGAAACTCTTACAATGACTAAGAAGTAGCGAGCTATGAAAACGGTTATATATGTGGTGTTCTTCAGAAGTACGAGGTTAGTAAATGCAATTAAGTTAGATGTACAAAAGACAGTTACAGCTAAGTGGTACACTGAAAAATGTTTTATTTATTTATTTATTTATTTATTTAGACCAACAGGTAGAAAACCTATAAGAGGTCGTTACAAAGTGTACAAATAGTTGTAAAAATATACACGTGAACATACAAATATTACACTATATAGGCAAATGCCGCGCTACACTGGATCGAAATATACATGCCTGAAGTATTTAATAAAGTTCCAAACAAGGGAATTATGCTTTACAATCACAATGCATAATCCCATACGGCAGTTTTAACTCTACAGTTTTTGGTTGAAAAAAATAGGCAAAAGAAATCCGCCGTGCCCACTTGATTTAGCAATGTGTGACTTCTGGCTATTTTTGGCGCTTAAAAAATGCGGGGTAGAAGGTTTTCGTCTGAAGAAAAGATTGATACCTCCTGCATAGTGCTTTGCTTGATCCATCTTTGTTAATACCTACGCTAGAAACTTCTGTTACAATCACAAGTACTTAAAATGAATCGTGATACTACAAACTTACCAGAAGTGATAAACAATAACTACCGCAAAGATGTTTACGCACTGCTATTTCATTGTACAGCTAATTTTACATAAATCTAGGTAATTCCCCGACTTACTGACAAATACGTAATGTATTCACATTACTTTCATCAGAATGACATGTGGTATTTGCGAAAGTAATGAAGACTATTTGATTTGCAATTCTGCTATTTCAGGGGCAACTGCTATTGTTTTGCACACCATTGTAGGTGTAAGGAACTATAATACAAATCGATTTATTTTAATATGTAGAATACAAAAATGTAGTAAAACCTATGCCATCCAATTTAACCCCTTAACCTACGATTTACGTTCCAACAGCCTGGGTCCAAAACGTAAACAAGGTCGAGCAGCCTTCGAGTCATTCCACGGATACTTCTTTAATATTTAAGAAAATATATTTCGACGTGCGAACGTGATCAAGAATAACATGTAGCTGATTATGATACAAAGAAATAACAAGAATCTATCACGAGCCTGGTCTGTGCTGTTTGTGGTGGTGCAAATCACAAACCGCGACCGTCGCACCCCGGCCCATGCCCGTGATACTTACATTTGGCCCGATCATTGTACCAGGGACCATGGCCGTAATATTTTACATTTGAAATGATCGGTTATGAAGTATTGTGTCAGTAGTGTTAGTAGTAATATGGACCATACTGAGCTAATTGCAACGGTAGCCGCTGTCGTGGGTGAAATTATTAACATCAAACGCACAAAAAGCAACAGAACTAAAAAATGGGTGAGAAAGTGGGTCCAAAGAAATGCACTAATTGTAAGTGATTTCCAGAGACTAATAAGGAAACTAGTCGTAGAAGACCCAAGACTAGTTTGGGTTTATAAACATCACTAGAGCCTGTTCCGACCGTAATTTTCTGACGAAGCTTTTTAATTGACGAAAGTCCTGATAATGGTAGCAAAATTTCTTCGGCATTAATTCTTTTTAGTCTATTTTTAAATTCTGGAGAGCTTTTCCATAAACTGGAAATCTTTCATACTCTTCCAAAATTTCAGTACGGCAAACCATTTCGCCATTTTAAAAGCTACACAACAAGAACTCAACAAAGAAAAGAGCGAACTATCCCATTGGATATTTGCAATATTCACGGTGAAAGTGGCCTGATAGTTGCTTTACTGTGGCCACAATACTCAACTAACAAATGAGACGAGATAGTGTGAGAGCGCTGTTTCGACAGTAGGATAGCGACTTGCACGTTGTCTATACGGCGACAGTTGCTTTTATAGTTACTGTCATGACAGCAACTATCATAAAAACCCTCACCGTGAAAATAAGCATTAAGAGACTTAGTATACCTTCTTGTTCAACTTCATTTTCCTTTCTGAACTGATCTGTTGATAGTTGCCTAATTCGTTCTGAGTTTCCCACTAAAAGCTTTGTCATTCGTATTATTTATTTTTTCTACCTCAATTAGGTCAATTAAACAAGAGTAATTTTATTGAAATAATAGTTATATTCTCAGAACGTTAACAAGCGTTTTCGGAACACCTTAGGTGAAAATATAACTAGATAAATGTATAAATAAACAATTGTTTTTTATTCAGGAACTAGCAACAAAATAACTAATGACTAGGATTTTTGATATATAGGACCTGTAATTTCTTTTATATTAGAATAACTGATTTAATGTGCAAACACTAAACTATGAAAACACCTAAATATATAAACCTTATATCAAAAATCTTCGTCGAAACCTTTTTAGTATCTTTAACACTAGAAAGACTGAAACTTAGTATATATACCCAAGTATATATTGCCCAAAAGCAGTCAAAATGACTGCATTGTGAAAGAATAACTAATGTGGAAAGAATTTTTTTAATTTAATTTTTAATATTTTTTATATTACTTACAAGGGAGGGCGCGTCGTTGGGGTCACGGATTTGGACGCCCTTCTGGGATAAGAAAGTACTTCATAATAATTAACTACAGACCTTCAAACATGGTGTCAATACTCAACCGTTTTTTGAAAAAAAAAAACGGTTTGAATAACATGTCGCAATTGATATACCTGGACCGTTGCATTTGATCTCAAGGATGGAGCGTGGCTCGATCGATTCAGCACTAGCCAAGTAATCGTATGGTTTGGGTTCGATTCCCGGATAGAATTTCATTTTTCAAAAGAAGGGGAGAAGTGTCGTGGGACACCCGGCAAGAGCAAAGCTCTTTACGCATTTGATGCTTATTTGAATAAAAGGTAAAATTCTATAATTGCATAAACAATGTTAAAGAAAAATATTTCATTTCGAAATTTATGGTAAATAAATTGAAGTTGAATTTGAAGTAAATTCGAGTCGGAATAATAAGGGCACCGTCTGATGGGGGATACGCAAATATGGTGCATTTCATAGTTGCTCCTGCGATAAGTATATGTGTGTGTGAGAGAGAAATAACTAATGAAAGAACAAGATGAAAGCGTCTATCTGACGATTTCAAGCGTGTCACTTTTTCCCAGTTAGCGCTTGCCGCAGAATTTCGCTAAAAGAGCTTCGCTCTAAAAAAATGGAAGACGCTGTTTTTTCACACGCAGTCGAATCAACTTCCATACTGGTGGAAGGTCCGGTGTCTTCCATTTCTTTTTCTTGTTTGTTTTCAATCACGCCAAAATATTTATTCGCTTGGCACCCTCTCTGAACTTTCCGTTATAATTCACTGATTGTGGAGATATTTTAACAACGTTGTCGAGAAATAAACATGCGTAGATGTGTAGCACAAAAGAAAAAAGAATTGACAAAAAAATTCTATGCGGGAATCGAACCCAAACCATACGATTACTTGGCTAGTGCTGAATCGATCGAGCCACGCTCCACCCTTAAGATCAAACGCAACGGTCCAGGTATATCAATTGCGTCATGTTATTCAAACCGTTTTTTTTTAACGGTTGAGTATTGGCACCATGTTTGAAGGTCTATAGTTAATCATTATGAAGTACTTTCTTATCCCAGAAGGGCGTCCAAATCCGTGACCCCAACGTCGCGCCCTCCCCTTGTTAGTTATATAACAAGTTATTAGTAAATATTAACAATAAAAAAATTTACTTCACTTGGAAAAAATAATTATGCATTATTATTTGTACATTTTTTGCAAATGAAAGTCGAAATCTTTTTATGTGTATATCTCCCGCAAACATACTTTTGACATTTTTCACATATGTATATTACACAAAAACAAAATAACACTTTTTTTTTTTTGTTGCATAAAGTTTTTCTACTGTTGTTTACTAATTTGGGTGCGCTGATTTCAAATCTAACCTCACATTTTTTGTAGCAGCTCTAGTTAGTGAGATACAGGTACCGTCTTAAATTTACATAAGTAGTCGATAGTTTCTATCAGTAGTGGTGTAACTTAACTAGTTCCTTTATAAATTTCAGTATGTCTTCCTCAAGAAGGACGTGTTTAAATACTCCTGATTGTTTTTGTGTTATTTGTGGAGAATATATGTTCCAAAAATTTCGTTTAAATGTGTCGGACTTTGTGAAAAAGGCATACTTGGACTACTTTGGGTTTCCGTTGCCGTCAAACGTTAAACCTTGGATACCAAGTTTGGTATGTAAAACATGTGTTGAATCTTTGCGACTGTGGGCAAACAAAAAGACCCACTTTTAAGTACAAAGCTCCTATGATTTGGCGTGAACCATCCAACCATCATGACGACTGTTATTTCTGTGTAACGAAAATCATAGGAATAAACCATAAAAATTGTTCTAAGTGGATATATCCAAACTTAAAATCTGCCATAAGACCAGTCTTGAGTATTAGTGACACATCAACACCACAGCACCCATGTACATCTTCGCAAAATTCAGACCAGTGCAGCGGACAAACCGAAAACGACGACAGTGGTAGCGACAGTGATTTTGATTGCTACGGTAGTCCCCGACCACTAAATCAAGATGATCTAAATGACTGGATCAGGGACCTTGGACTTTCTAAAACGGCATCAGAAATTTTAGCTTCCCGATTGAAAGAAAGAAATTTGTTGACCAGAGGAACGAAGATATCGTACTACCGTAACAGGGAAAAAGATTTACTTCCTTTCTTTACTCAAAAAGATAATTTTGTGTTTTGTACTGATATTCCGGGCCTAATTAATGCAATGGGATTAAAAGAGTATAATCCAAATCAGTGGCGGTTGTTCATTGATTCGTCAAAACGAAGTTTGAAATGTGTACTTTTACATAATGGTAACAAACTTGGTTTCTTACCTATTGCTCATTCTACAAAGGTTAAAGAAGAATATCCTACAATATCTTTAGTTCTCGACAAAATCAAGTACAAGGAACATAACTGGGTTTTATGTGTTGATTTGAAAACGGTAAATTTTCTCCTGAGCCAACAAAGTGGCTAAACAAAATATCCCTGTTTCCTATGCTTATGGGACAGCCGAGCGAAAGCTGAGCACTGGACAAAAAGAGACTGGCCTTCTAGGGAGGCTTTGATT
This sequence comes from Chrysina gloriosa, assembly GCA_038088585.1. Taxonomy (NCBI): domain Eukaryota; kingdom Metazoa; phylum Arthropoda; class Insecta; order Coleoptera; family Scarabaeidae; genus Chrysina; species Chrysina gloriosa. Next base: position 40,048,972 of record CM076091.1, on the reverse strand, counting down.
CCCGGTAAGCAAAATGTAATTAATGTTCCACCAGTATCCAGAGATCGAATTATATTGCCTCCTTTGCATATAAAACTGGGGTTGATAAAACAGTTCGTAAAAGCTCTTAACAAAGATGGCGAATGTTTCAAATACATTGTAAAAGTGTTTCCAAAATTGAGTAGTGAGAAAATCAAAGGTGGTATTTTCGATGGCCCACAAATCAGGAAGTTGATAGATGATAAAATTTTCATCAACCATATGACAGCTGTCGAGAAATGTGCATGGGAAGAGTTTGTTTGGGTAGTGAGGAATTTTTTGGGCAATAGGAAATGTGACGGCTACATTCAGCACGTTGAACAGTTGCTGATATACTTCCAGCGGCTTGGATGCAATATGAGTATTAAGCTTCACTACCTTCACAGCCATCTAGACTATTTTCCTGAAAATCTCGGTGACCTAAGCGAGGAACAAGGAGAGCGCTTTCACCAGGATATTCGCACTATGGAGGAGAGGTATCGGGGGCACTGGAATGAACATATGATGGCTGATTATTGTTGGAGCATTCAAAATAGTACTCATATAACATCTCACTCTAGAAAATCCAAAAAAAGGAAATTTTATTCAGAATAAATATATTTAATAAATTTTTTAAACTTAAACTATGTGCATTTTCAATGAAAAATCCTGTCACTTCATAACTCCAAAACTAGAGCTGCTACATGAAAACGGCATATATTTTTGAAATCAGCGTGGAAAAACTATTCGGATTCATGTAAAAATCTCATGCAACAGACATGCTGTTTTCCAGTGTTATTTGTTTTGTTGTTATGGCAAAGTCGTACTTGACAAATTTTGCGTTTGTTAGAATAGGTTGCATTTGATGATGTTGCAGTTGATCTTGGTGGGTCTTCATGTTCTGATTAATTTTTCTGTCTTGCAGCTCTGTATTCGGTGGAAAGCTGTTCTGCTAATTGAAACAAGAACTGTTTTCATATAAAATATAAAATAAAATATAAAATCCCAATAAATGCACGTATTTCGGGTAATGCTGCTGTCCAATCATTCCTCAAAATTCGGCGACCTTCTTCTTCTGTGCCTTTTTTATATGTTTGATAATATTGTTATCTATTATCAACGAGAATGCACTGATAAGATGATCTACCATAATGTTCCTTTTTGCGTAGCCTGTTTGTCCTTTCACACCCTTCAAAATACAAGTAGATGGTAACCTTCCAGGACTACCACCTTCGTCAAATTTTGACCACACAGAACCATCAACAGCTGTTTCGGTCTCCTGAAAGGTGTTTTCAGTTTCTTCATCAGAGTCTGAACTAGTTAGCACATCTTTTCCTGGGCATATTGATGACACTTTCATTTTCATCATTGGTGATCGACTCTTGATCGCTATCTTCAGTGTCAGATGTTTCACTTTCAATATAATCCGCTTCATCTTCAGATGATAGTTCAGAATTTGTTGCATCTGATTCTATATCGGAGCACTCTTCACTTATGTTCGTTAGCTTTTCCAATAACTCACTTCTATTCGACATTTCTTTCATGAATGTAGGGCGCAAAAGGAATAAACTAAACAACACATTAGAACAAGTAAACACTGTAGAAAGATCGAATAACAAGTACTACTTTAGCTTACTGAGGAACTGCAACTTATCAAGTATACGCCCAAATCGACAATTTATCATGTATTTCTGTTATCATGTGACGGTCGAAAAAAGGGAAAACTGTAATTTCAATACAGAGCCGAATTGATCATATAAGAAACTTACTCAATTCAATAATAAGAGTCATTTGATTATTTGAAATTTCCCAAGCAGTCAAAATGACTGCTTTTGGGAAATATAGGTATAACACATATATACCGGAGATGAAAGAGGGGAGGTAGCTACAATTATTGATAAACGCATTTATATGTTGTACAAAAAGTCACAAAATTCTAAGAAATTGTGTCATTATATACATAATTGCTTTTCTAATTGAAATTAAAAAGCAGACAAAATGACTTCCTTGGGCAATCTAGTGTTAAGGATACTAAAACTATTAATGTCAGAACTGAGGTTCAGAATTTAAGTATATAGTAATTTATTAAAATGACATTTACATTTCTTAAGAAGGAAGCCTTTCGCTAGGTTTTTGATTTGAGTTTTCCTAGTCTTTGAACAGAATTATAACCTTCCTATACTTACGCATACGGTCTGTGAGACCGACTTATATAGTATAGTATACGTCTTTCATTTTGACGTGAGTATAGGAAGGTTAAGCTTTCGACGAAGATTTTTTGATATAAGGTTTATTTATTTGGGTGTTTTCATAGCTTGCATGTATGTGTACATTAAATCAGTTATTTATAATATAAAAAAATACAGGTACCATATACCAAAAATTCTAGTCATTAGTTATTTTGTCGATATATATATATATACATTTTATTTTTATTTTTATTTTTATTTCTTGAAACTTTGACTGACTGCGAATTTAGTGATAGGTACGGCTAGCAATAAAGGAAGTAGGAATTGCCGCAGATTTATAAATAGCGGCAGTGTGCATGCTTCAGAACATTGGTTTCATTGGTAGATGTTAATTCAAAATAGTTTTAGAACGTTAACATGATAATTTAACATTACCATTGACATTATTGTGAACATTATGAACATTGTAATGAGTGCTACAGTTTGAGTTTTAACATCGAACATAACATTATCGTTACCATTAACATTATTGTGAAAGCACAGTTATGGATTGGAGAACTTGCTTCATTTTTTGTGTAGAATACTAGCTTATTTAAAATAGCTTGTAAAATCGTATTTTATTCACCTTTGTGGCAATTTCTAGGTTTAATAAAGATTACATAGTTTATAATTATCTATTATGTACTCTCCAATTTGATTGGTGTCTTTCTAGGTATCTAGTCAGATACATTTCGACAATCGTTTCATTCATCCTTCTCCAGAAAATTGCAAAATGCTATATTTCCCACAATTTATTTGAAACAATAATTATTCACGCAAGACCAAAAAATATAACAAAAGCGATAAAAATAATTATTGGGGTGTTAGAATTAGCAATTGTTTCTTTTTTGTTTTTATAACTTACATTTGCTACATGTTGTTTTCCACGTTTTTAAAAAGGTTAAAATACATGCAATGAGAAAATTCACACGCTGAATAAGAAACTAAAAATTAATAATAATGGAAACAAGAAAACTAGAAAAATTAAGGCTAATAGTTATACTGAATTTTAAACCTTTTCTACAGTTTCTTTTTATGAACTGTAGATAGATCGCAATTGATTTTATTTAAGAAATTTCCGATTATACGTATAAGCTCAACTATAAACTGTTTTATCATAACAATTGTGTACAAAACCTTTATGGTTTCAATCAACAATATTCATTGTGTGTCGGAATTTTCTATACTATAAATATAGATCATAAAAATACTACAATTTCATGCACTTCAGCTACCAAGAGTTAGCTTTGAAACTTAAAGCACAGTGTGCCCATGCATATATCAAGATTTATTACATACCTGGTGAGGCTTCAAAAGATATTGAATGCAATCATAAATCCTTAAAATGATGGATGTCACTTCGATATTATCTCCACTTGTATAAAGAGAAAGAACCTTTTTAAGAATAGGAAGTGTAAGCAGAACTTTACTTTTTGGCGTACATGGATTTTGTAGGCATTCGAAGAGGATATTCAATAGATCCATAGCTACAAAATCATTCTATTAAGAAATTGTTCAATAACTACAGCCCCTAGCGGAATTACTTGGAATATCCTACAAGTTGTTGGTATCTGATCCAAAAAAATGTACAGAATCCAACACAACGAGAAAAAAATTGAGGAAAGCAATGTTAATGAAAAACAGAAAATTTTGGAAAACAGCACTGACAGAAATAATTGCACTTTCTATGGCAAGTATGGCGTGTCAAACCGATGCAGTAGTTAAGTATATAACAATAATGTAAGACTTAATGTTCCAAGTAGTTTAGGACTGTATTTTGATGCTAACATAATACATTTTTGTTCCTTACTTACTTTTACTAGAACACGCAACGCGAGAACATTAACCAATTATCTATCTGTTAATTAAAAATAACGCTAGACCTTCCATATTTCCAATGAAATTGATGTTTGAATAAGCCTCAAAAATGGTACAGTACCAAATTTAAAAATGGAGTGCTTTTAGATACTTCAAAGTGCGTGTTACAAATATTCATTCAGGCGATAAGATTACACAAAGCATTTCAAATTTTCAGTATGAGATTCGATGGTTCTTTGAAGTATTTAGTAAATCACTTATTTAGTAAATAGTAGTGATTCCTCTAGAGTCTGAGAAATTAATGTTCATATTATAATTATATTGTTTTTATGGTCCCTTTAGCTATTGCAAATTTCATATCAGTTGTATAACAGAAAATAAACATTTCTACTATTGACTGAATGTACTAATGATATATATGTATATATATATATATATATATATATATATATATATCACAAAGTTATACATGAATAGGTCTCATCTCTCTCACTCTTGCATTTGTATGCTCCCACACCCTCACTCGACAAACTGCATTTCTACGTCGCTGCCTTAGAGAAGTCCACAGACACCTTCCTGGCCATAACTCTATTATAGTTAAACTTATATTTTTCAAATACAAGCGTAAAAAGATAGCTTAGTATTCTCCATCCTGTGAAGTAATTGCAGTGCACCAGCATACAAAAATTTGCGCAAACCTGGCATTACACACTGTTTTCAGAGCTGACAGAGGCTTCCGGTCTGTGGGGCTTGCTTCAGGTGGAGGTGTGTTATCTGCCTTCCGTGGCTGTATTGCGTCGATTGCGGTCGACTCATCTCCTATTTCATCCTTAGTGTCTTTAATTGATATCACAGTAGTTAAATGTTCTTTTACATTTAAGATTGTTTACGTTGTCAATATATATATATATTCCCCTCTCTGTTGGCATTGACGAGTATGAATTGTTCCTGGATGCCCTCTGTTCGTTCTTACTTGATAAGAATCTACTTATTCTTGGTGATTTTAATTGCACTAACTTTAATTCTGATACACGTGCTAATGATCGTAAAGTTAATATATTGCAACACTTTATTAACACTTAACAACTGCAGTAATATAATACGGTTACTAATGAGAATGGCAGACTTCTCGACTTGATTTTATCGAATATCGGATGTTCCTTCACTGTCTGGCGCGATCATGATCCGCTTGTTGCAGAGGATTTACATCATCCGGCTTTCGGAATTGCTTGTAGTTTTTGTCACGACAATAAGGATGGGCATTTTCCGTCTAATTTCAACCTTCGCTATAACTTTAAAAAAGCTAGTCTATCAAGTTTATACAGTGATATGGCTGCAGTGGACTGGCAATTTCTGCAGAATTATTCTGATATAAATATGGCTATGTCTGAATTTTACGATACACTGTATAAAATAGTCGACATATCGGTTCCCAAATTCCTTACACCCGATCGTGTTTTTCCACTGTGGTTTGATACAAGTATTAAGAAGCTAATTAAGCAGGAGTACCACTTTAGAAAACGTAAGAGTTTGGTCTCGTTGTATCACTTACGTGAATATGAAAGACTGCGGAAGTTGATTAAGTCTGAGGTCAGGTATAAATTTCGGAAATATCAAGAATCCAATATTATTCGCCATCCGAAATGCTTCTGGAAGTTTGTTGGTGGAAGGAGGAATGATTCCAGGATTCCGATGTGCATGGAGATGGATGGTCAAGAAATCAGTACCTCACAAGAAACTGTAGATGCTTTTGTTACAGTTTTCCCGGCGTCTATCGTCCTTCTACCCCTTCTTCTGGTTCATTTCCTATCACATGTAACAACTTCCGTATTAACTCTTTTACATCTACTGAAGTCGCTGCCAGTATAAAACGTCTAAAAGCAGATATGGGTTCTGGCCATGATGGGCTACCTGGCTTTCTTATAAGGACCTACACTGATGTCCTCTGTATACCTCTTACCCTTTTATTTAACTTAGCTTGCAAAACTTGTACTTTCCCTAGTGTTTGGAAAGTCAGTAGAATTTCGCCAAAATTTTTGATCACCTGCTATATAACGAAATTCTATACCAAATCAAACCATACCTTTCACCTCATCGACATGGATTCATTAGGGGCAGATCAACCACATCAAATCTGTTGGAAATCACTCAGTTCATCAGTGAAGCGATTGATGAGAAAGGGCAGGTCGATGTTTTCTACACAGACTTTTCTAAAGCCTTTGATGCACTAGATCACTATCTTTTACTACAGGAACTTGATGCTTTCGGTTTCACAACTCAATCTTTGGATTTTTGCAGTCAAATTTATCAGGACGTACTGTATATGTCTCTTATAACGGACATAGTTCCTTCTCCTTTTCTGCTGCCTACGAGGTTGTGCAAGGCTCCAACCTGGGTCCTCTGCTTTTTAACATTTATTTGAATGATTTGTTTCCGTTACTAAATTGCAACACCCTGGCCTACGCTGATGATCTGAAGATATTCACTCGAATTACTAATGTTAATAATGCTATACAACTTCAGGAAAATCTAACGATTATTAGCAACTGGTGCTCTGTTAACAAAAATTTTATTAAATATCAATAAACGTTGTGCTGTATCCTACACAAGATGCGATGTCTCTGTCATCTTCAATTACAACATCAATGGGCTTTCAATTCCTAGAGAGTCTGCGGTGAAGGACTTGGGAGTACTCTTTGATTCTAAACTAAAATTTAATCACCACATTTGCTGCCGTTTCTGTTGCTGGCTCTAAATTTCTGGGTTTTATATTCCGTACCTGCAAAAATTTTAACTTGTCGGCGCTGGAATCTTCTTTATTGCGCCTTCGTGCGCAGCAAGTTGGAATATGCATCCCTTGTGTGGTATGCCAATTATCTTTACCTCGATCTTATCCTCGATCGTGTACAGAAGATTTTTAAAATAGTTGTCTTACAAATTAAAAAAATTTACCCCAGCGTGGCGCATCTTATGTCGACCTTTAAATCGACATGATTTCGCGTCTCTGTCAGATAGAAGGAGGGACTCCAGCGCTAGATTTCTGGTGAAACTTATTGCAAATGAAGTTGATTCACCCCATTTACTATGCAAAATTGTTTTTTGGCTCCGCTGCGATCGACTCGCTCTTCGGAAGCTTTTTTGGCTCTCAGAGCTAAAACAAATATCTTAAAGACGCACTTATCTCACAACGCCAATAATTTATTTAGACG
>CM076091.1:39602085-40041220 GCA_038088585.1 Chrysina gloriosa | reverse complement strand
TCTTTGAAGTATTTAGTAAATCACTTATTTAGTAAATAGTAGTGATTCCTCTAGAGTCTGAGAAATTAATGTTCATATTATAATTATATTGTTTTTATGGTCCCTTTAGCTATTGCAAATTTCATATCAGTTGTATAACAGAAAATAAACATTTCTACTATTGACTGAATGTACTAATGATATATATGTATATATATATATATATATATATATATATATATATATATATATATCACAAAGTTATACATGAATAGGTCTCATCTCTCTCACTCTTGCATTTGTATGCTCCCACACCCTCACTCGACAAACTGCATTTCTACGTCGCTGCCTTAGAGAAGTCCACAGACACCTTCCTGGCCATAACTCTATTATAGTTAAACTTATATTTTTCAAATACAAGCGTAAAAAGATAGCTTAGTATTCTCCATCCTGTGAAGTAATTGCAGTGCACCAGCATACAAAAATTTGCGCAAACCTGGCATTACACACTGTTTTCAGAGCTGACAGAGGCTTCCGGTCTGTGGGGCTTGCTTCAGGTGGAGGTGTGTTATCTGCCTTCCGTGGCTGTATTGCGTCGATTGCGGTCGACTCATCTCCTATTTCATCCTTAGTGTCTTTAATTGATATCACAGTAGTTAAATGTTCTTTTACATTTAAGATTGTTTACGTTGTCAATATATATATATATTCCCCTCTCTGTTGGCATTGACGAGTATGAATTGTTCCTGGATGCCCTCTGTTCGTTCTTACTTGATAAGAATCTACTTATTCTTGGTGATTTTAATTGCACTAACTTTAATTCTGATACACGTGCTAATGATCGTAAAGTTAATATATTGCAACACTTTATTAACACTTAACAACTGCAGTAATATAATACGGTTACTAATGAGAATGGCAGACTTCTCGACTTGATTTTATCGAATATCGGATGTTCCTTCACTGTCTGGCGCGATCATGATCCGCTTGTTGCAGAGGATTTACATCATCCGGCTTTCGGAATTGCTTGTAGTTTTTGTCACGACAATAAGGATGGGCATTTTCCGTCTAATTTCAACCTTCGCTATAACTTTAAAAAAGCTAGTCTATCAAGTTTATACAGTGATATGGCTGCAGTGGACTGGCAATTTCTGCAGAATTATTCTGATATAAATATGGCTATGTCTGAATTTTACGATACACTGTATAAAATAGTCGACATATCGGTTCCCAAATTCCTTACACCCGATCGTGTTTTTCCACTGTGGTTTGATACAAGTATTAAGAAGCTAATTAAGCAGGAGTACCACTTTAGAAAACGTAAGAGTTTGGTCTCGTTGTATCACTTACGTGAATATGAAAGACTACGGAAGTTGATTAAGTCTGAGGTCAGGTATAAATTTCGGAAATATCAAGAATCCAATATTATTCGCCATCCGAAATGCTTCTGGAAGTTTGTTGGTGGAAGGAGGAATGATTCCAGGATTCCGATGTGCATGGAGATGGATGGTCAAGAAATCAGTACCTCACAAGAAACTGTAGATGCTTTTGTTACAGTTTTCCCGGCGTCTATCGTCCTTCTACCCCTTCTTCTGGTTCATTTCCTATCACATGTAACAACTTCCGTATTAACTCTTTTACATCTACTGAAGTCGCTGCCAGTATAAAACGTCTAAAAGCAGATATGGGTTCTGGCCATGATGGGCTACCTGGCTTTCTTATAAGGACCTACACTGATGTCCTCTGTATACCTCTTACCCTTTTATTTAACTTAGCTTGCAAAACTTGTACTTTCCCTAGTGTTTGGAAAGTCAGTAGAATTTCGCCAAAATTTTTGATCACCTGCTATATAACGAAATTCTATACCAAATCAAACCATACCTTTCACCTCATCGACATGGATTCATTAGGGGCAGATCAACCACATCAAATCTGTTGGAAATCACTCAGTTCATCAGTGAAGCGATTGATGAGAAAGGGCAGGTCGATGTTTTCTACACAGACTTTTCTAAAGCCTTTGATGCACTAGATCACTATCTTTTACTACAGGAACTTGATGCTTTCGGTTTCACAACTCAATCTTTGGATTTTTTGCAGTCAAATTTATCAGGACGTACTGTATATGTCTCTTATAACGGACATAGTTCCTTCTCCTTTTCTGCTGCCTACGAGGTTGTGCAAGGCTCCAACCTGGGTCCTCTGCTTTTTAACATTTATTTGAATGATTTGTTTCCGTTACTAAATTGCAACACCCTGGCCTACGCTGATGATCTGAAGATATTCACTCGAATTACTAATGTTAATAATGCTATACAACTTCAGGAAAATCTAACGATTATTAGCAACTGGTGCTCTGTTAACAAAATTTTATTAAATATCAATAAACGTTGTGCTGTATCCTACACAAGATGCGATGTCTCTGTCATCTTCAATTACAACATCAATGGGCTTTCAATTCCTAGAGAGTCTGCGGTGAAGGACTTGGGAGTACTCTTTGATTCTAAACTAAAATTTAATCACCACATTTGCTGCCGTTTCTGTTGCTGGCTCTAAATTTCTGGGTTTTATATTCCGTACCTGCAAAAATTTTAACTTGTCGGCGCTGGAATCTCTTTATTGCGCCTTCGTGCGCAGCAAGTTGGAATATGCATCCCTTGTGTGGTATGCCAATTATCTTTACCTCGATCTTATCCTCGATCGTGTACAGAAGATTTTTAAAATAGTTGTCTTACAAATTAAAAAAAATTTACCCCCAGCGTGGCGCATCTTATGTCGACCTTTTAAATCGACATGATTTCGCGTCTCTGTCAGATAGAAGGAGGGACTCCAGCGCTAGATTTCTGGTGAAACTTATTGCAAATGAAGTTGATTCACCCCATTTACTATGCAAAATTGTTTTTTGGCTCCGCTGCGATCGACTCGCTCTTCGGAAGCTTTTTTGGCTCTCAGAGCTAAAACAAATATCTTAAAGACGCACTTATCTCACAACGCCAATAATTTATTTAGACGGTATTCACAATAATTTTAAGTATTTAATGTATTTTATTATGTAATAGAATTTTGTTTTTGTTTCACTTGGATTTTTATTATCTTAATTTGGCATGCACTGTTTTTTTTCTTTCTATTTATTGTAACATGTTGCCTTGTAATTGGTTCAATTGTAACTGTTGGACAATAAAGGCTATTATTATTATTATTATTATTATTACACTCGCAACTCCTGTCACCTGCGTCGGAAGGGAATTATATCGCTTTGATTCGTTTTTGAAGCTCAAGATTTTTCTTTTGCAGCGAATCCTTGTCTCAGTTCCATAGACTGGCCTCTCATTTTATGTAAACCATCATTTTATGCTTTTACTTGAAGAATATACCTCTTACTCACGAAGATTTCTTAACTACTGCTTACCATTTCTTTTCCAAGTTTTAATATCTAACAGTAACTTGGAAATGTTAGATAAAGCTATTAATATATTAGCACCAGTGTCAGGACATGTTTTGATAATTTCTCCAAAAGTTTTTAATAGATCTTGTACAAACTCTTCAGATAGTAGGCATAACTCAGTAAATATCTTGGTCCAAACAGGTATGCACTAAAATAATACGTTTTAACATAAAAAGTGTAAACATTTACGATTCTAGTGTAACCTTCTCTGTTTCTTCGCAATTTCTTGAGGTAAAAATACGTGTTAAAAAAATATTCCATCTTCTTTAAAATCACCAAAATCATTCCTTTGCATTTTGCAAATGCCATAAAGTTCTTCAGCTGAATATAACCAAAAGTGTGGCATAAAATTACTATTCACATTAGCAGCTTTCAATAATTCGCACAAATGCTTAAAATAAAGAAGTTTATTTTCTACCTTTGAAGTGCTTTGTATGACATTAATGACTTCCTTTGACCTAAAAATTTACTTTTATTATCATCATGTCACTGTAGCGAGTAAACTTACCAGCTATGATCTAATAATTGTTGAGATAACGAAAACTGGATTATAGGAAATATGAAAATTTCATTAAGATATAGTAAACTACAAACAGTTTCTGGAAGTGACGACAAAACAGCGAAAATAGGAACGAGAATGTCCAAAAATACTTCTGATTAGTACTGCAGTCCTAAAAATAAAAAAGGTATAGTTTGAGAAGCCATAAAAAATATCTTTTCAGAACATTAATAAATGATGTTTTCGTTAACCTTGGTCAGTGAAAATATAAGTTTGTGTAATAAATAAATAATTGTTTTTAATTGGGCACTGTCAAAAAATAACTAACTAGGCTAGGATTTCTTGATATATATTTCTAACATTATTTATGTACCCCTGTACACTTATGCAAAACAGGAAAACAAAATAACTCTTTATATCGAGACATACTTGTCGAAACCTTAACAATTCTGTTCAAGAACTAGGAAAAACCCAAAAGAATCTAGCCAAAGGTCTCTTTCTTGTTTCTTTATCTTTTGCCCTTTCTACCTTTTAAATAGTACTAGTAGTAGTAGTTTATTGATCATCAAAAAAATGACAAAAGATTTACATGACATGTCAAAAAGAGATAGCAATAATAAAAATCTACACGTATGTATAACAGGTACATGTGTATGGATATGATTACGTCAAGATTAAAGTATTAAAGAACGTTCAACATATATGTATATATATATACATATATATATATATAATTTTAGAGGAATTTTAGAAGAAGTACAAGAAGGAAGTACAGAAATACAGAATCGTTCAGCATAAGAGTGACTGTCGAATCAAAAAAGATCATGTACCTTAGTTAAACACTCTCTCGATCAAGGCTATTCATTTGATATTAACCAACCAAAAATCCTAGTAGTCAACAGTAATTATACCAAAAGATTGTTTTTAGAAATGTACCATATCAAGATAACTGCAAATAATATTAATTTTAAAACTGACACCAATCAACTTAGCAATATCTACTGTAAGTTTATGGATCTGTCCACATAAGTTTTCTTTCCTGTTTTTTTGATTCAACTGCTCTTGATTATTTAAAACATATAAATTTTCGTACCTATTACACCATCTTAGAAGAGTCAGTTTGTATATATTTTCAGATACACATTCATAATAAAGCATAGTCTTTTTCTCTTATTTTGTCGCTTGGTTTTTATCCTCATTAGTTCGGCGATCCTTTGCAAGCAGATAAATTTTACATTTTCCTTGTCAGAATTAAATTGATTCTCAATCAGTACATGGTACTGTACCAGTACAAACCTCCAGTTGTGAGTATTTTCAATTGTTTGTTGAATTTTTCTTGCTGACTTGTACTTTTTAGTATTTCTCATGAATAAGTTCAAAATAAAGGACGAAATATTGAGAATTTTGAACAAAGCAGTTCCCTTTTTCCATTCTCTGAAGACCACTACAGACCGCTGACCCGATTAATCCTATTTTTACTTTTTACTTACTACCGGGTGACATAGAATAAATTGCAATGCATAGCACCACGCGATAAAGGACCAAAAATAAGAAGAAAATTCCTATACACTAATGTCCGATCGCTTTTTGTTTTCACGTTATAGGCTGTTGAAGTTTTTAACACTTTACCGACCGCTAGCGGTTCGACAGCATACGCACTCCCGACCGGTCGCGATGGTGTTTTGAACATGCATAATATGCATTATTGGACCGATGAAAACCCTCATCATACCGTAATACGGAATCATCAGTATAGGTTTTCCATTCATGTGGACAGGCATAATCGATAATTATCTAATTGGTCCAGTTCGATTGCCCACAACTGAACACTTGATTACAAGATATCCTATTGGATATTATAAGAAAAATGTACTACATGCATGACGATGCGCCAGCTGACTATTCTCGAAGGACAAGGGAATTTCTTCAAAGAAGATTTGAAAATATGTGGATTGGTCGTGGGGACCTATAACGTGGCCAGCTCGTATTCCCGATCTTTATCCCCTCGATTTTTCATTTTGGGGGTTTATGAAAAATGAAGTGTATGCCGTAGAAATAAATACTGAAGAGCAATTATGGAACAGAATTGTGGAGTCTGCTGATACATTTCGTAATAATCGGAACATACGTCAAAGATGCCGTCAATAATTAGTACAAAGATTGAAAATGTGTATTCAAGAACAAGGTCAACAAATTGAACACCTTATGTAGAGCTAAATACCTTACATTTTTAAAGTTGTTTTATTAAATAAAAGCTTTTTCAATTAATAAAAACTTAACAGCCTGTAGCTTGAAAACAAAAAGCGATCGGACATTAGTGTTTAGGAGCTTTTTTATTATTTTATCGCGTGGTGCTATGCAATGTAGTTTATTCTATGTCAACCTGTATATATATAGTAGTACTCATCAAAGGAGTAGAAACTGTTTTTACCAGGTACCCCCGCACGGACGCTCTGAATTTATTATATGGTAGCCCCTGTCCATCCTCAGGCAACACATTATACAACTTAGGTCCTGATATGTCAGTGTATTTCTGTGTTTTTGTCAGTCGATGGTAAGGAATTTGCAATTTGTTTCTATGTCGCGTTTGATAGTCGTGACATTGATCATTAACTGGGAATTTGTTTTTGTTCTTATGAAGGTGTGTCACAATGGTCAATATATAGATAGATGGGAATGTAAGTATATTCTCAGTTCGAAAATACCCCCTGCAACCATCCCTAGCACCCAACAAGCACAAAGCCCTGATAGCCCTCTTCTGGAGACGGAAGACCCTTTCAAAGTCGGTTGCACGCGCCCAGAATAGAATACCACAGGATGCCACTGACTGGAATCCCGAAAAGTATGCCAACCCTACGCCGCCCCATGCGTTGCAATTCTCTTGAGTCTTCTGATTGTGTATACAGCTGCTGCAAGTCTACCACACATCACTTGTGTCACATGTGCCGACCAAGTAAACGCACTGTCAACACAAAGCCCGAGAAACCTCACTGATGTGCCACTGGCCCCGCCCTTGCTCGGCATGGTAGTGAAAGTTATGGTTTCCGCCTTTTCATCATTCAGCAAGAGTTTATTGTTGGAAAACCAGGACTGCGAGTCCATCTTCAGAGATATACTCCTGGTTTTAAGCTCATCAGGACCCGCAGCCCTCACCAGGATCGACGTATCGTCCGCATACAGACATGTCTCCCCACCAACAGAGCAAGGGAGATCGTTAATATAAATAATGAACAATAGAGGGCCCAGTATCGATCCCTGTGGTACTCCGTGGTTCATTTGGACTGTCTCGGACTGCTCACCCCCTTCCCCTCCCCGCAGGTAACAAATTGTTTTCTCCGGGACAAATAAGATTCGAGCAACTGTACTGTCTTATTCCATAGAAATCTAGTTTTCGGAGAAGTGTCTCATGATTTACAGTGTCAAACGCCTTACTTAGATCCAGCAACGTCATTTGCACTGATTGATGTTCATCGAAGGCACCAGTGATGTAGGAAATGATTTCCAGTATCGCAGTCATCATTGACTTATCCCTTCTGAAGCAATGTTGATGTTCTGATAACAATCCGAAACGCTCGAAATAATTGACAAGTCTTCGGGATATTCGGGATATAGGTCTATAGTTATTGCACTGGTCCACGTCGGACTTTTTGCGAATGGAAACCACTCTTGCTGAATTATAATTTTCAGGACTATTTGTCACTTTCGCTATCACATGCATCGCGTCCAATATCCTCCTTAGTTCAGCATCCTCTGGCTAGTCTGCTTTATAGTAATTATGTTTAGTGTGTTTCTTTTTTTCTTTTTCAGGAAAATGTTTGTTAAAAAGTGTTAAAAAAGTGTCATGGAACAGCGCAAATCGGTCCTGCGAGGATCCCACTGGCCAATCAGTCCCCCGCACAATCCCAAACAACTCCTCCCTAAAAGGTTCATGCTTTCATCACTAAAGACTCTCCTTCTTACGATGCTATTTCTGTTAACCTCTATATCAATGTTTTCCTCATAAGAAATCGATTGAGAATCATGGTCCGATAAATGCAGATTCAGTGTTTCCATGTCAAAATGAGAATGGTCTTGGTTCACATAAATATTATCCGGACACAGTTTTGTCGTATATAAGTGGGTTTATAAAACAGCTTATACAAATTGTAAGTACTAAGTAAAACTTCGATATCTTGTAATAGTTTACTATTTCTACACGAAGCAAAATTAAAATCCCCCATCAGAAAAATTTTTGGGTATATGTTCAATTCAAAAATCACGCCCAGCACACGGTTCAATCTCTCCAGAAATATTGCAGGATCTCCACTAGGAGGCCTATACATGGATATTAAGAATGTGTTGTTAATCAATATTTTGGCAGCAGGTATTTCAATATGCATTTCAACCGAAAGAGCTGTAATATCGAGGCAGTCAACGGTAGGTAGAGGTATACGTGTCAGAACCATAGACCCACCACGTTCGTTTATTTTGCGACAGTACGCTGAGCCTATATTATAATTCTGCAATCGCAGATTAGTCAAGTTTTCAGTTTTCATCCAGTGCTCTGTAACACTAGCAAAGTCGTAACATTCACGATTTAGTGTTATTTCCAAAGCATCTAGCTTAGGAGTCAAAGATTGTATACTGCAGTTTAAAGCTTTGCGTTTAGTACGATTGGTGTTAATAGATATTGCTGCGCCTAAAGTCGCGCCCATGCATCCATCCTACACCCCACGCACATTTCCTGAAATCAGCAGCGAGTCATTCCCCACTCCGTGTGCTCCTACGTAGCCTCTATTTGTCGTTTGCTCCGCTGAAAATAATAATTACTGACTACTACACCACTAGGCCGCAATTCTGGTCTTTTAAAGTCCTCAACATTCTCGGTTAGAATTGATATTTTAAAAGAGGCATAGCTTTCAGGATATTTGGATTTAATTTATTCACATTTACCTTGTTTAATGTTGTTTCGCTCTCAATATGTTATTGTTTCATCTTGGCATGTACCTGGATCCAATCCTCGAATGTGGAAGTGTTTATAATGTAGGCCTTGCGCCGTTCCCATAACAATTCCCGGTCGTTTGGGACGTCGTCTCCTGTTAACGAGAACAAACTCTCCCTTGTCCCGTTCTGTGCTTTGTGTTTCAGTAATGATATTTTTGCCACCTCTACATTATTATAATTATTGCATGCGGTATTTTCCGTTGTCGATTTTACATATTTAATGTTTCTTACGGTAGTATCATCGCCAGAGTAACATAGACGCAACAATAGGAATACCAAGGAAAGCCCACGCACTCTTTGGATACAGCTGCTTCGTCGCCGCTTTAGCAGAATCCCCGACTTTGCGGAAATAGTTTATAAATTATTTGCACGCATTGTTATCAAACATTCGCGTATTAACGCTAGTACAGGTTTCACCCTTTTGTTTTTCCAAATTATAATTTTGTAATTAGTGATTGATTTGTCTCAATAAATTTCGTTTTTAAAAATATTATTAGGCACTCGGCCTATATAATTCTAGCGATAATTTTTTATCCTTTTTTATTGTATTAAGTTTGTTGACCTCATCTGATACGTTCTTTTCCGTATTCTTCTTCACATTTTTATCATGCTTTTTTGAAGACTCGCTTTTTTGGTCTGTTTGATCTTTTTTGGATAATGTATCTTTACTTCTTTTACTTTACATACCTGATAGCATTTACAATATTCGCCCGTACGTATAAATGCCATAAGGCTATCAACTTTTTCCGTTAACGTATTGTTTTGGAATATTAGTTTAATAATTTCTGCTTTTAATTCCAAGAAAATATAGTATACGTCGGGTAGGACTCCGTGTTCCTGATCTTTACTGCGGATGACGTTTTGATGTTTTCCCGTGTCCGAGTTCCCCTCCATTAAAAAAATTATTTGCCATGCCCCTTTATCGTCTTAATTCTCAGCCCACAGGCCAAAAATCAAAAATCCGGCTTCGTTAGGATTTGGCCTAGGCGTTTTACTATATGCATGCCAATTTTCAGCTTTCTAGCCCATCAGTGGGCTTCAAAAAGCTCTGGATAGACAAAATAAGAGGAACACACAAATAAGGAAATTATATTATGTATAGATACTTAATGGACGTGATCGTAGATTTTTATAAATAGGAGAACTCATTCTTAGGATGTATTTAAAATGGCATTTTTCACAAAAGTACTCGGATATAATGTACCAAAGTAGTTTTTTTTTTTAAATATATTTTAAAATACATCTAAGAAGGAGTCTCCTTGTTTCTATTTACAGTAAAAGTGAAATTGGAGTATTTTAAATTTGGCGATTAAAATTTACAGTAATATACTTTACCAACTTGTTGAAAACATTGCCGTTAGTTCTTTGCAGGCGGCATAGATGGCGCTTTTATGAAAACCAGCTACTTTTCAGAGTGACCGTTCTCGATAGGTTTATCTCTGATAGCCACACGCAATAATATGTCCGCTGCACAAGAAGGGCGATAGAAGTGAATGCGGTAACTATAGTGGTATTTCTCTCTTAAACGTCGCATATAAAATATTAGCAACACACATAAAAAATGAAGTAAGTGAAGAGACTGATATAATAGGCGAGTATTAATGTGGATTTAGACAGGGAGGAATACAACGCACCAGATCTTTACAATGAGGGAAATACAAGCATAAAGTCATGAATGCGAGAAACAAACAACGATACTTTTTGTTGATTTTAAGAAAGCGTACGATAAAGTTAAAAGAAAAGAACTATATAAAGCTATGGAAGAACTATAAATAAATAATAAATTAATAAGAATGATTAAAATGACACAAAAAATACACAAGGTATGATAAGAGTAAACAATAAAACGAATAAGTTCGAAATTGGAGGCAAAAAGACCCACTGTCGTCAGTACTCTTTAACATTGTACTGGAAAAAGTATTTCGGGATGCAAAAGTGAGTAGAACAGACTCGTGTATAGACGGAGACACCAATGTTTGGCATTCGCCGCCGATGTCGTCATCTTAGCTAGAAATAAGAAATGTTATGAAGAGAATAGTGGCGGATGGGTCTACCATATATAATAACGAAGAGGAAACGAAGCACATGGAATGGACAGACAAAAAGGAAAACACTTAAGGGTGGGAGCCGAAAGTGGAAAAGAATATGTTTTTGAAAAGATAGATCAATTCACGTATTTGGGAACGATATTTATAAAGATACCAAACATTACAAGGACAATAGAGTCCAGAATCATGGCAGGGAACAGATGTGTAGGAGCCCTCAATAAAATCCCGAGGAGTAAATATGTACGTATCGAAGAAAGCAAAGGTGGAGCTGTATAAAACAGTAATAAGACCAATTGTGTTATACGCTTGTGAAACATGGACAATAAATAAAACGGAACAAAAAAGGCTGGAGGTGTGGGAGAGAAGAATACTAAGGAAAATATACGGAGGAAAGAAAGTTAATGACTAATGGTTAAGAACTAATGAAAAAGCTGAAATAACTGTACAAAGAAACAAATATAGTGGGTATTGTAAGAGCACAACGATTACGGTGGAGAGCATATATAAAAGGAATGCCGGAATAGAGGGGACAAGAAGAAGAGGACGACCGAAGGCGAGATGGAATTTAGAAGTTGAGAGGGACATAAGCAGTTTGGAAATCTCCGGATGGAAACAGAAAGCAAGGGACAGAAATGCATGGAGAAGAATAATTGTACAAGCCATGAGTTTGTTAGACCCGCAGAACTAATGTATATGTATATGAAACTGTAGGCATTTTATACATATTTTATTTCGCCGTTAATGAACCGTCTATTCCCAATATTCATATAACAAGAACATATCAAAATATCATTTCCAAGAAAGATTCATTTAAATTTCTTTAACTCATTATTATATTGTACTATTAGCCAATGAGTAAAAGCCCAAAGCCATATTCATCTTTTCTTATTTATTTATTTTTAGAACTAAGGTGTAGTAGGAAGTCAAAGTAGGGCATGGACGTCGTTCGAGACTATTTGCGCGAAGTCCAGCCTCTCCCACGAATTCTTCCGATGTAACTATGTTAGCGTTGCATATGCCTGTATATCAAGAAATCGTTGTTGTTAGTTATTATGTTGCTAGCTGCCAAAATGAAAACAAATGTTTTGTTTATTCGGTATTACATTTTACTAATGATGTTTTTACGAAAACGTTTTAAAATACTGTTATGAAATATAATTGGTAAATTGAACTTTTGTTTTTTATTTGACTTAAAAAGTGGTAGAGACAATCTAAAAGATAAGTATCAGAATAGGTCACGAAATATATATACACTAAAATATTTAGTATTGGACAATTTATGCTCAAAAAAGAAAACCGTGGGCGAGGAATCTACAAATTATTTAGAACTACGATACTTACACATAGAATATGGTAAAATATTTTAGATATCTTACGTAAAACACCTTCCTTAGAATCTTCTGGTAGACCTTGTATTAGTTGAAAAATAGACTTCCATAAACACTTCACTTTCTGTTTTTCGGATACAAATTTTTGAAAATATAAATTCAATTTCAGATATTGTACTACTTACAGTTGTGTTTTTAGTACCATCATCCCACCTTGAAATCATTTTGCAGGTTGTGTAAATAGCGTTTAATAATAAACTATCATATTCCAAAATATTTGAGGTCGTCACAATTGGTACTCGAAACGTAAAGTTTTGTATTTCCAAGCATTTGCAATCATTTTCGCAATGTCCTAAAACGTATGCCATAATAATGTAAATTACTACATGAAACAAATTATTATAGCTGTTACGAAACAATTAGAGTAAAAAGACGATGAATACGAAGTAAATAACAACAGAAGTACTGCCCACGAAATACTTCCTTAAAGTCTACAAGGTATCTGCATAATATTGTGTTTAAACTCTTGATTTCTCAATTAGTTGTCCCATAAATATGGTGTCAACTATAATTATGTAATTCCAAAACCCTCTTGTTATTCTACTATTTTCAAGATGATTTGCTATATATAATTGCGGTGAACAGATACACCACTGAATTCGCCATGTCCAAGAATTTATCGATTTCCTTTTTTGTACGTGTATAAGGATTGTTGCTGTTGTGACGCTTTTATTTATTTTAATATTTCTTTAGAGTATAAATCCACGCAAGCAACCTGTCTTAGCCGTACTTAATTAGTTTGTTGTTTATACAGCCAGGTACCAGTGATTTTCGATTTTTGATTTTAAAAACAAGAGTTATTATTTTCACAGGTGTATTGTTTAGATTTCCATCATTCATTTGGTATAAATACTCTTCCCATGCTTTAATGCATACATCATGGATTTTCAGCTTCGCTCACTTCTTTTTCTTTGTATTTGTATCATCCTCTATATTTTTCTCCGAGCTCCATATAAATCATGTTTCACTTTTGTGTTAATTTCCAAATCAGGGAAAGAAACATCCTAAATTATTCAGACCAATTATCTTTTATGTTGAAGACTATGGAAAAAATTAGATATGTACTTGGATCTAAAAGAAGGAGCACTTAGCAGGTTGCCTCTATATCTTCTACAAGGGCTATACCTGATGGAGGGGTTGGGAGGAAATCAGGAGAGACTGCTCTGCATAGTTTAGTTGGACGACTCGAAAGGAGCCTGGACCAAAAATAATTTTCTCTTTTGTACATAGAGGGTCTTTACAAGAGTGGAACACAAGTTACAGTTAGTATGCTTCAGAGCAGAATAGTCCAAGGTTAAATGCAAAATAAATCCATCATTATGAGGACAAGAGTGTCCTCAAGGGGGAGTACGATCACCACATGTCATTAAATGATTAAGGAATATGGACGCAAGAGTTCGCTAATGACAGTTTTCTGTCCAAGGGAACTTAAGGGTATGTCTGTTAATCTACAAAAAAAAAAAAAACAAATGTAATAGTTTTTAGCAAAAAGATGAAAGTAGAAGGGTTGGGCTAAAACCTAGAATTAGCGAATAAAGTGAAGTATTTTGGGGATAACGCTTGACGCAAAACTGAATAGGAACCTTATCAAAGTGAGAAACAGAGCTACAAAGCTATTCTGGGAATGCAGAAGAGTTGTTGACAAGACTTGGACATTAAAACCAACGTGATACACTGGCTGTACACTGCAGCAGTAAAGTCAACGACTACCGTCGCAGCTGTAGTCTAGTGGAGGACAGAAGTGTTCTAGTCCGTAAATCTGCTTACTTATCTTCAGAGGCGGGCACAATAGGTTTCGCTTTGCTGGTACTATTTATGAAGACGGAAATCATGACCGTGATCCTAAGACTGAAAGTTAACTGTTTATGATGTCCCAACAATGTAATTGGCGGACACAGATATAAGTGGAATTGTATTGGGCGAGCCGTTATTACAGATCCCTGCGGGCAGTACGGTAGCATAAATTATTTTCACAAGTAATCTAAACATTTTCATACCAACCAGGGACTGAACGAGATATCATTTTAGAAATTCGGGTGCCAATGTCTGGTTTACGGACGGATCGCCATTCAGCCAGGGCACAGGAGATGATATTTGCCAACCATGTGCCGAGAAGAGGATATCACTGACCCTGCTAAAAACAGGCTTAGCTTTGCAATAGTAAACTCTATTGAAGAAATCGATGAGGGAGGGGATTACACAAAAAATAATAAACATAGTGAGTGATATTCAGTCGACCATTAAAATCGTCGTGAAGGCTATTACCAAATCGAAACTGGTAAAACATTTTGAAGTAGTCCTCCATGACA
The DNA here is from genome assembly GCA_038088585.1 of Chrysina gloriosa. Taxonomy (NCBI): domain Eukaryota; kingdom Metazoa; phylum Arthropoda; class Insecta; order Coleoptera; family Scarabaeidae; genus Chrysina; species Chrysina gloriosa. The sequence continues at coordinate 40,026,572 of CM076091.1, read as the reverse complement.
TAACAATATGTTATGGTTATGGCTGAAAAGACAATATTCAAAGAAATGGAAATTGACTGAAGGTCAATTTCATAGTAAGCCAGTGCTAGGTAGGCTAAATTGCTAAACAGAAAAGTAATATGCTAAATTATCAGCTAATCTAAGTAGAAGAAGCAAAAAGGGATTCAGATTATTACCGGTGTAGTAACCGGACACTGCCCCTTGAAAAACATGGGAATAGTAAACGAATCGTGGTGTAGATGTGAACTACCGGGCGAAACATATCATCCATCCATATTATCTGCGCGTGTAAAGAACTGAAGGGATTCGAACGGTAGCACTTCTGCAAGGATCCACTAAAGCTTACGAGAATACTACAGCTACCCTTGAGGAAGATAGTGAAGGACACATGGTTGCTCGAAAGGAAGTAAGAGTGTTATTGGAGATCGGTACAAAGATCACAATGCTCAATTATCTGATCTATTGGTGACCAACCCTAACAAGAATGAACAAATGAACCACCATTCACGCTTTTCCTGAGTTTGTATTATCGCAAAACATCCGTTTTCTTCTTTGGAAGATCGCTTATTTCTTCTATGAAACATCTGTAATTTTTACTCTTCTTCTTTTTCTTCTTTCAATCTGTTTTAATGCCATTTTATAATTATTTCTGACCATGACTAGATTCTATATACACGTTGTAGGCCAGTGGTTCCCAAAGTGTGCTCCATGGAACCCCAGGGTTCCGCGAAAAAATTTAGGGGTTCTGCGTGACAAATTATATTTCATTAAAAAAATAAGAATGGTATTTAATATATATGTCCTCAGAAAGTTTACAATCGACCACCAAATTAAATTTGGAATTTTTAAATAAGGCGACTGAAAACACAAGCATCTGTAGCAATTCGAACTTCACCAAAATTTATGTAAATTTTTTTGTGCACTATACCGGTGTATTTGCGCCAATGCTATTATGCCCTTGTATTATTAACGGTAACTATCATTCCAACCAGAATGCCAGTTAAGCAACGTTTATAGCTGGGTAGGTACAGGTCGACCACATAATTGAGATCGTAAACAAAGTTTCAATATCAAAAGAAATACCAAAGTAATACTTGTTTCGTTTAATATCAGATATTAAATTGTCTTATATGATAGATCTCTACCATTAATAGGTCAATAAAACAAGGCTGGTTTGAACGATAGTTATATTTTCAGAACGTTTACAAACGTTTTCGGAATACCTTCTTCAGTGAAAATATAACTAGATAAATATATAAACAAACATTTGTTTTTATTTGGGAACTATCAACAAAATGACTAATGACTAGGATTTCTTGATATAGAGGATGTGTAACCAACTTTTATATATATATAAATTATAAAAACTAAATTAATGTGTAAACATACATGCAAATTAAGTAAAACCTTATATCAAAAAATCTTTGTCGAAACCTTAACAATTCTGTTCAAGGACTAGGGAAAACCCAAATTTAAAAACCTAGCCAAAGGTTTCCTTCTTAAGAAATGCAAATGTCATTTTAACAAATTGCTATATACATTACTTAAATTTTGAAAATCAGTTCTGAAATTAAAGTTTTAGTGTCTTTTTGTATATTTATCATTTCATATATTAGTCTTTTTTTATAATTATTCTCTGTTTTTAATATAATTGTGTTTTCAAAATCAAAGTAATGCTTAAGATCTTTGTAATGCTTTGTTACAGCGGTCATTGCACCAAAATCATTATTTAAAGAATACTTATGGCTATACAACCTTTTCTTTAAATATTGTTTCGTCTGACCGATGTAACAACCATCACAGTCTTTACAGTTTATTTTATAAACTACATTACTCTGATTTTGTTTAATTATTTTTAGATTTAGTATTAGAAAAAGAGATCTGTTACTATAATTTGGAATGAAAGTAATGTTTATGTTGTTTTTATTAAACTCTTTTTTTTTTATTTTTTGTTCCGTAAGAAAGATAGTATTGATGGGATATTAGATTCATTTAATAGTTATCAAATGTATATATATATATATATATTTCGTGACCTTTTTATACTTATCTTATATGATAGAGATCTACCACTAATAGGTCAATAAAACAAGGCTGGTTTGAACGATAGTTATATTTTCAGAACGTTTACAAACGTTTTCGGAACACCTTCGTCAGTGAAAATATAACTAGATAAATATATAAACAAACTTTTGTTTTTATTTGGGACTATCAACAAAATAACTAGTGACTAGGATTTCTTGATATAGAGGATGTGTAACCAACTTTTATATATGTATAAATTATAAAAACTAAATTAATGTGTAAACATACATGCAAATTAAGTAAAACCTTATATCAAAAATCTTTGTCGAAACCTTAACAATTCTGTACAAGGACTAGGGAAAACCAAATTCAAAAACCTAGCCAAAGGTTTCCTTCTTAAGAAATGCAAATGTCATTTTAACAAATTGCTATATACATTTCTTAAATTTTGAATATCGGTCCTGAAATTAATAGTTTTAGTGTCTTTCTGTATATTTATCATTTCATATATTAGTCTTTTTTTATAATTATTCTCTGTTTTAATATAATTGTGTTTTCAAAATCAAAGTAATGCCCAAGATCTTTGTAATGTTTTGTTACAGCGGTCATTGCACCGAAATCATTATTTAAAGAATACTTATGGCTATACAACCTTTTCTTTAAATATTGTTTCGTCTGACCGATGTAACAACCATCACAGTCTTTACAGTTTATTTTATAAACTACATTACTCTGATTTTGTTTAATTATTTGATTTAATATTAGTAAAAAGAGATCTGTTACTATAATTTGGAATGAAAGTAATGTTTATGTTGTTTTTATTAAATTCTTTTTTTATTTTTTCGCTTAAACCTTTTTTATAAGGAATAGCGCTATAACATTTATTGTTATTAATTTTAATTCCTCTATTATATAATTTGTTAATTCTATTTTTTATTATTTTTCATAAAAACTATTTGGATAATTATTTTTATCTAAGATTTCTTTAACTTTGTTTAAATTCTTTTCCCTAAATTCAGGATTAGCTAATCTAACCGCTTGATCAACTAAACCGGTAACTACATTAATTTTATGTAATTTTGATGTTTCTGAAAAATAATTTAAATGTCTTCCTGTATTGGTAGACTTTATATGCCAATTTGTTTTCACAATGCCGTTATTATGCATGACTGTCACGTTCAGGAAATTCAATGAGTTATTAGATTCTCTCTCATATGTAAATTTTAATCTATTATGATAACTATTAAATGAATCTAATATCTCATCAATATTATCCTTTCTTACGGAACAAAAACAGTCATCCACATAACGTCTGTAAAAACTTACACTAGAATTTAGTTTTTGCCAAACAAGTTTGCTCTAGGTCCTCCATTACCAGGTTTGCGATAACTGTTGATAATGGAGAACCCATTGCAGTACCGAAAATTTGTTTATAAATTTTATTTTGATATGTAAAATAAGTAGAATTTAAACAAAGTTTCGAAGCTGCAATGAATTCTCCTTTGGAAGATCTGTAAAATCTTTAAGGAATTCCATTTTTTATCTAAAATTTTTAGTGCTAAATCCACAGGAATATTAGTAAATAAAGAAACAACATCTAAACTGATTAATTCGTAATTATTAGGAATTGTTTGATTTCTAACCGAATCTACAAATTCCCATGAATTTTTCACATTATATGTAGTTTTACCTACAATATTGCTTAAAATTTTAGATAAAAATTTGGAAAGATTGTAAGTGGGGGAATTAATGCAATCGTAAATTGTAGGTAAAACTACATGTAATGTGAAAATTCATGGGAATTTGTAGATTCGGTTAGAAATCAAACAATTCCTAATAATTACGAATTAATCAGTTTAGATGTTTCTTTATTTACTAATATTCCTGTGGATTTAGCACTAAAAATTTTAGATAAAAAATGGAATTCCTTAAAGATTTTACAGATCTTCCAAAGGAGGAATTCATTGCAGCTTCGAAACTTTGTTTAAATTCTACTTATTTTACATATCAAAATAAAATTTATAAACAAATTTTCGGTACTGCAATGGGTTCTCCATTATCAGCAGTTATCACCAAACCTGGTAATGGAGGACCTAGAGCAAACTTATTTTGGCAAAACTAAATTCTAGTGTAAGTTTTTACAGACGTTATGTGGATGACTGTTTTTGTTCCTTAAGAAAGGATAATATTGATGAGATATTAGATTCTTTTAATAGTTATCATAATAGATTAAAATTTACATATGAGAGAGAATCTAATAACTCATTGAATTTCCTGAACGTGACAGTCATGCATAATAACGGCATTGTGAAAACAAATTGGCATATAAAGTCTACCAATACTGGAAGACATTTAAATTATTCTTCAGAAACATCAAAATTACATAAAATTAATGTAGTTACCGGTTTAGTTGATCAAGCGGTTAGATTAGCTAATCCTGAATTTAGGGAAAAGAATTTAAACAAAGTTAAAGAAATCTTAGATAAAAATAATTATCCAAATAGTTTATATGAAAAAATAATAAAAATAGAATTAACAAATTATATAGTAGAGGAATTAAAATTAATAACAATAAATGTTATAGCGCTATTCCTTATAAAGGTTTAAGCGAAAAAATAAAAGAATTTAATAAAAACAACATAAAACATTACTTTCATTCCAAATTATAGTAACAGATCTCTTTTACTAATACTAAATCCAAAATAATTAAACAAAATCAGGTAATGTAGTTTATAAAATAAACTGTAAAGACTGTGATGTTGTTACATCGGTCAGACGAAACAATATTTAAAGAAAAGGTTGTATAGCCATAAGTATTCTTTAAATAATGATTTCGGTGCAATGACCGCTGTAACAAAACATTACAAGATCTTGGGCATTACTTTGATTTTGAAAACACAATATATTAAAAACAGAGAATAATTATAAAAGACTAATATATGAAATGATAAATATACAGAAAGACACTAAAACTATTAATTTCAGGACCGATATTCAAAATTTAAGTAATGTATATAGCAATTTGTTAAAATGACATTTGCATTTCTTAAGAAGGAAACCTTTGGCTAGGTTTTTGAATTTGGTTTTCCTAGTCCTTGTACAGAATTATTAGGTTTCGACAAAGATTTTTGATATAGGTTTACTTAATTTGCATGTATGTTTACACATTAATTTAGTTTTTATAATTTATACATATATAAAAGTTGGTTACACATCCTCTATATCAAGAAATCCTAGTCACTAGTTATTTTGTTGATAGTCCCAAATAAAAAACAAAAGTTTGTTTATATATTTATCTAGTTATATTTTCACTGACGAAGGTGTTCCAAAACGTTTGTAAACGTTCTGAAAATATAACTATCGTTCAAACCAGCCTTGTTTTATTGACCTATTAGTGGTAGATCTCTATCATATAAGATTTAATAGTTATCATAATAGATTAAAATTTACATATGAGAGGGAATCTAATAACTCATTGAGTTTCCTGAACGTGACAGTCATGCATAATAACGGCATTGTAAAAACAAATTGGCATATAAAGTCTACCAATACAGGAAGACATTTAAATTATTTTTCAGAAACATCAAAATTACATAAAATTAATGTAGTTACCGGTTTAGTTGATCAAGCGGTTAGATTAGCTAATCCTGAATTTAGGGAAAAGAATTTAAACAAAGTTAAAGAAATCTTAGATAAAAATAATTATCCAAATAGTTTTTATGAAAAAATAATAAAAAATAGAATTAACAAATTATACAATAGAGGAATTAAAAATAATAACAATAAATCTTATAACGCTATTCCTTATAAAAAAGGTTTAAGCGAAAAAAATAAAAAAAGAGTTTAATAAAAACAACATAAACATTACTTTCATTCCAAATTATAGTAACGAATCTCTTTTTACTAATACTAAATCTAAAATAATTAAACAAAATCAAAGTAATGTAGTTTATAAAATAAACTGTAAAGACTGTGATGGTTGTTACATCGGTCAGACGAAACAATATTTAAAGAAAAGGTTGTATAGCCATAAGTATTCTTTAAATAATGATTTCGGTGCAATGACCGCTGTAACAAAGCATTACAAAGATCTTGGGCATTACTTTGATTTTGAAAACACAATTATATTAAAAACAGAGAATAATTATAAAAAAAGACTAATATATGAAATGATAAATATACAAAAAGACACTAAAACTATTAATTTCAGAACTGATATTCAAAATTTAAGTAATGTATATACCAATTTGTTAAAATGACATTTGCATTTCTTAAGAAGGAAACCTTTGGCTAGGTTTTTAAATTTGGGTTTCCCTAGTCCTTGAACAGAATTGCTAAGGTTTCGACAAAGATTTTTGATATAAGGTTTTACTTAATTTGCATGTATGTTTACACATTAATTTAGTTTTTATAATTTATATATATATAAAGTTGGTTACACATCCTCTATATCAAGAAATCCTAGTCATTAGTCATTTTGTTGATAGTTCCCAAATAAAAAACAAATGTTTGTTTATATATTTTATCTAGTTATATTTTCACTGAAGAAGGTATTCGAAAACGTTTGTAAACGTTCTGAAAATATAACTATCGTTCAAACCAGCCTTGTTTTATTGACCTATTAGTGGTAGAGATCTATCATATAAGATAAGTATAAAAAGGTCACGAAATATATATATATATATATATATATATATATATATATATATATATATATACATTTTATATTAAATTGTGAAAAGTCGTTGTTTAAAAAATATTCAGGGTTCCGCGATCTTTGGCAACCAATTTGGGGGTTCCAAGCCCAAAATAGTTTGGGAACCACTGTTGTAGGCTGTTCTTTTTATTTATTTATTTTCATTATTTTTTATTATTGCAGGCAGTCTTAAGCGCTTGCTGCATGTATTTCTTTTAATCATCCCCATTCATATAGCTTACGCGTATTATATTCTATAGTAAACTTGGACTATTTTTTATTTTCAATTGCAGCTTACAAAGTCCACTATTAACGTCGAACGCTTGTGAAGGAAAGCACACTTATATCCAGTGATTGGGAGAATTATTTATTTGTATTTTAATAATACAACATAAGTAAGAATATAACTAATTGTTGAATTTTTGCCTCTTATGTTTGACCAGGTTATTTTGCTGACCCGTGTACCGTTCACTGTGAACAAAAGGTAACCAAGTACGGGAGCAAAGTTTGAACTATTTTTAACGATGTCTATACGGGGAAACGTTCTAACGTTCTAATGTATATTTTGTTGCAATAAATTTGTGCTGTTATTTCGACCTCTACGAGAGTTAACAACTATATGTTCAAACAGGTTACATTAAAATTTACTCAATCCATCCAAGAATATGGTATACATTTGGAATTTATTTCTGTCGGAATTTATAGTATACATTTATAATTTTAATTAATTACCCCTATTAAATTGGTGTATTATTAAATATAATTACGAATCAAATTTAATTGATGAGTCATGTCTACGATTTCTGGGGAACACACTCAATTAGATACTAAGCGTCCTTCACGCCGTTGGGGAAGTTAGTTTCTTTTACCAAATGTAGGCCAATTCTCGTTGTCTAATCCTTTTTAACGCCTTCGTAAGAAATACTATATCTCTAGCGATTATTATCAGATTCATATGATTTCCTTTGCTTGAACATTAGTTTGCGTTTGCCTGGATATAATATTACAAGACATAACAAGAACATTAAAGTTGCATTAAAAATGGCTTGTATGCATTGTATTTCTCCTGTTGATACCTAGTTGTATTACCTTTTATTATTTATGTTGCCTTTGTTTTACAATTATATCTATTTATTGTCATCATTTTTTTTTAGTAGACAGATATTGAATAAATTACACAAACAATAAAAAACTCATATATTGAAATACGGCATAACAACAAACGAAGAAAACTTTTATCAAATTAAGAAAATGACTTCTTATACGAAGTTATGCCCCGTTTTGCTTTAATAACACCCATAATTCGTATTGGCAGGGATTTAACAAGTTCTTCGCAACCTTGCACAAAAATTAGTCTGTTTGTGTTGAACACACTGAGAAGACAAGTCTTTTATTGAAAACCGATTTTGTATCCTTTCACAAACATACATATATGTGGGTAAGAATATTCCTGAATGCGCTCGTGCGCGTCATCTTTACATTATAGACAGTAAAGAATAAGACGTGAAGACGTAAAGATGTATATTAGGGTGTCCGTTATTTGTATGGGCAATTTCTTCTCTTGAAAATGTTCAAGTCTCACCCCTCAAAAAGTTGAGGCTTGATGCAAAAATGACTTTCCAAAAATTTCACGCCTCTGAGACCACGCCTTCCCGGGCCGACTTACGTTTGAAATTTGATTCAATTATTCTCATACAAAGATGATAACGAAAAATATGATAGCATCATGAAAAATCATTCTGTGTAACTCAAATTTTTGTACAATTTGGGTAAAGTTTTCGATGCTCATGAACACTTTTCATTACATATACCATCTGACTTTCATCCTTTGTTATCAAGCCCTTAAGGTCTTCCACTAACTTGAACGCTTTTTCCGCAGTATCATTCGCAACCTCCAAATTCTTAAGTGAATTCCTTCCACTGATATAAAATTCCTCATTTTCCCATTTCTCAGGGTCTTCTTTTAAAAAAGAGGAATCTATATTGAACCGTGAAAAAAATTCAGGCTCTACTTGTAATAAAAAATCTATTGATTTTCCTGGAAACAAAATACCATAGTAGTAATGTCAGTCTTTGCAAAAGTATTTGTAGAATATCATTTAATATTTAACCTGGTAATGTTTTTATATCTTTCTGAACCATTATCAGTTTTTCCTTCGCGCCAAGTTTTGCCTCTGTTTTTAACAACTTCGCCATATTTACTCTTGTAGTGGCATTCAATCTCACATCAAAAAAGGCTAAAGCCGAAGTTTCTTCCACAAGATACCATAAGTGGTTACAAAATTTTTTAATAACTGTCTCTGACGTAACTGGATCGTTGTCTTCGTACAATGTAAGATTTTGTAAAAAGTTTAAATCATTGACGCAAGCCGCGGAGGTATTGGGGCAATTGAACCATGCTTTAACATAAAAATGCAAACATCTGCTAGTGCACCCTCTTAATCTGGTGGAACGGAATATTGTTTTCGTAACAAAAGTATTTTTAAGCAATATATTGCTCGAGACATCCAACTCGCTTGGTGCATTGCTCCAGGCGGTCGAATTGTTACAGTTCTTTTCTCTATCTACAGTTATAAAATATTCTGCCAATTCTAAAAACTCACGGTAATCCTTCCTCATCAGAGTTTTAGTTAATTCTTTCGAAACAAAAGTAATTATTTCTTCTGCTACGGGTTGTATGCTATTACGGCAACGTTCATGATCTATTTCACAAGTTATATCTTTTGGGTTGATCTTCCAATAGTTTTTAAAATTTTTAAACAACGGCACATCTGGACTCGTTGTTAAAGGGGCAACTTCTTTTCAAACAGTGCTTTCAAAATTAATTCGTAAATATGATGGCGACAAGGGAGGTAAAGCAGGTCTCTACCAAGCCTTTCTTCCAGAAGCGCACATGCTTCATTTAATCGACTAGTGTTTGAAGCTATTTGAAGGTTGTGATTGATACTGCGAAGAGAGCAGTGAAGTTAATGGAAGACTATCATGGCTTGATAACAAAGGATGAAAGTCAGATGGTATATGTAATGAAATGTGTTCATGAGCATCGAAAACTACTCTAATTGTACAAAAATTACGTTAAATAAAAATTATGACACTTTTAAAATTGTACTTTTGGGTTGCACAGAATAATTTTTCATGATGTTATCATTTTGGGTATGACTATAATTGAATAAAATTTCAAACGTAAATCGGCACGGGAAGGGGTGGTCCCAGAGGCGTGAAATTTTTAGAGAATGATTTTTGCACCAAGCCTCAACTTTTTGAGGGGCGAGACAAAAAGTGTTTCCACTTTAAGAAATAACGGACACTCTAATGTATATATGCTAATCTGGTAATGTTCTATTCATACTATATCTTTAATAAACAGTAAAATTTTGTGTTCGTGTAATTTTTAAACCCATCCCTACATATATGATTTATTTTTGAAGCGAATACTTCTTAAGGGACACTGGACCAGCTCGAACGTAAGCGTTAGAGCGTTAAATTTGCGCGGAGCTTCGCTTCGTGTGAAAGACAAAGAAAACAGAGAGTATGATGTGCGAGCGGGAGGCGACGGGTCGGGCCGTCAGAGCAGAGGGGATACGGGACGTGCTTGAGAAGGAGAGATAAAGAGAGTATGATGTGGGAGCGAGAATCGAAACCTCCGAAAAAGATTTTATATAACCTAATCATAATGACTTCCGAATCATCCTAATTTAACGTATAAGAACGAATAAAATAAAATATTATACATAAAACGTCCAAAAGATTTTCTACAATCTAATCCTACCGATTTCCAAATCATCAAAAAACACGTGGAACGAAAACGCGATGACCCCCAAGTAAGAAATCGATAATTATCGGGTATTCACTTCACACGTGCGTAAACTACACACACCATTTTTTTATATACTTGAGCACACTTTTCCTTCCTTAGTTTTTAACTTAAACGCCTTTCAATTGCCTTGTAATTATTCCACAAAAAGGTGTTCGTATATAAACCTATAATTCAAATGATAATATACTTTATTAACCTTCCTATACTCACGCATACGGTCTGTGAGACCGATTTATATAGTATAGTATACGTCTTTCATTTTGACGTGAGTATAGGAAGGTTAAGAGCAAGATATGGAATGCGCAATGTTTCACTCTGTAGGCAAGGCTTTCGCGGGGCACGTTAATGCCTCGCCATTATCGACATTACTTACATTCCAATCATGAACATAAATTCAAAGGAAACGAAGCTAGTGAAAAGGAGAATAAAAACTAATACAACAGGTAATGAATACAGAAGAATATCATAAACGAATAGATGTCTTTAAATGTCTAGGAGTAATAACTGATATCGAAAAAATAAAATAAATGATAGAATGATAGAATAAAAAAAGCCACAAAATATATCACAGCCTTAACAACAAGTTGTATAGGAAGAAAAAAATTTTGAAAATAATCAAATCATGAATGACTCCGTAAATACAACAAAATGAATGCAGTTAAAAATGTAGCTAAGAACATAATTCATAAACTTCATTCTTCTACAAACGCACCTCAATATTCTCATCCTGTATTACATTTACTATGTAGGTAATTTATATTTTATTTGTAGGTACAAATAATAAAACTTACCTATGACAGCAATTAGTACTTCAGCTCTCTCGAACCATGTCTTCCTTATTACATCACTATCGATGATTATGTCAGATACAACATCTTCATCTGTTAGCTCAAAGCAAAATCTTAAAAACTGGTCCAAACAATTAACCAGTTTTTCTTGCAATACTTTTACTAAATAGAACCATATTTCAAATCTCTTCTGAGTAACCTCTTCATTTTTTGAAAGCTTAACTTTCAGTGGTTTTATTAATAGTCGTAACTGCTTAACACTCGATATATAAGTATGATCTAAGTTACATACATCTATCAAGACCTTAAAAAACTTATGTAATTATAAATATCACATATATATATACATATTTACGCTTAAAGTTTGCTCCAACAATGAACACCACACTACTTACTAACTTCTAAATATCTATAGAGAAGATTATATATATATATATATATATATATATAATATAGTGTTACTGCCCTTTCACAATAATGTTAATGTTAATTGTAATGGTAATGTTATGTTGGGTGTTAAAACTCAAACTATGTAGCACTCAATTACAATGTTCAGAATAATGTCAATGGTAATGGTAATGTTAAATTATCATATTAACGTTCTAAAACTATTTTGGATTTCTTAACATCATGGTTAACATCAACTAATGAAACTAGCAAGCTGGAGCATGCGCACTACCGCTATTTATAAATCTGCAGCAATTCTAACCTCATTTATTGCTAGCCGTACCTATCACTAGATTCGGGGTCAGATTTCTTATTTTCTTATATTCAATTCCTGTGCTGTTAACATTATAAGCACAAACAGCGGAAGAAAAGAAAAAAGAATCACGAATCAGTAAAGGTTATAATCGTTATTGATGTTTACTATTTTGAAACGTTGGTTTGCGCTTCTCTCACTTATAACCGCGAATTTTGAAAATGCGATCCTCTAAACATCAACATTAACATTATTGTGAACTGCATTAACGTTCCCATTACCGTTAACACCTGAACATCAACATTAGCATTAACGTTATTGTGAAAGGGCCCTTACGCACAATTTCTAAAACATCGTACATCACTCGTATAGGTATAGAACAATTCAAATTATAAATCTTATTCGTTCACACGAGTATCAATGCAGAGTCAGACCTACGAGCGTAGATTGACAAGTTCCCGGAATCGCTACTAGAGGGTTGCTATTTTTCCAAATACTTTGTCGTTGTATTGGCAAAGCTTTCAAATCAATTGACTGCAGATGTTAAATCGATTTGTGAAATAGTCTGGGTTTCAGAAACATTTAAGTCAAATACCTTTTGTGTTTCCAATTACGGATAAAAACGAAGTTTGAGAGGTCATAAAATGTTTCTATTTCGAAAGGAAAACGCAACAGAAATCAAATCAAGGTTAGATGCCGTTCTTAAGGATTAATCACCTTCATTCTCCACCGTGAGTTTTTAGGTTTCGAACCTCGGCCGATTGTTTGGAAGTGTTTACGGGGAATCCAACGGATTTCAACAGACGATTGGTAGCACTGGATGAGACCTGGATTCATTCATTTTGCTAATTGATTATCTTGAACGTTTGCCATTTCTTGCTCCCTCAGTTATTGTTCTTGGATTTCCAGTCTACGACATTGTTTTCGTTTTATCAGAGTTGATTTTGAGGTCTATTTTTCCACAAACTTCCGACAAGTCTTTCATCATCCTCTCAAAGTCTTCAAAGTTTGTCGGAATGAGTACCACATCGTCTACATATCTTAGATTGTTCAATTTCTTTCCATTGTTGATACTATAATTCATCCAGTTTAATTTTCTGAAAATATCCTCAAATGCCAGTGTGAACAATTTCGGAGATATCACATGTCCCTGTTGGACGCCTCTTCTGATATTAATAGGGTTCGTATTTTCGTCCAGTTAAACTGGCTTTTTCACATATATTATTTATGAGGTTTCGGTAACTAAAATCTATCCTTCAATTATTCATTGCATTTTCTATTGCCCACAGTTCAACACTGTCAAAGCCTTTTCAAAGTATACGAAGGCCATATATAGATCAAGATGGGACTCTTTCAATTTTTCTAAACCTTTCCGCAAATCTGCCTGTTCGACAGACTGGTAGTTGTCCACTTTATCGGTCAGTCTGCTGGTAATCACTCTCATGAAAAGTTTGTATATTTGCAAAAATAATGAAATTTGTGGAAAGTATTTTAGGTCCTCCTTATCACCTTTCTAGTAGCACCACTGTGCTCTTGCACCGTTCTGCACGTACTTCTTCCTTGTGTAGTCACTCTTTGAACAAATTCGTTAATATAGACCAGCGAGGTAAATCGCATTTTCAAAATTTCACCAACTATTTCCAAGAGTGGACTGGAATTTCGAGGTGGTCTATCTAGTTTTGAACATAGCTATAGTATTAGTTGGTGCTTTATTTTAATATTTTATAGCTAGGACACGTTTTTACGAGAGGTAAAAGTTGTTAAAAAACGCATTGAACAGAAAATGTTACTGAACTTCAACGATGACTTCAAATAATAGACCAATCAATCTGATACATTGCATATTTTGACTATTTCGTATTCTTTCTACTACACTACCTGTTACCTGCTGTTGTTTTAATTATACAGATGAATTAGTGTCACCTATATTTACTACAAACATCCTTGAAAACATTGTATATTTCCGTATTCAGCTTCCCAGAATTAGGAGAGATAATTATAGCTAAGTAATTGAAATACATTCATTAGAAAATAGCCAAACCCTATAAAATTTAATTTTCGTTTTCTTCGCGAGATCATTTCTTAACCCTTCAGTGCGCAATGATGCACATACAGTGGCGTGCAAAAGTTTCGGGCCACCCTATTTTTCGTGGTATTGCATATTATTTATCATGGTACGAGAAATACAAATGAGTGATGACAACAGTATACACTTAAATTTGAAAACAATGTATTATATGTAGTGATGTTACTCTTCAACAATTAATTATCCAACAATTTTTATTTAATGACTGCAAAAATATTGGGCCATATACTACTGTGTATGAATAAAAGAAAACAAAACTTTCTAAAAATAACAAGACATGATTTGATTTCCTCACTAGAGTCAATACTTTGTTGCCATGCCCTTGGAAGCAATTACAGTAGCACATCGCCGAGGCATACACGCAATTAATTGCAAGATACGATCTTGTGGCAACTTTTCCCACTCATATTGTAAATGATCCCATAATTCCGTCTTGTTGGAGTGATTCTTCGTTCCAACATGACTCTTGAGTTTTTGCCACAAATGTTCAATCGCATTTAAATCCGGTGACTGCGATGGCCAGTCAAGAAGGCGCACTCTTCAACTTCAATGTTGCCTTGGATTTCTACCAGCGAACCAACACCGTTGTCAGAAAATGCTCCTCAAACTTCAACATTTCCGCCACCGTGTTTAACGGTTGGAATTTGATAACGTACATCGTATCTGGTACCTGCTGGAAGTATTACGTACTTGCGACCATCACTTCCGCACAATTGAAACTTGGACTCCCAATCCGATGCTGTCCAAAGCGGATATTTTTAGTAAAATTCAATCTAGTCTTCTTATTCTTTGTGCTACTTAGTGGTTTGTTTAGAGCAACGCGTCCAGTCAATTCCACAGCCTTCAGACATCGAGATACCGTACTCCGACTGATGTCAGCAAGATTCTCACTACGTAATGACCACAAAATTCTTGCTGCCGTTGTTTGCGGTTCCATGGCGCACTTCGTTTTAATGATCTTCGCCACACGTTCTGAAGTTTTATAATACTGACGTTCCATTGTACTTTATGTTTCGAACGAATGCGAAAGAAAACCTAAACAAACCATACGGCCGAAGGCGAGGTGAGATAGCGACCCAGTACTTTTGCACACTGACCAACCGCGTTCGACGCTGTACACAAACAATACGCTATGCAATATATATATATATATATATATACCACGCTGTTATCCATATCATAGCTCTCTTAAATATTTGAAATGATGAAGAGGTGCACGCATTAAATATTATATAGAATAACTGAAAAACAAGGGTTGGCCCAGAACTTTTGCACGCCACTGTATGAATGTATAACTTGTTTCTTCAATAATTTTTTAATTGTGATGCAAATTCAAAAAACCTCAGTTGTTGTAAACATTCTTTCATCTTCTTTATTCCCATAAAATTCGTTGAATTATAACGGCAGAATTTGACAGCTAGTTTAAAAGTTTTCTTTGCTAAATGCAAATATTGTTGTAGTTCCTGATTTACTTACAATTGAGAGCTAAAATAATAAATTTTTAACTATCAAGGTAAGCTTTAAAAATAATATTTAGATTATGTGATATGTATATGTGCTAAAAGTACAAAAATGAAAATATATAAATAACTGTGATTTCTATGTATGAAAAATTTGTTGATTCAAATATGAATCATCGTGCATTGGTATAATACAAAGTGTTCTGTAATAAACATGTTTGTAAAAAATAATTGTGCCTTTGAAAAAAACCAGTATTTGCACAAATGTTTTAATTTTTTTGTGATTTGAGCACTATTTTAGATGCCACTTATTTACGGAAATGGATCAGAAAAAGTTGATTTAGAATCCCTGAATGTGGACGAACTTTTAGACTATTGACAATATTCCTTGTGATAGTGATGATGTTGATGAAAATGAACAAGAAAATACTGATGTAGGAGAAATTGCTGACGATGAGGAAGTAGTTTCAAGAAGTTATTTCGGAGAAAATTACGCCAATTTGTCTAATATCAACAACTCAGAACGAATGGTTACTGGATTATCTCTGGAACAACTATCTACATCTTATAAGATACTTATTTTAAATATCAAAATAAATTTTATAAACTAATTTTCGGTACTGCAATGGATTCTCCATTATCAGCAGTTATCGCAAACCTGGTAATGGAGGACCTAGAGCAAACTTGTTTGGAAAAACTAAATTCTAGTGTAAGTTTTTACAGGCGTTATGTGGATGACTGTTTTTGTTCCGTAAGAAAGGATAGTATTGATGAGATATTAGATTCTTTTAATAGTTATCATAATAGATTAAAATTTACATATGAGAGGGAATCTAATAACTCATTAAATTTCCTGAACGTGACAGTCATGCATAATAACGGCATTGTGAAAACGAATTGGCACATAAAGTCTACCAATACAAGACAATTACATAAAATTAATGTAGTTACCGGTTTAGTTGATCAAGCAGTTAGATTAGCTAATCCTGAATTTAGGGAAACGAATTTAAACAAAGTTAAAGAAATCTTAAATAAAAATAATTATCCAAATAGCGTTTACGAAAAAATAATAAAAAAGGGAATTAACAAATTATACAATAGAGGTATTAAAAATAATGACAATAAATGTTATAACGCTATTCCTTATAAAAAAGGTTTAAGCGAACAAATAAAAAAAGAATTTAATAAAAACAATATAAACATTACTTTCATTCCAAATTATAGTAACAGATCTCTTTTTACTAACACTAAATCTAAAATAGTTAAACAAAATCAAAGTAATGTAGTTTATAAAATAAACTGTAAAGATTGTGATGGTTGTTACATCGGTCAGACGAAACAATATTTAAAGAAAAGGTTGTATAGCCATAAATATTCTTTAAATAATGATTTTGGTGCAATGACCGCTGTCACAAACACATTACTTTAGTTTTTATAATTTATATATAGAAAAAAGTTGTTTATATATCCTCTATATCAAGAAATCCTAATCATTAGTTATTTTGTTGATAGTTCCCAAATAAAAAACAAATGTTTGTTTATATATTTATCTAGTTATATTTTCACTGAAGCAGGTGTTCCGAAAACGTTTGTAAACGTTCTAGAAATATACCTATCGTTCAAACCAGTCTTATTTCATTGACCTAATTAGTGGTAGGAAGCTATCATATAAGATAAGTACAAAAAAGGTCACGAAATATATATACTTACAAGATAAGAGAACTGCTGTGGAGATATAATACAATGTGCATTCAGCGGATCAAGCATTGTCTGAAAGTATTTTAGAATTACAAACAATTTTTCAACGACGAACTTATAAATGTAATTGTTGAAGAAAGTACGAGAGAGTAGCTTATCTAAAAATCCAGAAACAACATGCAATTTTACAAAAAGCTAGTTTATGAGATATTTTGGGCATATGTATTTTGTCATCTGTGGGTTATATCCCTAACATTAGAAATAGTGGAATAGTGCAATTAGAGTTGATACTGTAAAAAAAAGGCCATGAATATGAAATGATTTGAAAAGATTCGTTCTTTTTTTCCACTTTAGCGATAATTCTTCACAAACAAATGATAAACTACAAAAACTAAGAGCCATTATTGATTCCCTTGTATTGAAATTTGGATCAGTGCCAAAGAAAAAAATGCTTTCAATTGATGAACAAATCTGTTCAACAGACAAAGCACGTCACAGTTTAAGCAATATATGCCTATGAAGCCACATAAATGGGGATATAAACTCTTTGTCTTATCTGGAAGCTCTGGGTTTTCTTACAAATTTGAAATTTATACTGGAACGGAAAAGGATTCAACTAAACTATTACAAGGTGAGCCAGATTTAGGTGCCAGTTCAAATGTGGTAGTACGATTATCAAGAGAACTTTCTAACTATAATTTTTATAAAATATACTTTGATAACTACTACACATATATTCCATTGATAAGTTACTTAGCAAAAGAGGCATACATTCATTAGGAACTGTATGAAGAAATAAAATTCCATCATGTAAAATGTCAAGAGAACGATACAAAATTTAAAAAAACGGTACGAGGAGAATGTATTGAATACCTTGATTATTTTGAAGGAACCACAATTTCAAATACTTTATGGAAGAACAACAAACTAGTTTTAATGCCGTTGTCTTTCATTGGAATAGGGCCAACACACATAGTTCAAAGATACGACAGCAAGAAAAAAGAAGTCATTTAAATTTCTTGCTCAACTCAGTGAAACAGAATAATGTACATATGGGAGGGGTCAATTTATTACAAAGTTTTGTTGGAAGATATCGTATAAAAATGAGATATTGCAAATGGTACATGCGACTTTTTTATGAACTAATTGACATTACCATTATAAATTCATGGCTGTTATATAAAAGATGCAACCTAGGAAGACAAACCTTGAAACATAGATTTTCGACTAAAGCTAGCTAACACACTGTGTCAAATCAATTCAAATTCTACTACTAAGCGCGGCAGACCTTCAGAATACCAAAGCAATATTGAAATGAAGAAAAAAAAAAACCAATACTGCTCTGATTCCTCCTCTAGATCTTCGACAGGATAATGCCAGTCATTTTCCCAAATGGAATGATACTCGAATAAGATATAAATATCCAAATTGCCAATCACAAAATTTTACTATTTGTCAAAAATGCAACACTGCTCTATGTTTTAATAATAATGATAATAATAATATACGTTAATTTCGGAACACGTGTACAAAATGCAAAGCATGCTTAAAACAAGTCAAAAAACAAAGAAAAAAAAACAATGTAAATTCAATTACTATGGTATACATTAAAGTAATCCTCAGATAATCTTCAACACATTTCTTAAACAATCTAAAAGTATTTATTTCCTTAATACTACGAGGCAAATTGTTGAACAATTTGCAACCAGTAAAAGATAAACTATACACCTCACAAATAAAGGCATCATAAAAAGTCAATATACCCTGAGACCGGAAGCTATCCCTGCAAGAATCACGCCAGTCAAGATTATTCATTATCCTAACCGCTCGCTCTTGCAATTTAAAAACGCGATTTAAATCGGATGATATCCCCCAGTGTATAACGCCATATATCATTCTGGAGTAAAAATTATAATAATAGAAGGACAGCGGAATTACAGGACCTCTTCAAGCTACTTAAAGCGATAGTTCTTTACATAATTCATCAACATGGGAAGACCATTTTAAGTTCTCATAAAGATACAGTCCTAAGATTTTAGTTGTCGGCGTAAAAGTGATAATTTCGCTATTCAGCAGGAAACCCGCAGAAGCATGTCTCGCTCCGTTACCGCACAGCATAAATTGACTCTTACTAGGATTAAGAATAAGCCTGTTAGTGTGCATCCAAGACTTTACATGATTAAAGACAGAGTTGGTCTTATAAAAGTATTGTTTAAATCATCAGAGGTTAAGATTATGTTGATATCATCGGCATACAAAGTTAGACAGTCAATCGACTGAAGAGTGGCTGGTAAATTAGTTACGTAAATTAAAAAAGGTGTTAGCCCCAGGACAGACCCTTGAGGCACACCAATACTAATGTATGCATCATTAGATTAGGCATTGTTACAAACTACCTTTTGAAAGCGGTTGAGCAAATTATTGTATATACCATTTTATTGAAGTACCATTAATTCCGTATTTTTCCAATTTATATAATAGAATAGTGTGATGCACACAGTCACAAGCTTTTGACAGATCTATTAGCATTGCCATACAAGGCCAGCTACTATCAACATACTCATGTAATTTGTTAACGAAATTAAACAGAGGGGTATTGGTTGAACGGGCTGGAATAAAACCATGTTGGTTTTTACAGAATAATTTAAATTTAAAGAAATATTTCAATAAATTATTATTCATTGCTGCTTCGTAAATCTTGGAAAATGTTGGCAGGATATTTATAGGACGATAATTTTGAAAATTATTGACATTACCCTTCTTAAAAATGGGTCTCACACATGCTAATTTCAAGGAGAACGGAGAAATGCCTTTATTAAACAAAAATTTCATTAAACAGGTTAGAGGTTCTAAAATATTATCCAGCGTAATGTGATGACTAACTTATTAATAATTTCAGATACATATATCACATATTACTACGGGCGCACAGTAAAACGAATGCTGTACATTATTGTTCAGTGTGAAAATCGATAGAGTTATTAATACTACTGTTTGACTTCACAAGATCATTAGCAAGATTTACGAAGTGCAAATTAAATGAGTTACATAAATTCGCATCGTTAGAAAAATTTTCGGGTAATTTGTAATCAACAACATGATTTTTCCTATTTTTATGTATAAGTGACCAAACAGCATTGGTCTTATTTTTCGAGCAAAAGATGTAATTATCATTAAACTGTTTTTGTTTTAAAGAAATAGTTTGTTTATAAAATGTTGTATATTCTAGATAAAATTGTTTATGTAGGGTTAACTTTACTGGCCTCGCTCAAAAGTTAAGATAATTCCTCATTTGAAGGACATCAGGAGTAATCCAAGACTTCTCCAGAAAATAATTACTAGATCGACAATAGGAAGCACAAATCTAAATGGTATTTGAAAATATCAACAAACTTGTCAAAAGCCTCATTAGGATAAGTGCAGTCATAAACTGAAAGCCAAGATTCCCTACTTAAAAAGACGTTAAATCGTTGCATACTATTAAAGGAAGATATTCTTTTGAGCACAGTATTATTGTTACTAAGTGTCAATTTCTATGGAACTCTGATAAATTATGACATGTGGTCAGAAATACCATACTCGACAGAGCGAGGTGCACCCATCCTGAGGAAGATTCACAATAAAATTATCAAGACTTGAGGCTGACGTCGCAGTAATGCGTGTGGGACCGTCAATAGTGCCATAGAAATGATAACTACTACATAAATTGAGTCAAGTTACCAAAGATAAAAATTGCTTTTTAGCGTTTCACATTAAATAATGATTATATTTTTATGGTTTTCTTTCTATAAAGTAAGTATAAATATGAATACTCTTCTTTAATAATAAATATATGTATATAAAGTTCACTCACAAATGCACAGTGATTCATATATGAATCAACCAGTTTTTCCTTAAAAATAGTTATGAGGTTTGTTCGTAGAGTAAATTGGAAACCCTTGGCAACTAATATTCAATGCGCATGCCTGACTGGAAACAGTTGCAAATTTGTCCTAAATTTAATGCTCTACGAACATAAAAGAGAAGGAATGCGTAATTTGTCCTGAAGGTGGCGCAAAACTCAGTTTTTGTAGGTCTTTTAAAGCATTATTTATCTAAATGTAGTAAGAATGTGGAGAAAACAACAAAAACGACACATATTCACAAATGAATATCGTCAACGTACAGATGTGGGACAGATCATGGAACGGATCACCACAGATTAACAAGTAATCTGGGAGTCAACATTACTAAAGTTGGCACTTGCCATTGCGCATGTCTCAAACCAAAAATTTTCAATTCTGTAAGAAATTATTCTGACGATTGCCAATCGGTTGGCAATTGAATAAAATTCACTCTGCAAACGCCGGATTTCTAGTCATCAGTTTGAAATTTTACTCTACGAACACAAATATATAAATACGCATGCGTCTAACGGTTGCTGATAGTTGCTGATTGCTCTACAAACAAAACTATGAAAAACAATTTTTAAAAAATACATTAATTTTTTAAGTTTTAAGACATCCTTTATCGAAAAAATTTTTTTATAAAAAATTGCGCCGTGAAGGGTTAAAATTAAGCGGCGGCAAAGTTAAGTAGTCAACAGATGGCACCACAATCGAAAAGCAATAGTAATTTGTAGTATAAAAATCTTCTAAATATTCTTTTTAACAAAATACGTCGTGTATTCTGAGAGAACATGTTTCAAACATTATAGCTTTTCAAGATGTATAGGTATTTGACTTAAAATTTCTTTCTCTTGAAATCTGTAATGTTTGGAAGATGTTTTTTCAGAATATATGGCATATTGCAGGTTAATAATAAGTGATTCCCTTGCTTAGTAATCCCATCACTTTCAAAATATTTCGAATTTTATTAAGAATATTCGGTTTTATTTGAGATTTGTTTCCTCCAAATCATTGCCGTTAATTCTGGTGGATCCTCCCATGCCCTTAAACTATAACTGCTTATCATATATATAGTCAAACCCATCCTAAGATATTTTGAGCCCATGGACTACTAACATCGGGTGGACCAGTGAAGTTTAAAGAAATTTATTTGAGTGCAACCAAAATTGTCTTCCCAAGAAACTTGCGCTCCTAGGACCATAGTCAATTTAGCCTTGTATATAGTTGAACTCCTATATATGTATATAATAAATTTATGATTTAGTCTTCACATTTGTCAGCCAATCAATACCAGGATACAAGATAATCAAGGAAATCTTAATGAACTAATATGCAAGTACATACTGTATGACCTAAAACTCTTCTTTCACTAATTTTAGAACAAGTTCCTTTTAACCCTAGAACCACATGACATTGTGAATGACTATAACTCCATGGCATTGTGGATGACCATAACCACATTTTGATTTATGCAATCAGTTATTTACATTGTGATTCTAGACTTTACAATACATGTTTCAGTTGAAATGTTTTTAAATATACCCTAAGGTCTTCTGAGGGTAACTGACATACATATATGCACACATGCTAACCCAATCTGTTGGAACAAACTTCACTATAACCCACATAATTCTCATACCTTCCAACAGTCATACGACATCAGTCGATCTTGAATAGTTTTAGTTTTAAACCCAATTTCAACATTGTGTAAGATCATATTCATTAACTCAATATCTGAGTGAAGTAACTTTCCACAATATTTTACTGTAAATATACAGAGATGATACCAATTTTTATTATTTTGGATCCGTAAATCAGCTACTACTTTAATATACCTATAAAGTAATATGAAATAAAATATATAAAACATTAAAGATACTCACTTTTTTTTAAATAAATTGGCAATGTTCCTTTGTTCATCAACAGTACAATGAGAAATTGAAAATGAATCTTTTGATAACACAAAATCAATCAAAACATCCCTTATTTTATCATTCTTTGTAATAAATATAATATTAATAATATTCCCATTAATAAATTCAAGATATCTTTTATATGAAACTTTCTCACATGCTTTATAAAGTTGATCAACGACCTGAAATATACATAACATAGAAACCTTCAGTATTAAATTAAAGAGTACCTACCTCTTTATTCATCATAAAATCTGTGTTGCTTAATATTTGTTCAATATTTAATGAATCTTCATTTAGCAATTCGCAAAATAAAGGAAACATCAGATCAAGATTTTTGTAAATATTATATACAACCTGAACAATGCCTTCTGGTAAATATTTGAAAATTCTTGCATATAAGATCCACGTAGTCAAAGCTTCCGTAACCAATTCATGTTCTTTTAAATGGCTTTGAATTGCAGCTAGTAACTCTTCACTAATGATACCTCCTTTTTCTTGTTTCTTGAGGTATGTTTGTATTTGTAAATATATATTCTTTTTGCTTGTAAAGCTGAATCAGTCTTTAAGGAGTGAATGAGGTTTTCTAACCTTAGTGAGTCCATTATTTACTATATAAATGAAAAATTTTCTCACTCTATTAAATTCATACTGGCTTAATTATGAATTTCGTTATTATCCTTTGTATGATGCAAACAGTTAGATTACATACGGCATAAAATATGCAATTCTTATTTACAATATGAACTTCAATATTAACTCTGTAAACTAGAAATTTAAATTTCATCAAACCGATTTTTGTAGAAAACACCGGATGTAACCTGTCGAAAAATAACAGTATATTATATGCAATTATAAAGATCGATCCTGCCAACAGTCAGCATTCAGTTCCACCAATATTAGATGAAATGAGATATTTAATATTCCTATGTTGCTGTTTGAAACCGTGGAGATCTGTGATCAGATCATTATTTTATAATCTATGGATCAGATTCAATTGAATTCAATTAATCACGGACGGACGTGCTGTGCCGTATCTCACGTCATAGAGAATCAACCAGTTCGTTCAAAGCGCGATCCGTGTTATTTCAATTATCAAGTAATGTGTTCAATTATTTTGAGAAATTTTTTTATTTTTTCCCAAACTTTGAAACCAAATTTATTAATCCTGTCAAAAAAGGCCAGTAACTAATAATAACAAATAACTAGCGTTCGTTAAAAAGGTGAATGACGGGATTTCACTAAGTTGTGTAAATCGGACTGACGCTGATACTCCTCAGAATTTTACCATTGAATAATAAATTGTCTTGAATTCGTTCAAAGTGCAATCCGTGTTTCAATTTTCAATTATCAAGTAATGTGTTCAATTATTTGAAAAAATTTTTTAATTTTTCCCAAACTTTGAAACCAAATTTATTAACCTTGTCAAAAGGCCAGACACTGTCACTCCTCCGAATTTTACTATTCAATAATAAGTTGTCATTGAATAAAAACATTCGGAGGAGTAACAGCGTAAGTCCGATTTACATTACTTAATGATACACGCCATCCACCTTTTTAACAAACTCTAATGATACCCTTATCGATAACAATTTATCACTGAATAATAAAATTCGGAGGAGTGACAACGTCAGTCTGATTTACATTACTACTACTTAATGATAACATGTCATCCACTTTTTTAACAAATTCTACATAGTAATCAGTGTAATCACTCGAGTTTTTTAAAAAGGTGGATGACGTGTATCATTAAGTAGTATGAACCTGACTTACGCTTTTACATCTCGAATTTTAATGTCGCGCCTTGCAGGTGGAGACAAAGATCGGTTTACAGTACTTAATGATGACACGTCATCCACCGTTTTAGCAAACTCTAGTAATCACTAATTATCAGGATCACAATTTAAAGAATCAAAATTCAATCCTGATAAAAGTGGTACTTAAAAATTTTAAATATTTACTCTGTTTAACGATTCGAAGTTATTTTGTCTTTATCGAAAGCCTAAAAATAATAATTTCAATAGTTCAAAAATTATGGGCGTCGAAAAGTTACTATATCGTTACGGTTGATGGCGCTTTTGTTTCATACACGATAAAGTCATAGATATATATATATACACTAGTGACTTTACTACACGGTAAAATATCCCTTGTCTAGGGAATTTAATTCAGATAGCACCAAATTTTCCAAACATTCTGAAACTGCCGAAACCTAACCAATAATCATTAGCTTCATTACTTTCTGTGGTTTAATGGTGTATGTATATGTATTTGTTCTTGCTGTAAAACTTTAAATGTTTTTTTCATAGGTAGCATTTTGGCACCTTTACAGTGATATAGTTAGGATAGACAAAGTAGTTTTGTAACCATTCTAACTATATTTTATATATAAAAATGTCTAAAGCCCATCCGCCAGAGCTAAAAAAGTATTTTAATTTATATATATATGTATATACACATATCAATTAAATTATATACATTTCCTAGGTTTATGGATAAAAACTTAGTTTGAAACTAAATGGTGGCCGTCAAGTGATTGGTATTCTAAGAGGATTTGATCCATTCATGAACCTAGTTGTGGACGAGACCATTGAAGAATGTAAAGATGGATCAAAAAATAATATTGGCATGATTGTAAGTGTTTACGTTTATTTTAAATACTTATTAAGCATTAAATTTTAGGTAATTCGTGGAAATAGCATAGTTATGCTTGAAGCACTGGATAGAGTATAAATATATCATTGAATGAATATATGTTGTAGGTAATAAACAATGTCAATTTATCAATAAAACTTTTGTACTTCATAGCAATTTATTTATAAAACCCACATGATACACAGTTAGTACTGGAAGTATGTAGACTTTGAAGGGCTCCTTTTTGAAGGTGGTGTCAGAGGAAAATTAAGATCCCAAAAACCTGAAAATAATATTTTTATAGTATGTATTCTAAGTATCCTGTACATTAAAGTTATTAAAGTAAATAATTGAATTTCTACTGTGCAAACTAGACAAATTCAGTTAATTCAACCCTTAACTGATATTGTGATGGTCTATAGTACCAATTAACGGTAGAACCTAAAACAAGCAGTTTTTTAGAAGCCTTATGTTCCAGGTTGGTTAGGATGAGCAAATTATATAATGTTCTTTAAAACTACTGTTTCAAAGAATGGATTGAGTTTCTTTAAGAAACTAGATTACTGAAGCATTACATTATACAAAATGATAACCCCTTTATTTTTAAATCAAATACAGTAACAATGCACAACTACAGAATCACCCAGGACAAATAAACATTGAGGTTCCATGGGTTTAATGTTCTTGCAGATTAATATAATATATTTAAACGAGCAATCCTTGTATATCTAATATAATTTAACGGGCAATTCTTGTATATCTAATATATTTAAACGAGCAATTCTTGTATATACATATATATATATATATATATATATATATATATATATATAGAATTGGGTTCTCGAAAACGGCTCTAACGATTTTGATGAAATTTAATACCTGGGGTTCTCGGGGACGAGAAATCGATTTAGCATGGTCCCGGTCCCGGGAAAATCCATTTTGACCCGGTTTACACACATTTCTGGTATTGCGGTACATGAAATTGGTTATCGAAAATGACTTTAGCAATTTTTACGCAATTTAGTATCTGGGGATTTTCGAGAACACAAAATTGATCTAGCATGGTACCGGTCCTTGGAAAATTTTTGTCCCGCTTTTAGATTTTGATGAAATTTAGTACCTGGTGGTTTTGGGGGACGAGAAATCGATCTACATGGTCCCGGTCCCGGGAAAATCTATTTTGACCCGGTTTACACACATTTCTGGTATTGCGGTATATGAAATTGGTTATCGAAAATGACTTTAGCAATTTTTATACAGTTTAGTATCTGGGGATTTTCGAGAACACAAAATTGATCTAGCATGGTCCCGGTCCCAGGAAAATTTGTTTGTCCCGCTTTTACCTATTTCTGCGGTACATAAAAGGTGTTATCGAAAATTACTCTCAAGATTTTGTTACAATTTAG
Source organism: Chrysina gloriosa (assembly GCA_038088585.1). Classification (NCBI taxonomy): domain Eukaryota; kingdom Metazoa; phylum Arthropoda; class Insecta; order Coleoptera; family Scarabaeidae; genus Chrysina; species Chrysina gloriosa. The sequence goes on along the minus strand of CM076091.1, from coordinate 39,999,459 downwards.
TATTTTGCGAGTTTTTTGGGGACGAAAAACCGATTTAGCATTTAGTACAGGTTTTCACCAATTTCGACCTAAACGTGGGTTAGCAACTTTTTTAACATCATGCAACCAAGCGAAATTATAAGTAATTAAAACTTTAGTACTAAACCATAGATGGCGCCGAAAGTAGTATGTTAATAAAAGAAAAATATCTACGAAAACTAACAACAACATGTAAATTCACATACTTTGTTTACAGTTACAAAAGTAATCGGAGCTGAGTTTTTTAATCAAAATAAAAGAACTTATACACAATTAGTTGGCGTTGCAAAAAGAAGGTACGTAAATGTTTACTTAAAATGTGTATTTCTTAATAAAGATTTTGAGCTTAAATTTATTTCTTTTTAAGTATTTAAATATAACTGTAAATATTAATTTTAATACTACTTTTAGAAACTTTTAATATATATGTGCTACTATATATACTTCAAATATACAATATTAATTAAATATCAAAACTAAAATAAAGAGCGTTATTATTTGGTTCAAAATTATTCAAAAAATTTGGGAACTCTGAGCAAGGCTCGGTCCACCAGGCACTATAAATCTTATATGATAGTTCTCTATCATTACTATAAAATAAACTTTTTTGAATTATCAAATACATTGTAAATATTTACCTTTAGGAGTATAGTTATGCAATTCGTTTTTGTTGTTTTTATGTTTTGAACATTGTTTCAACAATGTATTTGGAGTGTGCAGGTCTAATGCATCGTAAAACTAAAATTATTTTTTATTAAACAATTGTGTATCTATCAGCTAGAACTTACTGCTTTGCAATCAGAACAGTTCCAAGTTTCTAATTGTTTGCTTTTATTCTTCATAAGTTGATTTACTTCATTGTTAGCGTGTGCACTGGATTTACTAAAAGAAAAAGGAAATATAGATATATACTTATGGTATTTTTTATACAAGATATGATTACTTGTCAACATCTTTTGTTGAATATAAAGAATCTTGAAACATTTGCGTTAAAGTTGAACAAGCTGCTTTAGATTTGTATTTATTTGTACTTATACTCTTGTGCTTATTTGCCTTTGGTGTTGTTTCAATTATACTGGAATCAATAATATCTGTCATTTGTTGTTTACTTTTTTTTTTGATTATGTGATTTGTTTTTAGTGAAGAGCTATTTGCACTACCATCCTGCTTTAATCTTTTAATTTGGAAATCTTGGTAGTTCTATTTATCTTTGGACTAGTACAATATTTTTCCTGTGGTGGTGTTAAGACAGTATTGTCTTTTGTGGCAGTATTATTTGATAAATTGGCATGCACAAATACTTCAGGACTATTAACAGTACCCTGGTTAAAAATTGTATTTTCTACAAAAACCAAATTAATATAATACCTGTAACAAATTATAATGTAGAATACCTTTCTCATCAATTACAAATTCAAGACTATTAACAGTGCTTGGCTTTGGAAGTCCTTCTACAAAAAAGAAATCAATCTAACACCTACATATTAAAGTAGAGACTACCTTTCTCATCAATTAATTCCTTTTTGAATATAATCTCTGTGTTGGTATTTATCATATTTTCCCAAAATGTAAATTTTTCTTTGACATTTTCATAGATTCCTACAATATGAAAATTTAATGGCATGGTTTATACATGACACCAACATATGTACTTTTAAATTCATTATCCAATACTTTTAAAAGCATAGCAATATTCCTCAATTCTGTGCACTGAGAATACCATGTATATTCCACATTCCTATCGTATAAGTTCATCCACGCATTGTATGCTTCGGTGTCCATATTAACAGCTAAATTGTTATTTGAAGAAACAATGTCTAACTTACATGTTTCTATTTTTATAAATTGAAAATAGCAGAATACCTGCAACTTCTTATGTCCCAGCTTATTTGTATCAGAGAGTTCCCTATCTTTGTAGAAATAGTGTTTTATATTTGGTAATAGCACCTCAATATAAATTTATCCTTCGGTAATGGTAAATTAACAATATGATAAACTGTATAGAAAATATGATATTTTAAAGGGTTATCTAAATTGCACTTTGGGGTATAGAATCAAATACAAAATTTCTTATAATACACCTATATTAACTTCTTCCACAACACACGCATTCCGTTTCTCTATCGTTATCAGTGTTAAAAATTATATGCTCTCTTTACAAATCATAACCTTAACCTTAATCCACAGATAATAGTTAGCCATCTTAATACAGAGATTTTAAATGATTATCCTAGCCGCTACCACAGAACACTAACTATAAGAAATGAAAGCCCCCATGTTACACCTTACCAACGAAATCACAGCGCTCCCTGGCAGGGGAGTGGCAAAATAAACGCCAAGGCACTAAATTTTGAAATTATATGGCGGTAAATTTTGAAATTACATACTCCCTCATTCTATATTTATCCTCACTTTAAAATCAAAATCAGTTTGATTCTACCAAACATGTAAACGTAATTCATTTATATTGATAGAGTTAAATTAACGAAACTTGTTGGCTAGATAACACACTGATAATACATTTTTAGAAGATAAACGTCTTTATTGTGAAATAAATAAATACATTTTACAAAACATAATCTTAAAATATAAAATAAATTAAACATAGAAAACAGGAAATATTCTGTAAAATATAATAAATGAAATAAATACATATTGCACCATTAATAAAAACAACAAAAAACCAGAATAAATATATAAATAAACAAAACAAAATTATTTGTTCTTCAACCTCTTCACCTTGCCAGAGTGTCCATCAGATACAGCTTTTTGCCTGTTCCTGTGCCTGCAAAATTTATAGACTAGAAAAGGGAAACACTTTTCTAAAATTAAATTATCGCAGTTGTGCTGTGTGCAATTATGGTCTTGAAAATCGTTACCAAAATTGCTTATTACCTCATTATTTTGTAAATGTGAGGAGATACTTTGTTCCAAGCATCCGCACGTAGTTGTGGATGTTTACAGGTTATAGCATGAACAGGAAGGTTCTTCTTTTTCTGGTAAAGTAAACAGAGCATTGTCTGTACCTACGTTACTATTCTGGAAACAGAAGATCTTCCAATAATGCAATATGGAACTGCCCCAACTTACAATTGGTCTTTCCCCTCCTTTACAAAATCTGAATCTACAAAACGATCCTCATGCCAGAATTTTTAATTTCGAGAAGAGTCTACGTTGCAAATCATTTTCCACAGATCATGGTAGTATGGATCTGCGAGGAAGCTGAAGACATACTTTTTAACAAAGACTTCGGACACTTTGCTCTAATACCAGTTGTTCAACCTGAATACTTGCAACAATCCTTCTTGCAACTGGTATATTAAAGTTAACAGCTTTCACCAAGCAATCAACCAGCACAAGCAAAAAGCGTTATCTGATGTGTCTTCAATTGCTGGCTACAGCCCTAAAAAAACAAAAGAACACTACAACACTTTAGTATCTGTAGTCAGGTTGTGTTTGGGTGGTCAGAAACAGACAACAGTGTGAAAATAAAAAAAAAAATTATAACTAAGTAGAAACCGTCATTATATACTTAACTTTTGGTTTAAATTAAAATTATGAGGCAGTCAGAAAACTCTAGCTGTAGCCGGCGTTCAAACCGCTGACAAAAATCATTGCGTATACAAATAAAACAAAACGTTAGTTTGAAACGTTTTTGACATTTTCTACCTCGTTTTTCTCCTTTAAAATTTATACTTACGAAATTATTTACATTCTATCGAATTCAATTTTTCGACCAGACCCTTACGAACAACAAAACACAGAACGAATGTCGCTTATTCCTCTAAAATTAACGCGGGTTTGTCAAATATCTGCGAAAATTTAAAGCATGGCTGAAAAAGCATGCACTCTTATTGGTTGTTAGATCCCCTTACTCCGGCCCGACGGAGTGGCCCACATACTATGTTTGTTGCCCGTTTCATAATCCCGGTTTCATATCCCTGGCCGCTACCGTGTTTTTATGACAAAATTTATACGTTGCCGCTACTAGTATATCGTGTATCACAAGGATGTTGAAAGGGAGGGTCCCGAGCTAAAACCCAAACTAAGGTGTAAGGTAACGTGCCAAGAGTTGCGTGGCCGCAGGGGAGTGGGGTCGTTAACGCTCCCCTGGGGGCACTAGGCGAAACCCCTTGTATTTAGCCTTACCCGATCATGCGGGTCTCTGATCGGGTGGACAGAAACTTCCCTAGCTACTCGTGGGAACAAGATGGGTAAACATAAAATAAAAAAACAAACAACGGAAGAGCATGGAAAAGAGTCTAAAGCCGTAGGGCAGGAACCATCCATGCAGAAGACAAGCCGGGAAGGCAAAGCTGTGCCAGGGCCATCTACCGTACGAGATAGCAACAAAGCTGTGAGGGTCAATGCGGCAGACGACGGGGATCGGATGTCCGACGCGGAGATCTGCACAGCTAAGATATCTGGGATATCCAAGCCTAAGGTGCAGAAGCTGATGAAACAAGGCCAAGATTACGTACAGGCCAAAAGAGCCGTAAACAAAGGACGGAAGTCCAAAAAAGACAGAGGTGGGAGGGCAGTACTCCCGGAGGTCTTCCGAAGGGCAAGGGGCCGAAAACCGAAGGTTTAACCATCAAGGAGGCCGTTGCTCTGGAGAGGATCGCGGTAGTTTGTCACGACTATTCAGCCAGCCAGAGGCTTACGATAGCATTACGGAGCAAGGGCTTCAAGTCTGCTTCGAGAAATGCACATACAAACCGGGATACCTGGTCGTGACTTGCGCTGATGCAGATAGCGCACAATGGCTAAGGCGTATAGTCCCCGCTCTGGAGCCACGGGAGGGCGCAGCTCTCACTTTTCTGGAGGGAGCGGACATCCTTAGGCCGTGGGCATGCACGGTGTTTGTTCCGGATGAGAAGGGACAAAAATACAGGCTGAGAGGATACTCACCAGATTAAGAGTGAGCAATCGAGGCCTAAAAACCAACCTGTGTATCGGCACCAGCGGAGAAAGGTACACTCTGGACGTTTTCCATAGACAAAGAGTCAATGGAGGAGGTCAAGAAGCTCAACATGTGTCCGTACTTCGGAATGGGGAGATTGCGTTTCCGAATAAAGGATGGGCACAAAAAGCTGGTGAAGAGGAGAGAAAGGAGATATCCTCTGAATCCACCGACCAAGCAGCGGACTTGGCCTTGGCTCAAGAGACAACTAGGTCCAGAGGCAACGCAGAAAGGGAGGCGGAAGCACTTCCTCATAAGGACTGGTCCTGCGAAGCCGGGGTTAGCTCACTTAAAAGGATTCCCATCCTGGGGTTGGCTGCTCCGATGGAGGAGGACGAGGTCAGTGGGGAAGGTCCGGCAGAGACCGACCCCTCTTCAATAGAGTGAAGGGGGGAATCAGGACCTTGCAGGTGAGTCTCAAACATGCAAAAGGCGCATCGGCAACGCTTGTGAGAAGATTCGAAACAGAAGGCCTAGATGTGGCCCTCCTGCCAGGGTTGGCTGTACAAAGGGAAAGTTGCAAGCCTGACGCCGCAGCAAGGTAAAGTAATATACAAGGGAACGGCCATAAGGCCCAGAGCCTGTATATTATATAGCAATACTATCAGCAAAAACGGAAGAGGGGGAGAGAAGCTGGTTAATCTGCTCTGCCTACTTCCCAGGGGATGAGAGATGTCCACCTCGCATACTAAGCGACATAGTTGCAAGGAAAAGGGCCTACAACTCATAATAATAATAATAATAATAATAATCTTTATTATCCAACAGAATAAAAATTCCAATTTATAGGATAATTCAAAATAAAGAGAGAAAAAAATTATTACATATGCTCTCAACATAAAAAAGTTGACAATGTGAAAAATATTACATACATATACGATACAGAAATCAAAACAAAAGTATTAGTCCTTTACAGAAACAATAACTATATATATATATGTGTATATATTAACAAAAACAATAACAATAAGATTATCCAAACGGGTCAAGATCGAGTCTATTACCATTGCTCATCATATGACACAATGGAGCCTTTCTCCAAATATTTGTTCTGCCCCTAGGTACAAAAAATGCATCTGAAGATCATGTGTTATGAGTAGGCACGGCGGAATTGACTTGAGATAACAGGGCTGGAGAGTCGATATAGTTGTTAATTAGTTTAACTTCTCTCTTCGAGCCGTCAATGACTGAAAACCATGTCTATCAAGAAGAGAGTTATAGTCGACGCCACGAGGCGGATAATAGCCGTCACATCTGTAACTCAAGTATTTAAGGAAGCGCTTCTGAACCCTTTCAAGTGTCATCTGTTGGTATATATAAAAAGGATACCAGACAACAGAACAAAATTCTAGTTTAGATCTAACAAAGGCACAGAACAAAGCCTTCAAGGTCGACGGATTATTAAATTGCCGGCAGGTGCGAATCAAAAAACCCAAGGATTTCGTGGCAGCAGAGCATATAGCGTAAATGTGGTCAGTGAATTGTAAAGAACTATCAAATAAGATTCCTAAGTCTTTCACTTGTGTTTTACGTGGAATGTCTAGACTGTCAACATGGTAATTGTAAATAATGGGGTTGGAAGCCTTAGAATATGTGACCACAGCACATTTATTTACATTTAAAAGTAATTTATTGTCACTGCACCATCCGTACACCAACTGTAAATTGTTCTGCAGATTGATACAGTCTGCATCACTACCAATCTCCACAAAAATCTTTAAATCGTTGGCATAAGCCAAAACGTCACAGTCCAACAAGGTTAAGAGATCATTAATGAAGAGATTAAATAGCAGAGGCCCTAGGTTAGAACCCTGAGGCATACCAGATGTAGGAGTAAAATGAAACGAGTGAAAGCCATTAAAACACACATAACAAGAACCATGACTCAAGTAGGAGGATATAAGTTTCACCAAAGATGGGGAAAATCCAAAGGTGTCTAATTTAGCCAAAAGTAAAGAATGGTCAATTGAATCAAAGGCTTTAGTGAAATCTGTATAAATCACATCAACTTGCCGTCGATCATCAATAGCTCTACTAATAAATTGTGTTATAATAGATAAATTGGTTGTGATGGATCGTCCGTGAACAAAGCCATGCTGATGAGTGGATAGAAGGTGTTTAGTGAGTGTTGCAGTTTGGTGATAAATCAAGGATTCAAACACTTTGGCAAAATTACTCAGGATGTTTATAGGTCTATAGTTATGGATATTCGAGCGATCACCATTCTTGTGTACGGGAATAACCCTGTCAACATTCCAAAGCTCAGGAAAGGTAAACGATGCAATGGCCAAATTAAAAATACTTGCCAACGGTTCGGAAAACACAATGCCACAATCCCTGACGAAAAAACCCGGAAGGCCGTCATGGCCCGATGTTAAATTCGGTTTAAGTTTGCGAATACTTCGCAGTACATCGTCAGATGTAACGGGATATAAGGAAATAGGATAACTATCGTTATATGTATTAGGAGTGAGCGTCGATACAGGACGGAACGCAGAGGAGAAAATATCCGCGAAGGCGTCCACAATTCCTTGAGGCGTAGTAATATCGTTATTATCATGCACCATGGACCCTGGAATACGTGTGCCTCCCTTCCTACCATTAACAAACTTCCAAAATACAGCGGGTTCACGAACAGCCTGAGCCTCAATATGAAACTGGTAAACATTATAAGCCAGTCTAATTTCATGCTTAGTGGACGACCTCAATCTATTGAATTCCAAGCGATGATGATGAGCCTTACTTTTCTTCCACAATCTAAAGAAGTGCTGTTTAAGTTTCAGTAACTGGATTATTTTAGTAGTGTACCAAGGAGGATAATTGCGCTTAGAAGACCTGATCTTTGGAACCGAGGAGTCCACGATAGGATATATCGTCGCATACAATGCCGACACAGCAGCATTTACATCGGTGTAAGATTCAAGAAAAGACCAATCAGTATTAGCCAAATCGTTATATAATTGTGTAAAGTTGGCACACCGAAAGTTGTAACGTGGATTCGTACTGGATGGAAAATTAACATTCTCAGTAATAGTATTAAACACTAATGTAATATAAAGAGCAGGATGGTGTGGATCCTCCGCAACCAAAGGAGAGGAGTCACGAATAAGCTCAACTGTATTATCTAAATTAGAGAAAAACAGGTCAAGGAGTCTTCCATTAGAATTAGTTACGTAGTTAAGTTGTCGTAGTCCTAGGGAAGTCGAAAAATGCAGTAAGGTCAAACACTTACTATCGGAATAGCTCCGACAGGAATTGTAGAGAGGACAATTAAAATCGCCCATAATAATAACTTTCTTGTTTGTTAGTTCAAGTGTTAAGTTATCAAAGAACAATTCAAATTCATCAGATGTAACGTTAGGAGGAACATAAACATTTACCACATACACAACCAAATGATTAAAAATACATCTAACTATTTTAATGTCGATTAGAGGCACCAGCGACACACCTGTATCAACGGAAATCGCATTAATACGTTCACAACAAGCGAACAAAATACCCCCGTCAGCAGACAGACCAACTTCAGTGAACTTTCTATCAGTTCTCATAACGGAGAAAGAATCAGAGAAAAGCTCAGCATTATCAATGTCCGATGAAAGCCAGGTTTCAGTAAAAAGAATCATGTCCGCCTGAATACTGTCGCTAACAGCCCTAATCGTGTGCAATTTCGTGCGTAAACCTCGAACATTCTGATAAAGTAGGATATGGGAAGAAATACTTCTGTTGGATAATGTTAGTTTCCCGAATTTTGAACCTTGGTAATAGTGGGAATACCTCGAATATATTTGATTGTAAGATTAGACTCTCCAGCTGCTCTACGGTCTGTCAACGTTTGCTTGACAGATTTAAATAGTTCAAGTTGGAAGGGTGTCTTGTCTCTGGATAATATAACTTTGCTAAACTTAGGAATAGAGGTAACCTTTTTACTATTGCGCAAAACCTTAAGAACATTACTATCATCTGCCAGAGCAATCCTAATCGGCCTCATTCTGGATTGCCTCGACGGATCAAATCTTCCTAGCCTAGTTGGAGCAGCAGTAATCGACTCCACTTCCAAACTCAGAATTTCCCCCATATCCGCAGCGTCACACGCGACTTGATCCGCCTTCTTACCAATTGATTGTTCAGGAATATTGAAAATGATTATATTATTCTTCCTCTTCTCACGTTCAGCACCTTCCTGTACAACTCTTTCCGTGTCCAGCATATCCAGTTTCGATCCACCAGAAGAATTGAAAGTAGCAGAATCAAATTTTTCTTTTAAAAGTTGAATCTCCACTTGCAACGATGTCACCATAGACGAGAGATCATGAATCAACGAAAGTTGCTTCTTGAAGTCGCCACAAGATGTACTGTTGAATGTTAACCTACGATCCTTACACTTCAAAAGTTGTACTTCATTGCGTGATAGACCACTACAAAACGTGTGAACAGAGCCTTTGCAAAGATCGCATGACAATTCCTTATCCGGAACCAGATCCTTCGTACACACTGAGTACTTGAAGCTCATAATAGAAACCAAAAGGGAAACACAAGGAAAAAATTAGTAGTAATAGAAAGGAATTAAGGAGGAACATGGACACTCGCTTCGCATCTAGGGGACCGATCCTGGTGACTAACAGCAATAGACAAACACGAGGGCCACGGTAAAAAGAGTGAAAGGATGAAAACAACAATCAATAATACAAATAATAATGGTCAAATAACAGGAACAGTGAGTGTATATAGCGTTCAAATTTAAACATAAAGTATCCAAGAAAAATATAAGAAACATACGACTTGTTTTGTTGACTAAAAAAAGTGGTATAAGAAACTACGAAGCCGCTATAAGCCCACAGCTTTAATGTTAAATTAATCAAGTACTACTGATCTCAAAGAAAGTAGCTTCTACGTACGTAGTGCGACAGAAAAAGGGCTTCACGATGATATAACACAAGTAATATTTGCAAAGGAAGTACTCACAAAAATCAGCAAAACTCAGAGCACCAAGAAAACGTGTCAGCATGCAGAGAGAGCATGTAAAGAAATACCTCATAACTCATCATCGGATGTGATGCCAACGCTCATCACACAGTGTGAGGAAGTACAAACACCAACAAACGAGGAGAGTTCTTATTACAAGCCATAGTATGTCATTAGGTTTAGTTTCAATTCGTATTTTTCTAGGGTTTATTTGCATATTATTAGGTCCTTTTCTAGTTCTTTCTCGCTGTTAGATACGATAGAGATATCGTCTGCAAAAGCTCATATTGATATTCTTATGGAGTTCAGGTTCCTGTATCCTATGTAGACTCCTTTCGTTTTTGCTTTGCATTTTTTAATGATGTTGTCCATGAATATTGTAAACAAAAGCGGGCTGATTATTCCGCCTTGTCTCAGTCCATCTCTGACTTCATGTTAGTTCTCACATAGCTACAGTTGTTTCTGTATAAACTTTTTGTTACTCTTATTAACTTTTCCGGGATTCTTCTTTCTTTTAGTATTCTCCAGTTTTGAGTTCTTGGGACTCTATCGAAAGTTTTTTCAAGGTCCAAGAATGCGAGATAGGCTTTCCTATTTGATGCCTTTATCTTCTGTTCAATTTCTTTAAGGGAGAATGTGTATACTATTTATTCATAGACCTTCAACGCTGAGTTCAGCAGTGTAATTCTTCTGTAATTACAGCAATCTTTTGTTTCTCTTTTTTATGTATAGGGAGGATAATTCCCTTTTCCCAATCGGACGGTATTGTCTTCTCATGCCATACTTTATTGTATAATCCCAGTAATAAAGTTTTCCCCGTTTCACCTAGGTATTTGATCATTTCTGATGTTATAGTATGGTGCCCTGGTGCTTTACCTATTTTCATCCTCTTAATAGCCTGGTTTAGTTCGTCACCTGTTATGTGGTCATTCTTCATTTCTAGTTCTGGATTGTGTTTTTCTTCCTCTTTATTGGTTGTATGGTTTAAGCATAGCAGTACTTAGAAGTACTCTTTCCAGCGTTCCATAATTTCTTTCCTTTTGTTGCTATGGTTCCGTCTTTTTCTTCATATGGTTGGCTTGAACATTTTTACCTTTTCTCATCGTTTTGAGTGCTCTGTAGAATAATTTAACATTGCCTTTACTATTCTTTTCTATTGCTTTTCCAAACTCTTTCCAGGATTTTTCTTTTCACTAGGTTTCGTTGACATCGATATTGTTCGTAATTCGTTTCTGTTCGTTTTCCTAGGTACTGTTGCTATTTCAACTTATTGGCTTTAATTTCTTCCTTTATGCTGTTGTCCCACCACGAGGCCTGTTTTTTTTTGTTTGTTATCTTACTTGTACCGCAGGCTTCTTTGGCCGCTTTTATAGCCGTTATTTTGAACAGTGTCCATATTTCTTCAGTATTCATCTTTGCAATATTGGCTTCGTTTTGGTTCAGTAATTGTGTGACTTTGTCTTCATATGCTTCTTGTGTTTTTCGTATCTTCCGTTTCTAGATTCTAATCTTCAAATGTTCTATCTTCTTCTCTTCTGTTACAGGTATTCTCGGGTTTATTCTATTTTTAATTTTTGCTATAAACAGTAGGTGCCTATTTCTGATCCCCTTCTGACTCTGACATCGTTGATCAATCTTCTGCCGTTGTTACTCACTACTATGCAGTCTAATATAGGATCTTCTTTCTCTATTGTGTTTTTGGCGTGTAAGTTTATGTATATCGTTATGTTGGTAGAATGTATTTGTGACTATCAGATTATTCAGAATGCAAAAGTCTGTTAACCTTCTGATTCTTTGTCTTTCCTCCATAATATCCAATTGCATCCTTACTTGTTATATGTGTTATTCCCACTTTTCCATTGACGTCTCCTGCCAAGAAAATCCTCCCTTTACTATTTTCTGTGATTTTCGTGAAATCTTTCCAAAATTTGTCGTTATTTTCTTTTGCCTTATCTTCGTTTGGTCCGTAGGTTACTATGATTGTCATTTCTTCTAGGATTCTTTCTAACCATCCTTTCCCATGTTGTATGGCATTTTTTAGGTTTTTATGTATTACGCAGGTTACTCCAGCTGCCCTTCTATTTGCTGGTAGTCCATTGTAGATCAATATATGACCCCCTTTCATCTCTATCATGTCTTGTCCTTTTTTCTTAGTTGCTGACCAAGTCTTTGTCGTACCTAATGTAGGGCCTTTGGCCTTTCTCTCTTGCCTCCTTGAGTTTAGGGATCAGTACTTCTCTTTCCTCTTGTACGTTTTTCGGATAGTTTTCATCAATCCGGATCTCGGTTCCTCTAAGTTCGCATTTTTTAATATCTCCGTTCTCGTGTTCTCTTTGATTAATTTCACCATATAGGTTTGTGTCCCGCTCATCATTTCATCTATCTCAATTTTGGTACCGATGTTTACTCCTATTGCTTGGATCACCTTGTGGACTTTATTTTCTATTTCTTCTCTATCTTAATTCACCTTGTCATTGACTCTCTTTATGACAAGATTTTTATTTCTAATTTCTCTCTCCAGCTTTGCTATCTACTCTTCTTACACAACCATTCCGCTCAGTCTCGCGTGTTCTTTCTTCATCTCATCAAACTGTCCGGTTATGCCATTCATTATCTCGTGTATTTTATTTCTTCCCCTATCTGCATGGACATGTTCTCTACTCTACTCATATCACTCATATTCCTGGTGTTGCTAATTCTGATTTGCGTAGACGGTTTCGGACTTCGTTTACTTAAACTGTAGAAAATTCTATCTAGCCGCCAACATCGCTTTCGTATCGTTGTTTATTTGCTTGTTGTCGTGTGTGATCTTACCTCGTGTCGCGCAAAAACCGTCGTCCGATCGACCCGTCGGACCTTGGGTTTATCGTTGGTTTCTTCTCTCTCGCTCTTATACAGATTTGGAGGGGGTTCGTTAATTCCTTCATTAACTCAATTACGTATTAATTTAATTAATTTATTCTCACTTATACGATTACGCACTGTTCCCACACACTATCCGTACGCGTTCGATTGAATTAGTTACTAGTAAATCCGCAATTTTTGAGGTTGTTTACGGAGCAGAAATCAAACGTGTTCGCCTGCTCAGTGCCGTGCGTTTTATGAAATAGTTCACAGATCTAAATTGAATTTGCAGAACATGAATCATCTGCCGGATACAAAAATTATATCTAAATATTTAGCCCACGAACTCATAGGAGATTAGTGCAGTCCTTCTCTTTGTAAACATTACGGTTATTCACTTGTGTTGGTTTGCAGGCTCAATCCAAAAAAGCAGTGCTGAAGTTCGTCGGTCGTTATCTGCAGTCGGTGTCAAATCAACCGATCTTCACGACCTAAAACGTCCAAGACGCATATCACAAAAGATTTGGGTCCAAAACGGAGATCTTTGGAGTGATCGCAAGTATCGGCCTTATAGTCAAGATATATACCTATGGATGTATGGAATTGGTGATCCTGATGATATTAGCGTTAAGGCCTGGGCGAACTAACTTCGGGAGCATACCATGCCAGCATGTCACATTGATATATCAAGTGTACACCCCAGATCCTTTTCGTTAATCGCAGATATTTTGGACAGGCTCAGGAGACGCCTGATAAATTTAGCAGTCTCGTTCAACATCATCGATGGAATTGGTTTAACAGGAAGAGAATATAGTTGGAGTAAAATATTCTCGCGCTGATCTTCTTTACTCAGGTCGAGACTTTGTGGTTCTTAATACAAGGTATGATGCAATACTTCGTAGACAATGTATAGGTGTTTATTATCTATTATTATTTATAATTCATGACGTGCCAATTTGTTTATTTCTAAATGTTCTCTTGCTAGAAATGAGTATTAATAGCTTTTCACTTATTGACAAAAAGAATCGTTAAAAAATTATTAAAAATATGTTGTAATGTATCTTGGTTGAAATATTTCTTAATACAAACAATTTAAAAAAAGGATCTTTTCATTTATTTATTTTTAATTAATTATCTACTACATTTTACTTTCTCCGCTGTATATAGGACTCTGAACATAGTGCAAATAATTTATAAAGGTACAAAACATTTACAATTAGAATATCACCGATATTTGCTAAACCTTTCTATACATTTGTCCTGCCACTCCTTCAAAATATCCCAAAATACTAAACATAAGGCTCCATGCGGACCTAATCTCATATAATGCGCTGTAATTCCCTTTGTAGAAACCGCGAATACCTTCTGTTCGGAAAGTCTTGATAAAACAATCCAAAATACCATTGTATAGAAGACCTTTCCCGGATGAATCTACACCTGTAATAAAACAACAAAGCATTATTTCTATGAGCTGTATTATATAGGTATCTCTATGTTACCGTTACTTTAATAAATGTGATAGTACACATAATAACCAGGTATTATCATCATAACCAATAAAGGTGGCTACTGTAATAATATGTACCCAATTTATTGTTTTAACCGGTCATTTTACATACAACCCAAGCCCCCTTGGGTGAAGTGACAAATTACAATATTTAGGAAGTACGGAATTTTATCAGTGCTAGTGAAATAAAAAAAAACGTTTTATTCAAAGAAGAAATGTTTTATTCTTACCATTTGTAAACAAACAACCTTCTGTTTGTTAGAACATAGCAAACTATTATGGTATTTCGAATTACAGAGTAAACCATACTTCTTGCAGCTACATTTTCCTGAACGACATTTTCACTTAGAGTTACAGTTCTTGAAACCTTGACCACCTGTAATTGAAGATTTCCCGGCACACTCACGAAGAGTCACAATTAGATCTGAAACTTCCTCTTGTGAAATGAAATTCTCCTTACAAATAGCAAACTGGTTCATCGATTACATTTGAGCCAATCGTCTTTCCTTAGTACCAATCTCATAAGCTTTGCCATCCGCATGCAGAATGACCCCAAACATGTCCCTGGAGTCACTTTTACCCCTGTGAACATCAAAGCCCCGTATTTTTACAGTATCTCCAATCTTGCCTCTCGGAAACTTTGATTCCGACAATAGCAACATCTTTTTTGCCTGGCACTGCACTGCATTTATGGCATTTTCCCCCTTCTTTTTAATAATGCTGATTTTGTCTGAAATCATATTTTCTTCCGAAATATCCTCTACAGCATTATCTCCGTCTCCTGTTTCTCCATCCTCCTCTTTACCATTCTCTATTACTTCCTCACCTTCTTTAAAACAAATCTGTTACTTTCCCATCTTCTTCGCCACCATTCTCTGTTACTTGCCCATCTTCTTCGCCACTATTCTCTGTTCGTTCCCCATCTTCTTCGGCGCCATTCCCTGGTTGTCCATCTTCATCTCGTACTAAAGCACCTGAAGAAACGTCGATTGAGGTTTCCAGGTTTTCTTCAGATTCCAGGTTTCTGATCAGTAGAAAGTGGTGATGTTGTGAGACCAACTTTTGCTGAGACCCAAAACATGGCCTGATGTGGGCTGCAGTTTATGCCTTCATGATGGGCTCTAGTCTTAATTTATTAAACAACCTCAGACCCACAGACGTCAACATGTTTTCAGCGTCTTGATTTGCACGCTCCACATAGCCTAGCGACTGGGTATGTCTCGGCTTCCCATCAACTATTTTCAATTCACTCCACATTTCTTAAATGATGTAATTGCAGAACTCACGGCCATTATCACTTTGCAGTATACTAGAAATACCCAGAATTGTGAAAATATCAAGCAGGTTATGTGTAATTTCCTCTGCTCTTTGACGTTTCAAAGGCTCCAGCTGTACAAATCTCGTAACATGATCCTGGTAAACGAGGATGAATTTGTAGTTATAGTCAGGCTGACTCTGCATATCAATTAAATCAACGTGATGTGAGTTCATCTCCTTAAACGGGACGCACTAAAAGTTCATTTTTTGCCACTTTGATCTTTTTCACAGGTTTCACATAATGCCAAGTATAGCTTTACCTATTCTTGAGTGATGTTTCTGTATTTGTTCTGCAGTTCCTTCAAAATTCTTGTTTTCCCTCCATGTCCAATCTCCAAGTGTGTCTCGTGAATTATGTTGAAGACCCGTTCTGTATGCACATAATAACGGATTGATGATTCGTCACTCACTGGGTATATTAATTTGTCACTATCACCCAACTTTATAACGTCGTACCAAAAAGAAAATTGTTAACCTAATCACTAAGGACCGGACCGACGACGGACTCTATTGAACATGAATCATACGGCATCGCAGAGCTACAGTCGTCAGCTTTCGCATGCGTATGCGTTGGTGGTGGGGATACGCGTATCAGTTAGTACCGCTTGCATGGTCGTTTATTGAACCTTCAACGTAAATCGTACCCGAACAAAATGCGATTATTCAGTGGCATAGATATGTATTAGGTAATACAAATTATACAGGATAAGTAAAAAGTCCCGGAACAGTCGATTATCTCCTTTGTATATGAAGCATTTTTTTAAATAATTGGTGTGCTTGTATAACAAATTTTAATGCATTTAATAATAATGTCGTCTTTTTCGACCTCCGGTTTAGCCGGAAATGGCTTTAACTTTTTGTTTTTAAATGCAACACCCTGTGTATTTTATTGTTATCGGACGTAGAATAAAAAACCACATAAGAAATATTATAAAAGTTTTTGTTTTATTCGAAAAGTGAAAAAAAAAAAAATTCAAATAAAACAAATACTTGTAACAAATTGCATCATCTTCGAAGAAACTAATAATTTTAATTAAGTCTACAGTAAATGTTCGAAATGTTCTCCATTTACAATTTGACAATAGCCCAGCCGATCGTTAAAATTCCGTAAAGCATTTTGTACAACTGGAGGAGCAATTTGGCGCATCTGTTTTGTTATACGCTGTCGCAATTCTTCTAGATTGGCTGGGCTGTTTCTGTAAACTCTGCATTTGAAATGTCCCCAAAGAAAAAGTCAAGTGGGGACAGGTCGGGTGAGCGAGCAGGCCATTCAATAAGACCTCTTCGGCCGATTCATCTTGCTGGAAATATTACATTCAGATTATTTCGGACACCTATGGCAAAATGCGACGGCGCTCCATCTTGTTGGAACCAGATATTTTCAGCTGATGTTAAAGGGTTATTGGCATTTGGAAATAAAAGTGCAACAGCGGGTACAATTTCATTTCTTAACAGTTGCAGGTAACGTTCACCATTTAAATCCCCATTTATGAAAAATGGTCCAATTATATGGTTGTCGACAATAACTTCTCGTACATTGAGTTTTGAGGATGTTGGGTATGTACTTCAGATATCCAGTGCGGGTTGTCTTTTGACCAAAAACGACAGTTGTGCCTATTTACTGTGCCATTAACCACTTGCGCTACGCCGTGCCGCGCTCTACGATATAACGTGCAGTAAGGCGTTACATTGACGCCGCACCGCGTCTGCTTTTTTGGTATATTCGATGTCTTCGAAAATAAAACATAAGTAATAAAAAGTGCAATATCCACTAGGTAAAAAAATAGCTCGAATAACGAACGATCCAAGCCGTTAGCCGACGTGACGGACACGTTGTTTTTGTTTCTGCGACAAATGCCTATCGACGTGGTATACACGTCGCTGGGCGTTTTGGGACAAAAGCATCGTGGCGTGGCACGTTTATAGCGCAAGTGGTTAAGACAAAATATGGCTTCATCTGAAAACACCACATTGTTTACAAAATTAGGATTGGCCACGATTATTTCCACGATACTTTCGCAAAATTGAATTCTGCGGTCTGGATCATCTTCAGTCAATTCATGGACAAAATGAATTTTATAAGGTTTTAGCTTCTCTGATTTTAAAATGTTCATCACACACTTTTGACAAATACTGTGATCTAACCCTAATTGATACGAGGAAGTTTGAGGATTTTGTTCGAGCTGTAATAAAACGTTAAACTAAGTTTCTTCGTCAGTGGCTAATTTAGATCGTCCTGTTCTTGGCATATCCTTAACATTATGACTTGTTTAATATCGTTTAACAGTCTTACATACCATAGACTTACTAACTGATCGATTTGGATAAATATTATTAAATAAAATACGTAATACGCAAACTTCGTCATATGTTCGTTGTCTATCATCATACCCGCGCATCATCAAAATCTCAATCATTTCACCTTCACTAAGACTTATAGCCATATTTGCAGTCAGTTTGGATAAATTTAACACACGTTACGTCAAATAATTTGCCATAGCAACTAACATGTTTTCAAAGGTAATGCGATTTACAAGTATTTTTTATTTTAATTTTTTCATCACTTTTCGAATAAAACAAAAACCTTATTTATAACATTTCTTATGTAGTTTTTTATTCTGCGTCCGATAACAATACAATATACAGGGTGTTGCATTTCAAAACAAAAAGTTAAGGTCATTTCCGGCTAAACTGAAAGTCAAAAAGAAGACTACGATTATTAAATGCATTAATATTTGTTATATAAGCACACCAATTATTTAAAAAAATTGCTTCATACACAACGGAGATAATCGACCGCTACGGGACTTTTTATTTACCATGTATATCTAATATCTAATACATTTAAACGAGAAATTGTTGTATATATGTATATATATAGAATTGGTTTCTCGAAAACGGCTCTAAATCTGAAATTTAGTACCTGGGGGTTTTCGGGGACGAGAAATCGATCTAGCATGATCCCGGTCCCGGGAAAATCCATTTTAACCCGGTCTACACACATTTCTGGTATTGCGGTATATGAAATTGGCTATCGAAAATGACCTTAGCAATTTTTATGCAATTTAGTGTCTGGGGAATTTCGAGAACACAAAATTGATCTAGCATGGTCCCGCTCCCAAGAAAATTTTTGGTCCCGCTTTTACCTATTTCTGCGGTACATAAAATGTGTTATCGAAAATTACTCTCAAGATTTTGTTACAATTTAGTATCTGCGAGTTTTGCGGACGAAAAGCCAATTCAGCATTGTCCCGGTTTCGATTCAATTCATTTAGTTCAGGTTTTCATCAATTTCAGCCTAAACGTGGGTTAGCAACTTTTTTAACATCATGCAGCCAAGCGAAATTATAAGTAATTAAAACTTTACTACTAAACCATAGATGGCGTTGAAAATAGTGTTAATAACAGCAAAATATTTACGAAAACTAACAACAATATGTAAATTCACATACTTTGTTTACAGTTACAAAAGTAATCGGAGCTGAGTTTTTAAATCAAAATAAAAACTTATACACAATTAGTTGGCGTTGCAAAAAGAAGGTATGTAAATGTTTACTTAAAATGTGTATTTCTTAAGAAAGATTTTGAGCTTTGTTTATTCTTAAAAGTTTTACATTTCCCCTACAAAAATCAACACATTATAAAAATACATAAAAAACTTTACCTGCATTACCAAAACAAGATATGTATATACAATATGTACATATACATACATGTATTACATCAAAGTGTGAATTTGTTAAGAAAAAGAATTTTGTTTATTTTATAGATGTTATAATTCCCCGATATAAAATTTATATATATATATATATATATATGTGCTACTATATATATTTTAAATATACAATATAAATTAAATATCAAAACTAAAATAAAGGGCGTTATTATTTGGTTAAAAATTATTCAAAAAATTTTGGGAACTCCGAGTAAGGCTCGGTCTACCAGGTACTGTTACATTAGACACGATTTATTGACAATGATTATTAAGATGTAATTTAAATTTTCTGCTTTTAGATTCGTACGCGTGCTGGTTAATATATTTTTAAATTTAGAGAAACTTCTTTCCACATCGCAGTTAGCGAGGGGAGCATATTGAAAATGAGATTTGTGAATACGGTATTTAAATTCACATTCATTATCCTCGCTATAGAGATTTTTTAATGTTACAAAATCAGGATTCCGACCGAAAACCGCATCAACTTTTTACTTAAAGAAACACCAAAATTACTAGAAACATTCTTCAATTTGCTTAAATTGTTATTTAATGTTGTAATTTGTTCTTCCAATTTCAACGTTCGCGTTTAGAAATCTTTCATGTTCTTCGGTATATCGCCAAAATGTTTTTTAGTAAATTCTAGACTGCTTTGCAAAAAATACTTTCGTAAGGCAGTTTTGCATTTAACTATACTTCGTCCGTCCTCATATAAACTATTTACAGCATTTGTAACTTTTTCCAACAGTTACGATAGGTGACGCGGGTAATAGTTGTAAGGGTTATCTTTCTTTGTAGATAGTAACTCTTGCTGGTGATTTCAAAAAGATTTTCTTAGTACTGCTAATTAATTTGTTATGTTTGGAAATTGTTCTATCACGAATTCTGCAATTCTGTGCAAAGCACAGGCGGTATATGTAATATGAAGTATGTCTTCAAATTTGTTTTCTAGTAGTTTAGCAGCTTTTATCATATAAGCGCCAGCATCACTAAAAAAACGAAAGCTTGTTCTCGGCTCACAGCACCTTTGAATATATCATTAATGCCGCTGTCCAGGGCATCAGCTATCGTATTTGCATTCATCGGTTCAACTATTTTGGCCGCCATTAAGTATCATAACATGAACCATGTTTTGTCTAATATATCCATGGTCTCATCTGCGCTAATCCAAAAATAGTTGTCTCCCACATGTTCTCAAATTTTCTTCTTTACTTTGGCATATATATTTGGAAGATAATTTTTGCGTAAAGTTGATTCATCTGGAATATGTTTACCTGTATATTTTGCAAGAAATTGTCTACAAATCTGATGAACAAGCTTTTGAAATGGAATATTAGTAGCCACATGTGCCTCGCAAAGATCACTAAAAAAATCAGCTGACGTACATGGATTCTGGTGAATTGAAATTTTCAGATGATCACCCAATCTTCTTTTTTTACACATTTCAAAGTAGCCGAATATAGATTGCAGTAAATCTCCGTATTATTAATAATTATGAAACAGTCATCATTCTTAATCCAAGTGATGATTTCTTGACGAGGCCGTTTGTGAGGGGTCATAATAATTACGGGAAAATGGCCATGAAGAATATGTATTGCTATTTTCAGCAAATAAAATAAGAACAATCCTCTTAATATGAAACAAAGACAGAGATCTAACGACGTCTACTCGAAAAAAATAATAGAAGAAACCAAAAGTTGCTAATCCTAAACCACATAGATTAATAATATTTATTCAAAGTTGTCTTAAGAAAGGATCTGAAAGATGTAAAAATGATAACCCGAAAAGCAAAGCACAACTACTCAACTATCTCATTATTAACCCTCTTATACCCCCTACTCACGCATACGGTCTGTAAGACCGACTTATATAGTATAGTATACGTGTTTCATATTGACGTGAGTATAGGAAGGTAAGAACGCACTGTTCCTCGACGGAACTATTGCGATTGCAGGTGTTCGGCACGATTCTGTTCGTGCGTCTCTGTGACGCAATAGGGGGAGTCGTATGCATAATAATCACTTATGAAATAAAACACTACTTTGTTAAACTATCACTTTGTTTTATTTATGTTTTACATAAAAAGTGACTACAGTTTTGTAAACACTGTTACATGAATCTGCAGTTATGTTTCTATGTAAAAATAAAAATAGAACAAAGTGATAGTTTAATGTCTTCATTTCGTAAGTGACCATGTACTACCACAAGTAACGGACAATCACACATATTAACCTAATGGAGAATGTATTACGGTGGGTTAGTCAAAAGCGCGGCTGCAGCTACTGCAGGAGTTTATAGCAACTTAATTGTCCACCTGTAAGTAAATAGCTGCAAAAATGCGCATTTAAGTACATATTGGGGAATTTCTTAATTCAATTCTCATATGTACAAACATCAACCACTTTTTAATTTGCGAATCAAAATGAGCACAAATACCACTGTAATGTCGGGCGGCTATCAATCGAGTAAGAAATTTGGACGGTGTAAAAATTATGGTACATGGAAATTTCAAATGAAATTACTACTTATTCAACATGGATTGTGGAACTTGGTTGAAGATGGTTTAACGGATATGCCAACCCAAGATGATAAAGCATGAGATTAAAGGGCTTACGCTAAACTTTGTCTTAATATGAATTCAGTATGTCATATATAGTAGTAATGGGCTGTTCCAATCTTTTTTAACTTCTGTGTCAATAATTAATTTTATATTTTCTCTTCTTACTTACAGTTTAGGCAGGATTAATTTGTGCTACGTAATAAATCTCAAATTGCTGGGGAATTACGAGAAAATCAAACAAGCAAGTGAAACGACTGAACGTGTAAAGTGTGTTAGTAGAGGTCTACAACTTATTTGAAAGTGAGATTGACTTTTCATTATTTTGTTAATTATTTATAAAAGATATAAATACTGTAAATAAACTGATAAAAGCCAAGGTCCGACGGGTTCATCGGCCGACAACTTTTTGCGCGGTGTGGTGTTTATAAAAGTAAAAAGTGAAAAAGCTAAAGTTATATATAAATTTCTTTTGGACTTGACGACCAAATAGAATAGGGTCGGATTTAAAATAGTTTATTTTTCTTTTCGTTCGAGTGTATTTGTATATAATATTCTTAAAATAATCATATTACTATAATGATGCGTTCACTATCATGTGCCTGCTGCGGGAGGTCTACCGAGAAACATAGACCCATTGAATGTTCAGTGTGCGGGAAGTCTTATATCTTATAGGATACATTGTGTTGATATTTCTAATGTCGAAGCTCGTAAGATATGTGCTGGTTCAGGTTTGTCTTGGTCGTGCAAGTATTACGCTCAATTGGGTGGTGATCTAAATAGTTTAAAATTGGTTATTATTTCTCTTCAAACATTGAAGGCAGCTGTTGATAAACCTCAATCCCCCTCTCTGCCGCTAATTGAAACTGCAAAAATGATTCAGGAGATTACTGTAGGAAAATATTACAACTTTACTGTCTTATACACTTATTTTATTTTAACTTCATTACACACATACAACAACTCGTGATACTACATAATAATAATAATTGTCCGTCCGTCCTTTCGATACCGCCGTCCCACATTCTTGCTGCATATTCCTTTTTCACATTCTATCTTGCCAACGCGCTTCACACATCTTGGTAATTCCTCGAGTTATATGATTGTGTATTGATGATGTAATTGTATCCTACACTACCGAGCGCGAGCAACGCAAAACAAATATAATAATTTACGGATGTAAAGAATCGCCATTTAACCTTCCTATACTTCACGCATACGGTCTGTGAGACCGACTTATATCGTATAGTATACGTCTTTCATTTTAACGTGAGTATAGGAAGGTTAATACCAATGGAGAACAAATTGATCAGGATACACTGTTGGTTCAGGAATTTTTGACTGCGGCTAATATTAATGAAAACAACTTTAAGGTTCAGAGATTGGGAAAATGTGAGAGATTGCAGCCGCATCTTCCGTGCGCGTCCTATTAAGCTTAAGCTATCATCAGTAAATTCTGTCTCTACTTTTCTAATTAATTGTGGTAAGTTAACATCTCATAGCAAATGGAATGAAGTGCGATTTTCGCGTGATAGAAGAATTATGCAGCGCGACTTGCACAATTCTATGAAATATGAATTGCAAAGTCGCTTAAATGCTGAAGAAAGTAATTTGGAAATAAAATACGTTGGTGGTTTACCATTGTCTCTTCGGTAAACTGAATGTGCCCAACGTTACTTCCACATCTCTTAACTCTTTGGAAATTTATTATCAGAACGCGTAGTGACTCCCATTATGATATCATTATGATATCAGAAACTTGTTTGGACGACTCCTTCAGTGAATCAGAGTTGCTCCCGATGTCATATATAATGTTTTTAGATGTGATCGAAATTTTGCTACAACTGGTCGAGGCACATTTTACTACTTACACCTGTAATTGACTTCGTGCTGTGTAAATGTATTAAGGATTCCTTTGTTTTTTTATTTGGCTGTTATTTATTTACCTCCGAATCTGCGTCGCAGCGATTATGAAATGTTGCTGGACGCTTTGCGAATTCTTGTTCCGAACATCCCAACTCTGTTTATTTGTGATTTAAACCTGCCTCGGTATTTTGATCATACACACTGCAATATTCGCAATCCTTGTTGTGTGTGTTGTCAAATATCAATTGTACTGTTAACGTTGAACGAGATCACCCTCTAGTACCAGAAGATCTGTACCACCCTGCTTTCTGTGTCACAATGGTATTTAACTCACCTGAGAAGCCTTCCAATTTTCAGTCCAATAATCTGGCGGTGCGATATATTTTCGCAGGGCTAGTATTCATAATTTTTATGAAAATATCCTGGCAACTGATTGGAGTTTTTGGATTGCTGTGTTGATGTTAGTACCGCAGTTGGTAAGTTTTATACAGTAGATCACACTATTTTTGATAGATCGGTGCCTAATCTTGTACCCAATGAATCCTCTTTTCCACCGTGGTCCTCATCCGAACTTAGGAAGAATTTAAAGACCAAAGAGTTCCATAGACATAAGTGGATCTCTACTAAAGGGCTTACGTTTTTTCAAGAATATTGTAGGTTAAAATCAACAATCAAAAATCAAATCACCAGTGTTTACAAATCCTACATTACAGTATAGAGTCTTCGACTAAATCTGATCCTAAGCAGTTATGTACCTTTGTTCATGCGAGGTAGGGAGGACACGTATTCCTGGCCCGCTTTCTTTTAACGGAGCTAAATTGGGTGATTCCAAAGAGATTGTAGACGCATTTGCTTACTGCTTCGCCGAAACCTATTGGTCAACTTGCACACTAGATTTGCCTGAGAATCTTCAGCAACTGGGGATGTTCAACAATCGTCTGATCTGTGAAGATGAAGTGGCTAACATTATGGCCTCTTTTTCCGAACAAACTAACTGCTGCTGAAGACCTTGTACCAAGCTTCTTGCTTAGGCATGCTCGCTTTGTATTGAACAAGCTCATTTCCAAGATTATTAACTTGGCAATTAGTACGTCTATCTTCCCAGAAAGATGAGAACGAGCAAGAATTGTCCCAATTTACAAGAACGGCAACAAAATTTTAATATCTAACTATCGGCCGATCTCTATTTTGAATAACTTCTCTAAGGTGTTTGAGCAATATTTGTACAGCACTATATTTTTTAATACAAAACAATACATATCGCCACATCAGCATGGATTTATAACTGGCTGTTCTACAACGAGCAATTTGGACCCCTTCACTCAGTATGTCAGTGAAGTCTTGGATAATCAGGGACAGGTGGATACCGTGTACACAAGCAAAACTAAGCCATATCAATTTTTGATCCAACATTATCCGTCTTTAATCACGTAGAAATTACTTGTGTACCTGCTTCTAGAATGTTGGGATTTCTCATCAGAACTTCTCGACACTTTAGCGATGTTCGATTACTAAAAACCCTTTTTATGCCTTTGTCGTTAGTAAACTGGAATACGGTTGCCTAATTTGGTTTCCTTTATATTGTTACGTATTTTAACTACACAACAAGAGTTCGAGCTTTTTCTTTAAGAACACTTTATTTTCTACACAAAATAATACAAGTCCCAATACAGTTGAATTGATAATTAAGTTTAAGCAAGGATTTTTAAGATCGCGATGTTACCGGAACGGCGAGACTGGATTGATGGTCGCGTTACTTGTTTTCTTCCGTCTGTCCGTTAATCTTCCATCACAAATGTTTTATGAGGAAAATGATTGCCACATCCCACTTAGGGGTGGAGAAGTCTTCAGTTCTCGTGTCCAATAATAACATCGTGGTTCTTTAAACAATGACATCGATTGGCAATGAGCATTTAGCAGAAATGTTTATAGTAAAGGTTACATGAAACAGACTATGAATTGACGTTGCGGGTGGTCGCATGTCTCAACAATACATATCGACCGGAAAAGTTATCCTAAAGCTACAATAGTTCTCATCCTTAAATAACAAGTTGGTTTATTATCTTGCCCTTTGAATATAAGAAATAAACTTATGAAGAATGAATTTCGGAGGGTGCTCCAAAGCAAATAATTATAACTAAAGATTACAAAGGCATTAATGTTCAAACACTTGTCTAAATATGAAAGAGTTTGTTTTTGCGGAGACGCACGCTAATCTATTGTTTCACTACCCGATTCATGTAAACATACCCCGAACGGCGGAAACAACGCGGGCGGTCACCGAGCACGAGGTCGCGCACATATGGTCGGTACACAACAATATGTAACTCAACAACTTCCCGTTGAGCGGATTCAGCGACGGTTTCTGAATTTTTTGTCATGGAAGGCTGGCGGAACTTATCCGGATTAAGGTATATTCCACCATGATCTGTTTTGTAGACATCGAATGGACTGTATGAGTCGTCGACGTGAGCTCCATAGCGGTACCTGCAGAGGGTTCTTGACAACAGAGTTGATTGTCCTTATTTGTTGTGAACTATGTGCTTTAACCTTCCACGACTGGCATCCCATCATACTTCTACTTTCAGCATGCTAATACCATATACCTATTATATTACATACTAGGTGACCCGGCAAACTTCGTTTTGGCCAAATTTTTTTCGACTTTCCTTTTTTCCTAAACCTTCGCGTAGCAATTGCGAACAAAACCGCAGAAGGAAGTATCCAATTTGGCCAAGTCATTTTCAAGTTTTAAGCGTCCGAACAAACCACGATCCATTTTTATATATACAGAAGAAGAAGATACCGAGCACGGAAAGATGAAAGTGACACCAACATTATGAGAATGATATATTTTTCCTTTAAGATGAACAGTTTCATATGGTGCATGGGTTAACCTGTCTATATATACTGAGTATTTAGAAATGTGGAATTCTGTTTATGTTGAATTCTATTAATAGAAAGTGCTAATTGGTACATATATTAAGTGTTACGCATTTTCATTGAAATATACAACAAAATATTTTTCAATAATGGCCCGTTATTGCTATTTACGTGGAAAAATTGAAAACACCGTAACTGCATTACATAAGTAAGTAAAACTTTACCAATCTTTGCAAATTTTAATAACTGGGTGAAATTTTAGATTTCCAACAAATAATAGCACGCGTTCTTTGTAGATTTCAGCATGTGGTTTGAATGAAAATGATGATGTGTCAAAACTAAAAATTTGTTCAAAACATTTTTATCCTGATGATTATAATGATGCGTCTGCAAAACTTTTTGGTGCCCACTTAAAATTGAAAATTTGTGCTGTACCCAGAAAACTCAACATCGTGGAAAAAGTTAGCCTAGATGAAAGTGTCCCTTCAATTTCGAAGGAAATAATAAATCCTTCAGTAGAACGTATCAAAATTCTTAAAGCTAAAGAAATAAAAGGTATTTGGTGGTATTATATTATTAGTTATGATTATAAATGTAATTTTCTTTTAGATGGTAACACCCAGAGCACCAAAAGAAAAATATTTTAGGAGCCTAGATATCTAGGAGATATTGATTGATCCAGTGTGGCAACACTACGACGTGCCTTGCGGAGTGTGAACACACTGAGAGAATCAGTAAAAAGAAAAACAAGATTATAAGAAACTTGTAACAACGCAATAGGACAATGCAGAAGCGTGTATGTTCTTTAAAAGAATTGGTTGATGAATTAAGGAGAAGGGATCTATTGTCAGAAACAGGTGGCAATATGTTATTGGTAAATATCTCTTTATGAAATAAGTTATACCATATTGCAGAGAAAATAAAAGAAATACTTATGTATGAATCTTTGTTCTAGGAAATTCAGACTCCAGTTGGTAAACTAGTTTCACGTAAACTACGAACCAATGGTAAGTACAGCCCTCAACTGAGAAGTTTTGCTCTTACACTGGCATTTTATTCTGCAAGAGCATAGCGACAGACATTTCGGAATCTCCTGCCTCACCCTGTTACAGTAAGGAAATGGTATGCCACTATTGATGGCAAGCCAGGGTTTAGTAAAGAAGCTCTACAAGCTTTAGCAATGAAGGTGAAAGAAAAGAAAAATGTGATTTGCAACATTATAATTGATGAAATGAGCATTAGAGAACAGTTAGTATTTGCCAATAATCAGTTCCATGGTGGTGTAAATTTAGAACAACAGAAACTCAAACATCGCTACGCTAGCAACAAATGCTTTAGTTTTTATGGCTGTTGTTGTGAATGCAGGATGGAAAGTACCTGTTGCATATTTCCTAATTAAAAGCCTTACTGCGACAGAACGGGCAAATTTATTAAAAATTTGACTTAAACAATTACATTCTGTTGGTGTAAAAGTATATTCAGTTACATTTGATGGTGCGCCAACCAATATTAATATGGCAGTTTTACTTGGAGCAAACTTTGAGTTTAAGGGACAGTTTAAACCTTGAATTGTCAATCCATATACTTCTAAAAGGATATTTATATTTTGGGACCCATGTCACATGATCAAATTGATTAGCAATACTATAGGTGACAAATTATTATTGAAAGATGGAGAAGCAAATACCATGAAGTGGCAATACATTAAAGCTTTGGAACAGTATCAAAGGGATCAATGTCTCCATGCAACGAACATGTTAACAAGGAAACGTATCGATTTTCATGAAAACAGAATGAAAGTAAAATTAGCAGTACAGACACTCAGTAATAGTGTAAGTTGTGCCCTACAGTTTGTCATGGTTTGGGTGTACCTGAATTTGAAGGATGCCTTGCAACTGCTAAATTTTGCAAAGTGTTCAATGATGTATTTGACAAATAGAAGAAAAGTATTCTCAAAACATCTATTTAATCGACCCTTATCGAATGAAATGCACAATCAGGATTTGTAAAAATGTATGATGTATATCGAATATATACAAGAATTAAGAGATAATACAGGTACTATAGTTATAAATTCTTGCAGACGGATAGGGTTTCTAGGATTAATAGTATGCCTTACAAATATATTCGAATATTTTAAGGAAACAAGAGAAGAAGGACTTCAATATTTATTAACCTTTAATAAATCTATTATCTCAAGATCCGTTGGAAACCTTTTTTAGTTGTATAAGAAGCAGAGGAGGATTTAATAATAATCCTAATGCTAAACAGTTTGAAAGTGCAGTCAAACGCCTTCTAATCAAATATGAAAGTGAAAATTTCACGCAAAGAAATGTTTACGGATCCTCTTTGTGATTATGACAATGAGATTACATTTGCAGATGTCGATCATGATTATATTACCACAACGTGGAAGTTATTAAGTTTTGTGTTGGATGTTGTTGAATACATTGCTGGATATGTCATCAAAAAGCTTGTTTCCAAAATAAACTGTACAATATGTCCAAAATGTATAGTAAAAGAAAATCCGACATCTTTTCTAATAAAAATTAAAAACAAAGGAGCGTATGTATTTCCTTCGGTGGATGTTATTAAAATTGGTACATCAGAAAGAGTTTTTAGAGAAAAGATGCATATTATGGGGAAGCAAAATATTATTACAACCCTTTTAACTGAAGTGTTCCAGAGAATTCGGTACCACCAACTTTTTGGGAAAGGGAGATTAGACATGCATAGGTACTTAGAAAATCAATCTCATTTTGATAATCACAAAGTGCAGCTGTGCAAATTAATCATCGCGCATTATCTTAAAATTAGGATTATTTATATTATTATTATGAGTGTCAGAGAAAGTCTGAAAAGCAACAGTATATGCGACATACGTACACAAAACTAATTTTGTTCCAAAATCAATAAATCAACAACATAACATAGTTTTTGAGGTAAATGAGAGATAAAGAAAGCTGGAGGGTAATAAAAAGGGTCATGAAAGAGGTGGAGAGTAGGAAGACATACTATCCTGAATCCAGGATGATAAGTATGGGAAGGTTTTAGTGGGCTTGAGTCCCACAGTACCATGTCGCGATTCGAGCTTCCTAGCGCATGGTGTGCATGAGGCATTTCCTCCTACAAAAAAAAAATTTAAATACAATAAATTTTATTCAAGAAATACTTAATTCTTCATACTCTTGTCATACAAAACATATTTAATACTGTTTGCAATCATTTCTATTTTATTATTTATGAAAGATTCTATTTCTTTATTTTGAATGAATTAAATTATCTTTTTCAGTTTGTTTTGTTGAATATACGATTTTTAGCAATTATGACTGGATTATTTATTTTTATTTAGGAACAGGGCGATGTAACACTATATGTATGTATATGACATGCTTTGTATATTTTATTCTGTAAATTAAAATACATTATAAATGCTATAATTGTTTTCAATTTATGCTAATGGTAATTTTCCTATAAAACTTTTAGGTAGGTATAGATACCATAGCTGGTACGATAAACTAAGTTGTAAGTAATTAATATTGTTTCCTTGTGTGTGTATTATCTAAAAACAACAGTACATGTTAGTAACGTTTTGCTATTAAATAGGATCATCATATTGAAATTAAAACAAAATAAACTCGAAGAGTCATCACGATAAGATTCATTATTCATACCTGATGTACTTCCAAAAATAAATTTAGAACATATTTTTAGTATCTTATTTTCCAATTTCCCAGTAATTTACATGTACAGCAAGTTAATAATTAAATGCGAATCCAGGCAGCGTTGAAGGTACGCAGCCAATCTAACAAAACCGTATACACAGTGATTCGTAACCTTTAATTTTTGTTAAATTGTTTTTCGATAATTATTTCATGAAGCAGTACCATTTGCTTTTTTTCTTACTTACAATAAAATATATGTAATTAAAGCGTTGAACCTAATTACAAGAAAGAGTTACATGAACATTTGAAAAAATAATAGATTCCGGCCATTATAACAGTGTGTATGACAGAAACAGACAATTGCTTGGGTTAACTCCTTCGGATCCATAAATCTTAACATGTTTATGGATGACGTTCGGCGGAGCGCTTCAGGTAAGGCGGAACTTTAATTACGAGAGTTTCTATTAAAATTTAGCTTATACGCAAAAGACGTTTTGGTTTATATATCAAGACGCAAAAATATTAGTTTACAATTACATTATTACAAAATGTATAATTTGTGCTGCAGATCAAGGTAAAAATACTATTTGGAAATAAAATATTTTATTTTGAAAATCCGTAGTATCTTTTTTAGGTCTGTCTACATATATGCAAATGACGACCAATAAGTATCTGTAATAATTAATAATAGATAAATACCTTCAGAAAAAGGGCTCGATAAATGATTACAAATTCAGGTTAATACTGCATTTGTCGATTGAGTCGGCTCCCATTTGCAGTTATTCACGGGCACCTCATATGCAAAAATGGACAGCGGTTAATATCGTTAGACATATTTGACGGAATTAATTTCAATTAAAAAATTTAAATTGTTCTTTTTATATAAATTAAAGAATTCAGTAAATACAGCTATATGTTTTTATATCAATATATCAAAATATAATAAAATAGAATGAAATACATATAAGAACTGTCTTGAGATAATTGCGTAATATTAAAACAATACCTGAAAGTCTCTTTTGTACACTAGTTTTAACTACTATTTTGTTGGTTTACGATAAACTTAGTTATTGTATTTGAGAGACATTCTATTTAATTTAATTTTAAATTTAATTTTTTATTACTGCCTTTTTTTAAATGAAATAATACATATTTAAAAGAAAACAACGATTATATTGGTACGGATGTTCTTTCTTACAAAGGTACAAAATTGATTGTAGTATAAAACTAATACATAAATAATCAAGCAGAGAAGTTAATCTAACAATAATATTACAGATAATATGCTATCAAATGTTACAATAAAATGTTTATAAATCACCCAATTTTAACGGTATTTTTTCTGACGCTTCTACGTCAGAAATATATACCCCTCATAAAAGTATAAAAGCACAAGTTATTTTAGACAGGGTGGTAAAATTATAATCCAATGAAAACACTAAAAATCATAATTACAAACTACTACAATAAAACGTGGAAAACCAAATCAAAAACATTAAATATTTATTTGGTCCAAAAGCCATTGCCAGAGTTCTCAAATGCTCCCAAATGCTAGTCGCATGTTGATATAGCTGTTAGCATTTCGTATTTGACCATCTCCATGAAAATCATCGAGTTACAATGTTGCCCCACAAATTTTCGATCGGATTCAGATCTGGGGACTTTGGCGGCCAGCCCAAAAGACTCGTCACATACAGCGCTCGCACAGTTGGCACTATAGTGGTTTCCAAAATATTGACATATTCAGCGGCATTCATCCTAAACGCAGTTCTTATTAATTCACCTGAATTTGCTGCCGATATTCAACCCCACATACATACCTAAACAAATTCGGCTATTTCGCCTTCTTCTCAGGACATTTTTGTCTTCATATCTCGTATTTTGTAGTGTGTACAGTGGTTTGCAAGACCCAATTTCTATAGAGAAGGCTTTTTCATTGCTGAGAACGACAGTTTGCCAATTACTAAAATCAATTTTGTACTTTTGTAAGTAAAAAAATCAGTACGAATATAATCGTTGTTTTGTTTTAAATATATATTGTTTCCTTTCAAAAGAAAAGCTGTAATAGTTTTTTTTTAATAGAATGTCTCTCAAATACAGTAAGTATCGTAGATCATCAAAATAGTAGGTAAAACTAATGTAGAAAAAAGACCGTCAGGTATTTTGTTAATACTACGCGATTATCTCAAGACAGTTCTTATATGTATTTCATTGTACGTTATCATATTTTGCAACAATGGTTACATCTTCTTCTTTTTAATCATATTCCTATCTACCTCTCGGTGTAAGGCTTGGATGGGGTCAAGTTTCGTATTTTCCATATAATTCTCTCCACCGTTTTCTGTCTCCGATCTGATCCTTTATTCCCTCCCACTCAATTCCCCTCTCTGCCGCTGCTCCCTGATACCGTCATTCCATCTTCTTCTTGGCCTTCCTTTTTTGTTTTTTCCTATCACTCGTGTCTCATACACTCTCTTTGTCAGTCTATCATCACTCATACGACACACATGGCCGAACCATCTCAGCTGGCTCTCCTCCACTATTCTCCATATGGGTTTTATTCCTAGGTTTTGCCAGTAATTCTCGTTTCTTATCTTGTCTTTCTTGGTCTTGTTTTCTATTCGTCTTAGGAATCTCATATCCATGGCGTTCACCCGCGATTTTACCTTTTCTGACCTGGTCCAGGACTCACTACTATATGTTATTGTTGGTCTTATCACTTTTTCACAATTTCCGTTTTAATCCGTCTTGGCACTTCCTTTTTCCCCAGAAACGTAGTTCTCATCATATAAAACATTCTTGCCGCTTTTTTCTTTCTTTCATTAATTTCTTGTTCCATTATTCCGTGCCATTGAATTATTGTTCCTAAATATTTGTAGTTATTCACCTGTTCTATTGTTCTCCCTTCGATTTTGATGTTATGTCTTTTCCTTTCTCCTGCTATTATCATTGATTTGGTCTTTTCGATGTTTATTTTCATGTTTATATTCTTTATTTCCTTATTTAGGATTTCAAGGTTCCTTTGTAGCGCTTCTTCTAATTCAGCCAGAATTGTCATATCATCCGCAAACATCAGTTCACACAAGTTAGCCTCCTTCATTTTCCAGTGACTCATTTTTAGTGGTTTCATTTGTTTTTATGGCGTCATCTAATACCATAGAAAACAGCAATGGACTAAACACACAGCCCTGCTTTACCCCAATCTTTGTTGTAAACTCTTTAGATTCTTCGTTGTTGGTTCTTACTATATTTGTGTTATTCCTATACATCTCTTTTATTAACTCTATTGTTCGTTTGTCTATATTTCTCTTTTCTAGGACATTCCATATGTCTTCCCTTCTTATCCGGTCGAAAGCTTTTTCTAAGTCTATAAAACATATATGTATTTCTTTTTCTTGTTAATTATCTTTTCACTTGCTTGTCTTATCACAAATATTAAATCTTGTGTACTTCTTTCTTTTCTAAATCCACATTGAGTGTCTTCTATGCTCTCCACAGTTATTTTTCTGATTCTTTTCTCTATAATACTCGCAAATATTCTACCTGGGGCGCTTGTTAGTGTAATTCCCCTGTAGTTATTGCAATCCCTCTTGTCCCCCTTCTTATAAATGGGCAATATTATTCTCGAGTTCCACTCCTTCGGAATTTTACCTTCTTGTATAATCGTATTCATTAGCTTGGTTATTTGTCTTATCCCTTTTTCTCACATATATTTGATCATTTCTGGTGTTATGTTGTCTCTTCCTGGAGCCTTTCCTATTTTCAGCTTCCTTACGAACTCCATTATTTCTTCTTCTTGAATTGGCTCTATATTTTGTATTTCCTCTGTGTCCTCTTCTTTTTCCCTTGTCTAGACATTTGTTTCTGTCAGCTCTTGGAAGTGTTGCCGCCATCTTTCCATTATTTGCTCTTCCTCTGTAATTATACGACCATACTTATCTTTTATGTTTACCATGTTACATTCTCTTTTCTGTCTTAATTGTTTGAGTGTTCCATAGAATAATTATTGATTTTCTCTATAATTATTAGTCATTTTCTCTCCAAATTTTATCCAAGACCTTTCTTTCGCTTTCTTAATTTCATTTTTGACCTTTCTGCGTTTCTCCTTATATTCTTCCAAATCGTCCAGGTTTCTTGTTTCAAGATATCTTTTCCAACTGGTTTTCTTCTCTTTTACAATATGTTTTGTTTCAGTGGTCCACCACTCTGTTCTTTTTCCGGTCTTGTTTGATATTTTCTTAACTCCACAGCTCTCTTTTGCTGCTTCCAATAAGCTGTTTTTGAAATGATTCCACTTTCCTTCAATTCCGCTTCCTTTCGGGTCATCAAATCTTTTAGCTAATATTTGTTGGTATTTTTCATGATATTTTCTTTCTTTCAATTTGTAACTCTTAATTTTTTCTTGTATCCTCGTAACAATGTTTACATAAAAAAGTAAATAGCAAACTAAAATTGATACATTATTATTATTGTCTGTATATCATTACCTACGCAGATAGTTAGGAGGCGCTTCAAAGAGTATCGTTGTTGATATAGAAATATACAGCTGTATTTACAAATTAAAACAAACAATGACTTAAATTTTTAATTCAAATTAATTCCACCACTGAACTTGTATTCATTTATCCGGTCTTTTTGCTGTAGATATTTACCTATTATTAATTATGTACAAATACGTATTAGTCATCATTTGCATATATGTAGTCCAAACTAGATAAAAAAGAAACCACTTTCAAAATAAAATAGAAAATAAAATATTTTATTTTCAAGTAGTATTTTTCTCAGGTCTGCAACACAAATGATACATTTTGTAATAATGCAATTTTAAACTAATATTTTCGCACTTGGATATTATATAAAACCAGAACGTCTTTCGCCCATAAAGCTAATTTTTAATGCAGTTTTGACCTAACTTCTATTCATTTATCGAGTTTTTTCTGTAGGTATGTATATGTTGTTAATTATTATAGATACATATTACTCGTCTTTTGCATATGTGTATTCAGACCTGAGTGAAAATACTCTTTTCAAAATAAAATAGCAAATCAAATATTTTATTTCCAAGTAGTATGTTACCCAGGTCTGCAGCACAAATGATACATTTTCTAGTAATGTAATTCTAAACTAACGTTTTTGGGCCTTGTTATTATATAAAAGCAAAACTCCTTTTGCGTATAATGTTAAATTTTAAGAAAAATTCTCGTAACTAAAGTTCCTCATATCTGAAGGGCGCCACCGTTAAATAATCACATCCATAACATAAACATGTTAAGATTTACGGTTCCACACGAATCACCCGCAGAGAAACCATTTTATGAGTAGTGTTGAATATGTCGCAGCTTTGATTACATATATTTTATTGTAAGTAAGAAAAAAAGCTAATGGCACTGCTTCATCAAATAATTATCGAAAAACAATTTAACAATAATGAAAGATTACGAATCACTATGTATACGGTTTTGTTAGATTGGTTGCATACCTCCAACACTGCCCCGGTTCGCATTTAATTATTAACTTGCTGTACCGTTATTAGTGGTACATGGTATTTCGAAAGATATGCCTTTAAAGATTTATATTATTCCAACATTCGTCTAATATACATCTATTTGATCTTAAAAATTCGAAAAATTGGGCCGTGTTGTTTCCACGCAAGCGCAATTGGTTAGTTTTCCATTTTAAGAGACAAAAGATCATATCTCCATCTCATATTGTTGGCTTCAAAATTTGCGCATTGCTGAGATAAGCCGTGCTCGGTATATGTAATGTAATAAGTATATGGCTAATACCAAGGATCAATTTACTACTTTGAGCGCCAATCCACAACATGACACGTATCGCCAACGTACTATTTGAAGACATTTTCGTCGGTTTCTTTTCGAAGTGAATGGTTTTTCGTTATTGTATTTTTGTTCATCAATACATGTGTTGTCGAAGCCTATTCTAAGTATTCCATCTTCTTTCATACAATCTTACTGCCACCTTATGGTCTATTTCTTTGGCATATAAGGAGCGTAGTGGCAATGGAATTTCACATGCTCTAGTAAAACTTGCAAGAACCCTGGCGACACATTCATTGAACTGGCTATGTTGCTAATGTACTAGTAATATAAGCAGTACACATGAACAGAAATATTAACAAGTGACACATAAACATGGTTATAACGTTATACAACGTATTGGTCAGTTCTGTTTGAACTTTTGGTTTTAAAGGTTGCAGAGTAAAGACTACGTTCACTTTTTTATAATCGTATAGTAAGGAGTGGTAACGAATTATACAACGTGTCCCAGATAATATTTCCAACATGGGGCTCTCGCTTATTGTAAAAGATACAAGTTTGGTTAAATTAGACAAATTCTTCCTAAGAACTAATAAAATTATATAATATTCTTCAATTTTCAAATTTCCATGTGTTTTAGGATTTATGGTGACCAAACGAAAAATGTCAAATTTCGTTTTCTTGTAATAACTTTTTGTTCTAGTATATATATAATTTCTTTTCACATTTTCTTAAAATACTTCTTATGTAGAATTCAAATATCGACTTGGATTTTTTTTTGCACTTTTCGTTTTTTAGTTTTGATCCCTAATTTAACTTTTTCTTATAGAACGTCAAGTAGGCTTTGAAATAATTGAACGTGTTTTTCATCCTCTTTACAATGATATATCACATGTACTATCTATTTTTATTAATATTAAAGAAATTTGAAAAAAATGTATTTTATTAATTTTATTTTTTATTAGTCTAAACAAAAGTAGGCTGTGAAACATGAAAACATAGTAGTTTAATGTCACTTAGAAATTATTCTTTCCAGAATATTTGTGTATCAGCAATGGCTTCATTTACTAATACTGAAAAATTTGATATGTTGAGTTGTTACATCCTTTGTCATAAAAACAGTGTAGAAACTGAACGGATGCATCTGAGACTGTATCCTGAAAGAAGGCGGCCCAGTCTTCGTACGTATAGAAATTTGGTAGCTAATTTAAAAGAATATGGTTCGTTTTCCAAACCTAACAGAAATACGCAATTAGTGAATGACAATGTAGCATTAAATGTATTACAAACTGTTATTAAAAATCCTTCAACATCTGTTAAGAAATTGAGCACAATACTGGTATTTCGAAAAGTACAACACAAAGAATTTTAAAGCGTCACAAATATCACCCGTAGAAGTACACCATTCCACAGGGACTTAGAGATGGAGATCAGGAGAGAAGAGTACAATTTTGCCAATGGTAT
The DNA here is from genome assembly GCA_038088585.1 of Chrysina gloriosa. NCBI lineage: Eukaryota > Metazoa > Arthropoda > Insecta > Coleoptera > Scarabaeidae > Chrysina > Chrysina gloriosa. Next base: position 39,961,921 of record CM076091.1, on the reverse strand, counting down.
GTTAACCAATGTGAGAATAATGATAATTTTCCTGCTACGATTTTATGGTCTGACGAAAGCAGATTTACAAATAACGGTCTTTTTAATAGACATAATGTTCACTTTTGGGACAGAGAGAATCCTCACGTTCTAAAGGAAAGTCGACATCAAGTGCGATTTAGTTTCAATGTCTGGTGTGGTATTTTAGGCACTACACTTATTGGGCCCATATTTTTTAACGAAACACTAAACAGTGCAAGGTATTTGAATTTACTACAAACTGATTTGGAAAATAGACTTGATGATTTACCATTGATTGAAAATATTAACATCAGCTTCCAACAAGATGGCGCCCCACCCCACAATTCAAACATAATCACCGAATACCTTAATAATCGTTTTCCAACTTTGTGGATTGGTAATCGAGGACCGATTTTATGGCCACCTAAATCTCCAGACTTGACATCCTTGGATTTTTGTTTGGGGCTACGTAAAAGATCTGGTGTACGTGAAAACATTTAATAATGTCGAAGATCTACGTGAAAGCTGTTCTTGCAGCATTCGGTAGCATTACACGCCAAAACCTACGTAATGCGATTACGACGACAATACGCAGGGCACAATTATGTTTAGAACGGAATGGGCAATTGTTTGAACATCTTTTATAATTAGATAATTATCTCCGTTAATATTACCTGTTTGACTATCTTTGTTTTCTATTATTTGTTCTCCTCTTGTGTACCACGCCTACTTTTCGTTAGACTGTTTAATAAAATAATTTTTTCCATTTTTTAAAATATTTTAAAAAATAGATAGTACATGTGATATATCATTGTAAAGAGGATGAAAGAACACGTTCAATTATTCCAAAGCCTACTTAACGTTCCATGAGAAAAAATTAAATTAGGGATCAAAACTAAAAAACGAAAAGTGCAAAAACAAATCCAAGTGGATATTTAAATTCTACATATAAAGTATCTTAAGGAAGTGTGAAAACAAATTATGTATCTATTAGAACAAAAAAGTTATTACAAGAAAACGAAATTTGACAATTTTCGTTTTTTCACCATAAATCCTAAAATACATGGAAATTTGAGAATTGAAGAATATTGTATAATTTCATTAGTCCTTAGGAACAATTTGCCTAATTTAACCAACCTTGTATCTTTTACAATAAGCGAGATCCCAATGTTGGAAATGTTATCTGGGACACGTTTTATATACACTGTTCCCTCGAATGGACGCACGAATAGGTTGGACATTCCTTGAATTTTTGGGTTAAAATCTAATCCTTGAAAGTTTCAGCTGTGTTTCCATAGGAATTCATTTCTGTCATATGTTATATTACAAAAATTCAAGTCTGTATTTATGACATATATTTAAAAAAATGATAAAATGTAGTAAAGAGCATTTTCTGTAGTAAATACCACAAAATATAATTAAGGCAAGTTGTTTCTAAAGGAAAACAATAAGAAAACAAAATTTCAATTGCTTTGATATATTTTTAATCCTTTTTTAAGTAAAAAGATCTTGATAACGAATCAAAATAAATCCATCTTGTTGATACTTTGCATACTTGCTGTTAAAGACTTAGACATTTGTTTTAGAATTAGGATATATGTATATGTAATATTGTTTCAATATTTGCTATATATCAAGATTTGTAATTTTTGTAACTTCATTAACTGTTCCTTTTATTTTACTATTATATTAAAAAAAAAAACTATATTCAATTTTTGTGTTATATGTGTTATAGGTATCGTATATGTACCACATTTAAATTTATCTCATGTTTTGACTCTTGTAAGTGCTTCTATTGTATCAAACGCTAGCGACAATGCGTGCGTGTATTTTAACGTACGTTCAGACGTACGAGCATACGTCGGTCTGTTAACCGCGCTAAGATGGAAAGTATCGAATGTCACCATCGGTGAATACAAGTCAATCGTCTGCAGTCCCCGTCTGAAAAGATCGAGCGCCGAGTGAATCATCTTAACCCATTGCATTAGGCCTCGTTTCAAAGGAATCGACGAATCATTCAAATAAACATTCTGTGGCTTCGTCGGTACTATATGGAAGGCGAAGCACACAGATATGGATGTAGATATAGCAAAGCAGGGACATGCGAGCTGGGTATAAGACCACCCGAACGTCTTAGAACTGAGAAACGCCTTCCTAGACGTTCGATCTACATTTCATAAGTGCTTCAGTACGTTAAGATCATATACGTACAAATCTCTTAGCGAGACCGTAGAAGATCCGTCCGTCTTCCGTCGTACGATGAACGAAAGTATACGCATCGGCGACCGCCATCCGACTTGCGACTGCATACACGTTTAGGGGCAAACGTATTTTGAAACTATACGAACTTACGTTCCTTCATTTTAGCGTCTAACAGACCTCGGCGACCGCCTGGCCGCATAAAATTTTGTGTAGACTTCGGTCTTCAGTAAATTTAAACGTTTAAGACAAACGTATGCTAACGTCTCCGTCCTAAGAGACATATATGGTACGGCTTCGCCGTTTTACCGCGCTTAGGCGCAAACGTTTGTGGCTGACGTATTTAGAACGTTTAGGACAAACGCAAAGACGAAATACTTGAACTGTTTTGAACGAAACGTATTCTAAAACGTTTAGCCACAAATACATTTTAAACTTTCTCCGAAGCGAGAACCATCCGATTCTTCGGATTCAAGTAACAGACCGTCGTTCACCGCCCGACTTAAATGCAAGATATAAGCGTTAAGGCAAATGGGCTAAAACACAGTACACGCTAGACGTGATACACATTATAAGCATAAGTTGCGATACATTTTTTTATCTAAAAAATTTGACCTTGGAATGATGACTTACCATCGTTTCTTTTATTGTGAGTGTCGATCATATCTGTGTGTACAAATGTTATATAGTAACTGTGTCAATTATAGCTATCTGATGAAATGTTCTTTTATTGTGTATTAAATGTATTACTAATCATATCTATCAAATAAACCGGCATAAAACAGAAAAGCCTGTTTTAATTTCTATATCCACACGCAAGCGGGTAACCGCATTGGTGCTCTCTCCAAACCAGGAGACCGTAACACTTGCTTAGGTTATTATTCTGAACAGCCTTTATTAACGATATTTTTAATATCTTCAATATGGAGGGTAATTACGTCATTCAAAATTAATAAATTAAATAACAGACGGGGCAGAAAGGGGGTGAAAGTTCGTACTATAACTGCTTTCCTTTAGAAACAACTGTTCTTAATAATGTTTTGTCGTATCTACTAAAGAAAATGTACTTTATTAGCACTTATAAATTATTATTTTTTAATTTCCACGACATACATACTTGATATTTTTAAAATAAAGCATGGCACACATTAGTCTCTATTCAGGCAGAGTTAAACCCAATTTCAAGTCAGAAATATAAAAAAATGTTATTTATTCATGCGTCGATCCGGAGACAGAGTGTATATAAACCGAATTGCCCAAGGGTGCGTTGTAGTGGTCATATAATGCAAGTGGTTCAATAATTACTGCCTGGAGATTGTAATCACCGAATGAACTTTTGCATACAATTCTTAGAAATCATTAAAGCGCAACCACAATTTTTATCTCGTCTTATTATGTCAGATGAGGCCCATTTCTATTTAAGTGGTTATGTCAATAAGCAGAACTTAAGATATTGGGCATTGGATGGATTTAATGCATCAACGTCCTTTGCATAGAGAGAAAGTGACAGTTTGGTGTAGAGTGAGTTCATTTGGGATTTTCAGGTCATACATTTTCCAAGACGGCAACAGAAGAGCTGTAACGGTAACATCTGAGCTTTATGTGGCCATGCTTAACGATTTTCTCTTACCAATGTTTCGACAATGAAACGTCGACTTACGCTGGTTATGGTTTCAACAAGATGGAACAACATCTCACATCACTCTCAATGGAAACTGTACGCCGCTTGTTTCCCGGAAAAGCGATCTCCCGCTTTGGCGACATAACATGGTCTTCGCGCTCACATGATTTGACGCCATGTGAGTCGTTTTTATGGGGGTATTTAAAACATAAAGTCTTTCAGAGGGAACCTCATATCATAGACGACTTAAAAGAATCAAACATCACTGAGATTCGACAGATGCCATTATACATGGTGACGAATACTAGGAATTCTTTTAGGCGACCTGCAGGTATATGTATTCAGACAAATGGAGCCCATCTTAGTGATGTTATTTTTAAACACTAGTACTCACATAAAATGCTCTTCTATGAACTTTCCAGTTATGTAAGTTTTATAATCTACACAATAAAATAAATTACCTATTTTATCAGCTAAAATCGTCTAAATAATTATGTCGCATCCTGTACTATGGCAGTCGTTCCAAAGATAGATACAGAACTGGAAATTGAAAACAGCAACCACGGCAAGAAGAACTCAAAAAAAGGAAACTCCACATGTCATACGAAAATTAAAATAACTTGGTTGTAAATATAGCAATCGTAAGAACAGAAAAACAGAATAAAAAGCAGAAAAAATAACACGAATGGAAGTTAACATTTTCTATGATCAATATATGGATTGTTTAAATGTATTCTCTTTCTAGTATTACCTTGGTTATATAATCTGACTGACACCAAATCAAACGGTTGCATACATATCGTTTGTAAAAGTCCTCCTATAATGCTAGCAATTAAAGAATTTAATACTGGGTACTGCGCAAATACTGCATATTCGCCGAGATATTCTTTTGTTTTCGCAAATGATGTCAACTGGGCTGAAGATCCTGCAATTGCTCTTACCATGGTACCACTGCAACCTCTCCATAATCCTCGTATCTAAAACACAAAATGTGTAATATTACAAGTTATTTTTACAAGATACTATCCATAATAGTTTCGGATATTTGTACATATACAACAAAGATTACGCAACTTGTTCTAAGGGGGTGACCTGAGTTAATTTAGTCAATAGATAGTCCCACAATCGAAAAACCAATAATTGTTAATAAATATTTTTAATAAAATTATTAACTTGTCGAAAGTGATATGAACAACCAAACATCAATCTGAAGTAGCCAGTTAAACACAGTAGACGAAAAGTTGAGCGCAAAAAAAGTTTACGTTCCAAAAGAATCACTCGTCACTCTGTCCCCAGAACAGGATGACCTAAAGTCCTTCCTCACCTAAACCGGCAACCGAAGATAGGTTTAGGAAGAGTGAAGAAGTTATGTTATATCGCCGACTTTGACTTTGGGACGGAGGACTCAAGGCATTTATTTTCTTAAAATTCGGAATAGCAGCGACTGTTATTTCCGACAATCCGATAATTCCGATAATGAGCCCGACGGTATAAGTGACAAAGCTATACAAATATAGTCGTTGGTGAGTTTTGCAGAAACAGTATTAAGGTAATAGCGATTGCGACTGCTATGGTGGTAAGTTTTTAGGTAACCTGATAGTGTGAAGTACAGCGTTATGGAAGAGGAAAATACTATTAGTTATTAAAACTTGTATTCATTGTACAGATACATGGCGAAACTTCGCATTCACGAAATAATAAAATAAGCTTGTTCGAGTTCACTAGATATACCTATATTGTAACCTACGACAATTGTTTTTCCTTGCAGTGGCTTCTTCAGATGAATGAATGCAACAATGCTGTGCAAAAAATATCATTTTAATATATTCCTGTGTCAACAAATTAGGCAAACTACATATTAACATTTAATAAGAGGGAGCTCTTAATTTTTTAATTAATCATTCAATAATATTCCTAATTTACTTATTACTTACTAAGTGGATTATCGACGAGAGGTGGATTTCTGTACGAAAAGAACGAATTGGGATAAATTTAAGAAGCATTTCAGCATCGAAGCTAATCTATCAAAAAAGAACTTGAATGTGAACCTCCTTCTTATTCATTCTTCTATGATTATGTAACCAGTTTTGACGAACATTTGGTATGGAGTCAAGACATGTTTCAGTACTGTTATGTTCAAATCACGGTTGCTAGCCGAACATGTGACATTGCACCAAATGTTGTACCGCGAGGCTATCGATGAGATAATTTATGCCTGCGAGCAATAGTTAGTGGATCGCAGAATTAATTGCGTTGGGATTAAAAACGAAGAAAGGCTGGGGAATTAATGTGTAAGCGTCATATATGCTATAGACAGAAATACGGCAAATATAATAAGGCAAAAGGCCATGTAGAAAACACGAATTTAACACAATGAACGCTACTACACCATTCGAAAATTGGTCCCAAAGGTTCTTTCTTTGAAAACGTCGTTTCACTTTGGCATCTCTGTTTTACTTGAAATTTGTTCTTTTGTAAGGCATCCATAGTATGCTTCTATAAATAATAAAAGTAAATATCTGTAGAAATGTGTCATATTACATTGTAAAATGGAACCACCAGAAGCCCCATACGAAGTGTCGCGATGCCCAAAGAGTAGAGAATAGTGCGACATACGCATCATATCTTATAGCCCTTAGCATGTTGAAAGTGGTGCACATTATTCAATTATTTTCTGGCAATTTTATCATTAGATAATTGATAATAACGCCTGTTTTGCCCGGTTGGTCTTTAAATTCTAAAATTTCATTTGCCTTCGTATGGTAAAATAAAGTAGACTGGAATAAAATTAGCTTTGAAGTAATAGGTACTAAGTAAATAGGATAGTTACCTTGTGTTGCCAAGTTTACCACAGTTGAAGGTATGGCGTATAATTAGTTTTGTTAATTTTATGTTTTCTTTTGCTTTACAAAAATGGACAGTAATGCACAGCGTTGAAATGCTTACGCTTAGTTACGGTAAAAGAGTTCGAACTCGTGTTTTATTTAACGCTAAGTAAGCTGAAAGATCTACATCTAGTAATGATAAAAAATTAAATATTTTACTTGCTGTTGAAAAAATTAAAGACAATAGTATGCGTTAAATCCTTCAAATGTGCATAAAATGTTTGAAAGTCAGAAAAACAACGCCCTTATTTGCAAGAATTGTGTGAGAGAGAGATGTGTTTGTAGGAAAGATCATATTTTCTGATGAATCCACTTTAATAATAATAATAGTAATTTCTATATATATAATATCAATATCAGTATAGCGTATTCAAAAACAGATCGTTTAAATCTGTTAACTACAGCTTGCTTTAAAGCTGTTGGGAACATTCCATGTAAAAGGGAAGTATTTATAATATCACAAAGAGGTTCACTGATAACATCAAAACAGTGCATAACTTTCAAGGGTATGTCATCGAAACCTATATTACTATTTTGTTTTTTGAGCTTATATAAATACTCTCTGAGATCACTAGTTGTAAGAGGTGTAAATTGATAATTAAATGGAGTTTGTGTTATAAGTGGTGCAGTTAAAATTCGGCAGGTTACTTTGGATTTGCTGCGGAATCTCTGTTCAAAATAAGAATTGAATTCATTTGCCAACGTCTTAGAAATATTTAGTCTCTGGCTATTATTTTGTAATTCTCCTAATTCCTCACAAACAATTTGTCAGACTACTTTAGTTTTATTGGTAACGGTCATTATTCTGCGATCATTCATTTCTCTTCGCTTATTTCCTAGTACTTGGTTATACTTCACTTTTAGCAGTTTTTAATGGGGTTTATATTTAGGTAAGTACACACATATTATTTCGAATATGCTAATTTCATTTTTGTATTTTAATACTAGAACTAGTATATGACCTTTTAGTTCTTCTATGGAATTGCTTTACAGGAAAATGTGCCTTAAAGTCTCGTTTGCATATGCACAGAAAATTATTGAACTTGTCTACATGAATATTATGAAATACGGAATAAAAATGCTCACCAGAAAGCTCCAGGCAGAACGCCTCCAAAGCACTACTAGAGAAGTTTCTACAAAGAATTCTTTGGTTCATATGGTTTACAGGTATATCTAGTTCAAGTATCTGGGCTGTGTGGTCAGACACACCAGAGATCAAAACATATTATTTACAGTGACGATTATGTAAAGTGTTATTGATTATTATATTGTCTAGACCAGCGGTTGTCAACCTTTTTCCAGACTCCCACAAGTAGGATGTTGAGAAAGGCAGTAAAAGAGATATTGCTTTATTCGCGATATCCGGATATTCATTTCTGATTGAGATCCAAAAAACATCGGGAGCATTTTCTCTAAATTTCGATCTCAGAACTGTATCCAATGATATTTCTATAAGTTGCTCTTTTTCGGAGCAGTTTAATTCTGCTTTGAATGCATTTTCTTCGTCAGGTGCAATCAGCCACTCCCAGCCAGTAGTCGAGATCGAGGGAAAGTATTTGGATATCCCTAGTTGCAAGTCAGATAGGTGCCCTATTATGCGTTCTTTTATCTGATTTTTTCCTCTGTATTCAATTCACTTGATGCAGTAGCCGTAGATGGAAAAGCAGTTAGATCGTTCTCTTCTATGGCCGAGATCCAAAGGGCAAGCTTCTTCAAAAATGCGCTGATTTTATCACTTGATGATATGATAGTTTCATGCCGTCCCTGCATACTTGAAGTCAAAGCATTAAATTTGTTGAAAATATCGGAAAGGTACGCCAGCTCAACACACCAAACGGGGTTTTTAAGACATTCACAATATTCAAACTTATCATTACTTTCAAAAATGCAAGTAGTTCGTCTTTAAGTTCTAGAACTCTGGTAAGCATTTTTCCTTTGGAAAGCCAACGGATTTTGCTGTGGAATAACAACACTTTATAATCTGCGGCCATTTCTTTACAAAGTTTCTCAAACACTCGCTATTTTATAGGACGAATTTTTACATAGTTGATCGCTGAAACAATCGTTTCAATGACGTCAGCCAAACGATTTCCGTCCGTAGTCTTCACCACTAAGACCTCTCTATGTAAAAAGCAATGAGTAGTTATTACTGATGGGTTTTTATTCCGCACAAAAGTCAGAAACAGCTTTATACTTCCTGTCATTGCAGCAACGCCATCACTACATATAGCAATACAATCCGTCCACTTGAGTCCGTTATCTTGAAAGAAACTATCAACAGCAGCAAATACATCACCTCCAGTGGTTGTTGTTTCCAGTTCTCTACAAAATAGGTATTGTTCAATAATTGCTGATCCGCAAACAAATCTCACAAAAGCTAATAATTGAGCTTTTTCTGAAATGTCGATGCTTTCATGTAACTGTAGAGCAAATTGCGTGTTTGTTAAGTTTTCTATGACATTACTTTGAATATCAAGTGACATGTCCTTAATGCGCCGATGAACTGCATCAGAGGTATTTTTGAAATCTGTTCAACTGCTTCCGGTCCCAACATAATAGCAACAATTTCTTTACATGCCGGTAATATAAGCTCTTCGCCGATGTTATGGGGTTTCTGTTTCTTGGTAATCATTTCAGAAATTTTGAATGATGCCAAAGCGCTTTAGCTGAGAGCCTTATTCGTTTTTCCATCATGACAGAAGAGGCTTGAGTGGAAGTATACAGACGTTGGAAATATTCTCGCGGTTTTTGAAAGACGCTGTGATGGTTTCGTTCCAAATGCTTTTTCAGCTTGTTAGGTACCATGGACTCATTCGATAACACTATGCCACACACCAAACATTTCGGATTAGGTTTGTCCTCCGCGCCTGTCCACGTAAATCCAAAATTTATATATTCTTCTTTATAGTGGCGGTTATATTGGACTTTGCTTGGTCCTGGTTTTACGTTTTTCTGATTACTAGAACTAGATGATGAATTTAGCGTAATTTTTTTCTCTTTGGAATATTCGTATATTCATCTCCACTCTCCTCAGATGCACAAGAACTGTGGATGTCTAAGGCTTCCTTTTCCCTTATTACGAATCTGTCCATGATGAAAAGAGCGCACTAGCAACTAGCAAAGACACGAAAGAGCGAAACAGAAGAAACGCGACGACTGACTACTGATTACCAAAAAGTAAAACGACTAAGTAGTTGATATCGGCCCTCTTATTGTATATAACGAACTGACGATTCCTCCTGCTTTGAAGGAATGATGCAAGGTGGTGATGAAAATAATAACGCACGGAATTACTTCATTTATTTATTACCACGACGATTATTGCGACAACTTCGCGGTGGTTCACAAAACTGCTTGACTGAACTGAGATACAATTGATTTTTAACTGCTTAACTGACGCTGAGCTGAGATACGACTGCCACTGTAACTCTAACTACAACTGATAATGACCTAAGCTGCGACTGCAACTGTAACTCTAACTGTCTGTGTCGGCATATGTTGGTGATATATACATATATGGTCGGAAAGTGTAGTTCCAAATAATGATTAAAGCCATCAATGAACCTAGAAATGCACTTTCGTAACCGTCATAAATTACATGTAAATGATTTCTTATCGCCAAAATCTACAATGACTTGAATGGAGCTTAAGTCTAATTAAAAGGTGATTATATACAATAGAATGAAAGCAGTTAAGTAGACTTTCCAGAAGGGACAACGATTAATACTCAGATGACAAACTAGGTATAATTATATGTGACACATAACGCGCACAAAATAATCGGATTTCGGTATATGCCGAAACAAACTGAATGAGGAATATTCCAGGATTTCCGGAAATCCGCTTTGAGTTTCACTGACATATTTTACTGACGCAGCCGACAATGCCGACAGAGTTCAAAGGACGCCGCCCGCCGTAAAAAATGGAACTTTTCTAGTGAAGATTATTCACCAAATGGGGGATCGTTTGTTTCAGAGTTGAATGCAAAAATATGTGATTATTATACGATACATGCTTAAATGCGTATAATCACATATAATGATGGGCGATTTTTTGCAAATTGGGCTACTTCAAGAAACGATTTGGCGATATTTTCTTTATGTACTAGAATCTAGAACGATATTTTATCTGCGAAAGATTAGAAGACATTAAAAATCTGGCGATGCACCTGACATGTATTCGCGATACACCAATGTGTCGCGACACGACGGTTGAGAACCCCTGGTCTAGACAAGCTCTTCCTAGTGTAAGGGTCTTGATGGTGGGTACGGCTCCATAAGAATACAATAATGACAAGAAATTTTTAGTAGGATTGTCGTAGTAAATCGATGTTACAATCTTCGGTTATTACATATGTAGCTGATAGCATTATATAAATATAAATTTATTTTTGTTTCGTGTTCAGTAGCCCAACCGCCTTCATTTTTTCCAGGCTGACTGGACTGGGTTTACTAGATTTACTTTTTCTGGTTTGCTCTTGGTTCTCTGTTGTCTTTTCATATTGCTTGTTGAGTTTTGCATAGAAGTACTTTTCATGGACTCTGCACCGCTTACAGTTTCCATGTTCTGTCTCACTCGTGTTTGGAATAGCGTATAACGTTTTTATTTTCGTTATTTCTTTAGCTAACATATTCTGTATTTTTAAATTATTAATTTCTACTTGCAGTTGCCTAACCACTGTATCTGTTATAATTTTGATGGCTTTATTCACTTTTGATGTCTTCGATGAATGCTTCCTTTAATCTTAATTTTAGTAGAAGGTTCTGTAGGCTCACACTTGAACAATGTTCACATAATTACATACCCATGACTTTAGTTTAGTGCTTTTCCTTTAGAGATAGGAAGTCTTCTAATCAGGCCAGCACACAGTGTGATAATTCTTTTCACAATTCTTGTTGCACGAAATATAGTTGGATGTTTGGATATATGAGACTTCACTTAAGAAATTCCCCCAATAAGTACTTAAATGCGCATTTTTGCAGCTATTTAATTCTACAGAAGTTGACAACTAAGTTGCCACAGACTCCTGCAGTAGCTGCAGTCGCGCTACTCGACTAACCCACCGTGGGAAAATGTCTAATTATAACTACTTTCTGCGAATAGTGAAAATAGTTTTCTTTACACGAAATATAGTTGTCGTATCTGCCGATACTCTTTTCTCAAACCGCGCATGTCAGCGCCATGACTCGAACTATGTAGAAATGTTAAATTGAGAAGTAAACCGCTAGAACTGTAGATACTGGGATAAGAAAATGCTTATTGGACACGAGAAAATTATATCCCGTATCCAGAAAAAGTTAATATTTAGACGGGAATCGTTAGAAATAAAATTATTGGCTCATATTCTTGTTTGATGACAGGATAACATATCAAGATGTTAACAATTTTTACAGGAATTTCTTTTACTCATTTTAGCTAATTTATATCCTGGCAGAAATAATCCAGGCGTATATACAAACATGTCTAAAATATATGGTGTCAACAAGATGCTACAAGTTCCTACTACACAGTGAAAGCTGGTAATTACGAGCCACCAGGGATTCCCCATAAATGTTTTAAACTTACAGCTCAATACCTTTCTTTACTTCAAAATTGAATTCAACGTTTTTAGTTCTAATTTTAGCTTTCCGAGAATTTATTGATTGCTTTCTGTGAAACACCTTTTCGCGTACGCGCTATTTCCTACGTAGGCGCCCGCGCCGTTTTCTAAAACTCTGAAGTTGGTGTAGAGTAGCCATGTCAAACTCAAAGTCACTGGTGAGCCAAAAGCATTAAGGTCGTAGACTAGGTGGGCCGCGAAACCTAGTCATAAAAAACACAAACTACTGAAAATCTTAACGAAAAAAGCACTATTATAAGACAACTATATTGTACTGTAGCCATTGAATTGGATATAGGGATTTCGAATGACACGAGGCTGACGTTTTGACGTATGTCATTATTATTATTATTATTAATAAAACACTAGCAAAGATCAGGGAGCGCTTGGAGCGCTTTTATTGGCTAAGATGTCGTGCTGACGTGGATAGATGGTGTCGCAACTGGAACGCGTGTGTTGCCAGCAAAGGGGCGATGACACTAAACAGAGGAGCAATGAAACAACATTTGGTAGACGCTCCATTCGAAAGGGTCGCTATTGATATTGCCGGCCCTTCTCCGGTCCGCCATTCCAGAAACCGATATGACCTACTTCTCTAAATGGGCAAAGGTATACGCCATACCGAACCAGGAAGCTACCACGGTAGCCGAGGAACTGGTGGAATTGTCGGTGTGGAGTTCCACAAGAAATTCATTCGGATCAAGGCAAGAAATAACCAAGACTAAAACAACTCCACTGCAGCCACAGTCCGATGTTATGGTCGAACATCAGGACCATCGAAACCTATCTGCAAACGGCACTTAACGGCCGCCAAGATTATTGAGACAAGCACCTTCCGTTCTTTCTATTCGCCTACAGAAGTGCTGTCTACGAAACAACCGGAAAGACTACCGCCAATGTTCTACTTGGACGGAGAGTTGTCTTCCTGCCGACCTACTATTCGGAAAACCGGAGGAACCTGGCCAGAGAACAAATGACCACGTGGACAACCTAGCAACAAGGTTAGAAGAAACATATCGTCAGGGTAGGACGAAGATGTGACTTGAGAGTGAGCGAATGAAAACTCGATAGGACCGACTAGCAAACAACTCCGGTTTCCAAGATATCGTGTATCGGATTTAGAAGAACGGTCGTTCTAAGATGAAGGTGGTACACCTCGATCGTTTGAGAGTCTACAACACATTAACACAACCGACCATGAATATGATCGGGACGATCAGGTTCAAGGAGGGGGCAGTGTACCCACGCACATACGGATATTTGGATTATCTACGCGGCCAAAATTATTTTATGCTACATAACTATTCTAAAGGAAACAATTTAAAGAAAAATACATTTATTAAATTTATTATTATTATTTATTAACGTTTTTGCTTACGCCGATGATTTAAAGATTTTTGTAGAGATTGGTAGTGATGCAGAATGTGACAAACTATAAAGCAATTTACAGTTAGTGTACGGATGGTGCAGCGATAATAAATTACTTTTAAATGTAAATAAATGTGCTGTGGTCACATATTATGAGGCTTCCAACCCCATTATTTACAATTACCATGTTGATAGACTAGACATTCCACGTAAAACACAAGTGAAAGATTTAGGAATCCTATTTGATACTTCTCTACAATTCACTGACCACATGTACGCTATGTGCTTTGCTGCCACAAAATCCTTGGGTTTTTCGATTCGCACCTGCCGGCAATTTAATAATCCGTCGACTTTGAAGGCTTTGTTATGTGCCCTTGTTAGATCGAAATTAGAATTTTGTTCTATTGTCTGCTATTCTTTTTATATATACCAACAGATGGCACTTGAAAGGGTTTAGAAACGCTTCCTCAAATACTTGAGTTTCAGATGTGACAGCTATTATCCGCCTCGTGGCGTGGACTATAACTCTTTTCTTGATAGACATGGTTTTCAGTCATTGACAGCTCGAAGAGAAAAAGCTAGTTTAACTTTCCTGCTAAAACTGATGAACTACTACATCGACTCTGCAGCCCTTTTATCTCAAGTCAATTTCGCCGTGCCTACGCATAACACATGATCTTCAGATGCATTCTTTGTATCTAGGGGCAGAACAAATATTTGGAAGAATTGTGTCATATGATGAGCAATGTTAATAGGTTCGATCTTAACCTGTTTGGCTAATCTCATGCGTTATTGTTAATATATATACATTTACATAGTTATTGTTTCCGTAAAGCACTAATATTTTGTTTTGAAGATTTTGTATCGTATATGTGTGTAGTTTTTTTCACATTGTCATTTATTTTATGTTGAGAGCATCTGTAATTTTTTTTTTTCTCATTATTTTGAATTATCCTATAAATTGGAATTTTTATTCTGTTGGATAATAAAGGTTATTATTATTATAATGATTATTATTAACACAGTTTATTAGAGAAAACGCAAAATATATTTTTTTAAACTAATTTTCAACTTCGTCGCTCTCTGAAGATTCGTCACGAACATTGGGGTTCGCTGGCATGACCAGAGCAATTGTTTCAGGCAAAAAGAGTTTAGTATTCTACTTTTTACGTTCCTCTTGCTACTTATAAGAGGATCTGACGTTAAAAGAAACCTGTTAAAAATGTCTTTGTTGCAATCTTACCTAGAGAATTTTCGTGCGAAGTCTTAGCAATATAGCCTGAAATGTTTATGTCGTGCTTCTGCGGCCTCCTCTGAAAGCTGACCAATGGGCAATAATGCGCTCTGTATGATAACCGCACCAAGAATTGATATTTTATGCATTGTTGGAGTCATTGGATGCCACGGGTACAAATCAACATATAAGCGAGCAGTATCTAATGCATATTCGTCGTATTTAACTGGATCAATGAAATGTCCGCTTGAAATCGTCTCTAGAATGACTTTTATTCGATATATTAAGTTATAACTAATTGCTGTTATGTCAGAAGCTAATTTCGGGTCTTCAAAAACCTCCTGCTGGTGTTACCGCCATTAGTATTGCCAAGATGTGATTTTAGTTTCTTCGCGAAATCTTCTCTGAATTTCGAGCTTTTTCTCCAGTTTAATGTTTTTCTCTGCTTCAGTCTTCCGCTCTCTATATTTTTTACTGGCAACTTGTAAGCCAAATGGAGAATGCTTTCTAATTCTGGCGTGTAAAACTGAAAGGCCAAAATCGATAGCTTCAGAACTAATTTCTTTTCGAATATCAATTTTACTGAAGTCCTTAGATGTTGCACCACATATGTAGCAACGGCTGGTGGATTTTGTGCCAGTGGCAGCGTTGCAGACTTTGCCATCTACCATTGTCATGATGAAACATGACTGACTGAGAACTTGTTTCCATTTAAATTAATTTCTGTGGGGATTAGTGACGTCGCAGAATTTTTATAAAGTTAATTTCTTCTTCGGTAACATCAGTATTTTCTTTAACAAAACGAAATCTTATAGGACGGCAAAATCGAGGTGAAGATGGTGTTGGATTTTGCCATAATAGGTTTTTGTCTTCACTACCAGAAACTAATTGTAAAGGGACGAAACAACTTTGGAATATGTTTGCATCCGAGTCGACATCATTTAAAATTTTTTGTTTGAGATTGTGGTCCATCAAAGGCTGTAAATCAGTTTCGGCACATGTACTTGTTACTCTGCATGATTCGGGGGTGAATAGCATTCTTGTTTCGCTTTCTGTAATAAACTATAATACGAAAAAAATTTTGGTAATATTTCTCACTATTTCGTACTGCCGACGACTTAAATCAGCATCTACGAACATTGGCAATGCTTGTGTTGGCGATAGTGAACCAGTTTTTCGGTCTTTGCTTTACAAAAAGGCATTTTGTACTTAGTTGCACGTGTTGGACTATGACTTCTTTTTTGGGAAGCATCACGTTTTCCAGCTTTTCGCAATTCCACCTGCGCAGCATGCATAATTATATCCTTTTCTACAGTATACCGTACTTCAGTAATAATTTAGATGGTCTTCCAGGCCGAAGCAGTGGTGTAGCAGGTATCTCAAACGTTCCTTCTAGCCAAGAATGAATATTTTTGAGAAAAACATCTTCTTTCTTATGAGCTTTTGCTGATTTTTTTAAACACCTTTATTCTGGCAAGACTACTACAATCTTAATATATTAATTAATTTATTAGTACAGATGAATTGTGTTTGTATTAAACAAGACGTGTGTGGCAATACTAAACCAGTGTTTAGTTGCCAAATAGCATTCCTTACGTCTTTTATCTACATAATTCATGTGGTTTTATTCACTTCAGTCTTCTTCTTTCATTGGTTGTATCCAATAATTGAATTGCTTCCGCGTTTGGATGATTGAGAAGTCTAATCTCAAGTTTATTGGCTCGTTCCTTGATGACTTCCTCTATCGTGAGTATATTAAGGTCGTTATGTATTTCGTTATTGGTCACGTATCGATACGCGTTGATGATGATCCTCAGGAATTTGTTCTTGCATTTTTGTATTATCTCCCGATTAGATTTATGTGCACAACCCCAAAGTTTTACAATGAAGATTCATTTTAGAATAATGGCCAACTAACCAATACATTTGTCGTTGTTTTAAGCGAATTTGTTCAGGTTTTTTCCTTAGATGGTGTTTCCAGTTTAATCTTGAATCTAAATGAAGCCCAAGATATTTAGCTGATTCTGCTTGAGGGATTGGTACCTCGTTGAGGTATGTTCGGAGACTACAATTTCTTCGCCGCAGCGCATATGTGACATGGACTGATTTCAGCTCGTTAAGCTTGATTTTCCAGTCTTTTGTCCATCTGTTGATTTTGTTCAGTGTGCGTTGAATTTTCTCAACTGCTATTGATTGCGATTCATTTACCGCCATAATTGCAGTGTCATCTGCAAAGGTTCCAATGAATGTTTCATTTGATGTTGGAATATCCGCAGTATACAGTAAATACAAAAGAGGTCCCAATACACTTCCCTGAGGTATTCCTGCTTGTATTGGATAAGATTTTGATTTGATATCTTCGTGCATCACTCGAAATTGCCGATTAGCTAGATATGATTCTAGCAATCTGCAGTAATTTTTTGGTAGCATTTTACTCATCTCGAGGATTAAACCTTCGTGTCACACTCTGTCAAACGCCTGTAACACATCAAGGAATACTGCAGAGCCGTATTTCCCTTCTTCAAAAGCTCTTTCAATGATTTTAATGACTCGGTGTACTTGATCGATAGTTGAGTGTTTGTTTCGGAATCCAAATTGGAAATTCGGGATGTTTATTAAAGGTTTAAGTCGCTTTAGAAGTAATTCCTCGAATAGTTTTGAGATTGTTGGAAGGAGTGAAATCGATCTAAACGATCTAGCTTCCTCGTCTGGTTTATCTGGCTTTTTTAACATCATTATCTGTGCGGTCTTGAAGCAGTCAGGGACGTATTCCAAGTGTAGACAAGCATTGAAGAGATAAGTGAGCATGATAATGGCCTTCCTTGGCAGTTCTTTAAATACCCCAGGTGATATTTTATCAATCCCTGGTGCCTTTTTTGGGTTGAGGTTGTGATCTATTTCTTTTGCTATTTCTATTGGTGTGAACAATTTGAAAGCAATTTCTGGTTGATAAATTGGTGTAGTTATATCAGATATCAGACTGTATGTCGTGTGGTTGGAATGTATTTGCTAGATGTGCAAACAGCTTTTTCTTCGTTTTTCGTAGCCAGTTACCTTGAGTGTCTCTTATAGGTGGGACACGAGTAACGGGCCTCTTATATCTTCTTGTCGCTTTCCACAGTGAGTAATCTTTGCCCACCTCTGGTCCAAGGTTACTTAAGTACTCGTCGAAGCAATTTTGTTTGTATGTTTTAATCATTTCTCTGACTTGATTGCTTATTCTATTGAATTCTGTTTTATCATTAGGGTTTCGGGTAGCATGCAATGCCCTTTTGGCTCCCCTCCTTTCTTTAATTTGTTCCCTGATATTAGCAGGATAATTTATTTCACATATGGGAGTTTCTTTTGCTTCAGGGGTAGCCTTTTTTGCTGCTGTTTTAATATTCTCAATAAAATTGCTAGATTGCAATTCTAGGTCTTTTTTAGATTTCAAGCTTACTTTTAAGTTGATTATCTCCAGTTTATCTCTGAAGATGTCCCAATCTGTATACTTATTTGTGAGATTAGTTTTTCTTTTCTTTTTGATATTTGCGTTGAGGCATAGAAGGATAACTGACTGAAATTCCTTCTTATTTCAGTCTGAAATTCGGTGAGCATCTTCATCATGTCGTTGATGGTCGGCTCGTTACTTGCAGGTTTTTGCTTTTTTGCTTCAGTTTGATTGTCGTTAGACCCTTTGGTGGCGTTAGCGTAGGTTCCAGAGGTTGAAGGCTTCGCTGATTCTTGTGGTTCATTGTGCACCATGGTATGTGACGTTGCAGGCTCGTGTGGCTCGTTGGCTACTTGCTGCAATCGTTGTACCGCTGTAGTTTTTTGACTGCAGTTCTTTCCTTTTTTTTTTTGGTACACTGCACACCCTTTATATTTGGCTGTGTGTCCTTTCTCATTGCAAAGTGCGCATGTCGCTACACTATTATGCTGTTTCTTGCATTCTTTTGTATGCCAGCACAGTTGACGCATCTTGCTTCTCTGCTGCAGAAGTGCTTTGTATGTCCAAGCTATTGACAGTTAGTACATTGGGGAATACTATTATTCTTTTTAGGCGGTTCTATAGTTATCTTGCAGTCAACAAGTTCTTTGATGTTATAGATTGCTTTGTTGTTTTCCTTTTGTACAAGGTCGACATAAAACAGTGGAAATACCTTGGTGGCTTTTTCTCCGCTTTTGTTTATAGACTTCTGGACCATAGGAGTAATGGCTGCTACTTCATGACCTAGGGCATTTATGTCTTGCTTGATGTCATCGTGCTTGGTTGACGCTGGTAGACCTCTAATCACCATTCTGTACCATTTGTCATTTTTAAGTTGGTATGTATGGAATTCTAACTTATTAAATGGCCTGTTTTCTATTCCTTTATTAGCTTCTTTTATTTCTAGAAGCCATTGTTTGACTTTTCGGTAACCAGTTTCATCATCAACGGTTATGTTCACATCATTGTTAGACACAGCTTTGAAGTGTACTGGTTTTGTCACTACCCTTTTTATTTGTGACCTGAAAATATTGAAATCATTGACGTTACTCACCTTGAGGTGGCGGTAGCAGTGGTGTATTGTCTCCTACTTTCCTTTTTTTGATGAGTTGTGATTTCTTATCAGGGGAGACGGTGTTAGTGCGGACTTTTTTCTCTTCTTATCTTTGTTACTTTTTACTTCACACCATTGATGGTTTATTTCGTCCTCCAATTCATCTTCATCAGTAAAGTACTGTACAGCGGAGCAATCGTTTGTTTTGGATGATTCCTGTATGTTGTTTGATTGATCATGTTGCGGTTGTGATCGGAGAACTGCAATTTCATTATTTAGCTCTAGTAGTTGTTGACTTAATTGTTGATTAATCGTTCCTAATTCATTGTTTTGTTGCATAAGTACGTTTGGATCAAAAATATTTCTTGGCATTCCAGGCTGCATGCTGGTGTTTTGCGGGTTCATTTTATCGCACGTTTATTGTATTACCACTTAAACGGTCAGTAAGCTCGTCACGCACTCGTTACTATCAGACCAAGCCGATAGGGGCGGAACAGGTCCACGCTCCCCGAAAGTCAAGCATATACCTTTCCGATGATGTAATATTCAACAAATAAAACTTAGTTGGTATTACTTTAGAAATAAAAGAAAAAACCACTGCAAACAAGATTCAGTACCCCACCACCACGCACGCACGCGCACTTTTTGCTGAATAATTGATTTAAAGTTTGCAAAATTTTGTTTTAAACTCTTAATTTGGTCTTCTGTGTAGTTTTCATCCGATATAAGTTGATCTTTCAAAAAATTTAATTTATCCATTGAAGAGGACAGATCGAAGCTCCGCTTTCGATCAAACAAATATTCTCGGGTCACGATTCTAACCTCCGAAACACATTTTGAAGCTACAATTAAAATATTTTCTTTAAAAACACTATTTACGATAATTTTTTTTTAATTCGATGAACAAAATTCGAAGTACCTCCACAACACACATTCGCACTTTTCCGCACCAAATTTTTCGATTTTTCGCTACTCATAGCTTCCAAGTTATAATTATGCTGAAAATTATGACGGAATCTGACGTTATAGTATAACGAATACTAGATTCAAAAAATTCATTTTTTAAATTTCACTCTAATGAGAGGATACCTTTAGACTACCTCAACTTTTGTTATAGTAGTTCTTCTTAGTGTGTCCAGCATGGAAAATAAAGCTAATTATCTGATATTTTAGAATCCAGAAAGAATTATTAAAAAGACTATTCCAATAAAAAGTTATACGCTTTTAAACATCAGTAACTTTCAGTTAGTGTTATTGCTGTTTTGAATTTTCTCAAAAACACTTAAGTTCAAAGTACCGTTAAATTGTACATAATTTCTTCATTTTCCTATACGGTGGGAAGTTCTCTTTTACATTTAGTTTTAATTTTTACTAAAATTGCGCAAAGAAAATCAATTTTGGCCAACTAGATTGAACAAATACCCGTATGTGCAGTGTACCGAAGCTATTGAACTGGATATAGGGATTCCGAATGACAAGAGGCTGACGTTTTGACGTACGTTGTATGTCATTATTAGTATATTTACCTTATATGATAGTTCTCTACCATAATTAGATCAATTAAACTGAAGGTGTTCCGAAAACGTTTGTAAACGTTTTGGAAATATAACTATCATTCAAACCAGTCTTGTTTAATTGACCTAATTGTGGTAGAAAACTATCATATAAGGATAAAAAAGGTCACGAAAAAAATATATATATATACATTTTATTAATTATTAGTATATACATATAACATATATGTATGTATGTATATATTTTTGAAAGATTAGAAAGCAGAGCTATAGATGTATAGTTTGCGAACGATGATTTTCCCCCTTTTTATAAATAGGTTTAATAACTGTTTGTTTAATAGCATTGGGAAACTTTCCACTTGTGAAGGATAGATTTGCAACAACATCCGTGCATTCTTTTAGCAATGGAGATGGGATTTCATCAATGCCAGTAGGTTTGGAATTGTTGAGACCTTCCATAACGGATTTTATTTCTAACTTCAACTAACTTAACAGTGCTGTGTCTGATAGAGCCACTGCAACGTGCGTACAATGATATTATTTAATAGCAGATTTTTCCAAATAAATAGCAGAAAAGTAGAATAATACTAATATTCGAATGAAGTAATACGTCCTACCTTCATAATTTTGGACGAAAGAGATATTTGAGACGATTCCTCGCCTAAAATATCTCTAGGCACGTAAGGTATCTAATATAGAGGCAATAACATGAGGATATCGTTCAACAACACCTAATCTATGTCAAATAATTTCAGGCGCTCTTGATAATTAAAAGCAAGTTGATATAATTTACACAATGTATGTTAGTCAAATATTTGACAGTATTCAATTCTACTACTTCCGAAGTCACACTACTTTGGTGTAAGTACTGATTTGATTTGGTTGATCTTACTAATAGAGTTCACTATGTGGAATATGAGTCGAGAATATGCACACTGGTAAATAGCGTTCCATGGGGATCAAGTCTTGGTCTAATCATGTTGAACATGTGTGACACAACATCACATCGGTAAACTCCTGACCACACACCTGTTTAATAATAAATTCGAATTGATTACTACATATTACCGATGTGATATAGTGTCAGTAAATACACTACAGTCCTTGCAATCGCTATCATTGAACATACTGTATAACCTAACATTGTATAAATTGTATATGTGAAGTTGTCTGATGTACACTGATGATTTGAAAGTGTTTAGTGTTGAAAGTAGTGCTGACTATGCTGTTCTGCAGGCTTATGTTAACAATGTGTTGTCGTTGTGTGAGTCGAATAGTTAGTAAATGTTGAAATGTGTAAAAATATGTGCATTGTTTCGCGCATGATCACTACCAACGATTACACTTACATTTATGTATTAATATGCAATGGGTCGTCGTCTCGTACGTATTTTAGAGTGTTCCCTCCACATATCGCGATGATACATATATCGTTGTTTTCGTATTACAATGAAGATGTGTCGAATGTATGTTTCATCGCAATACGTGCAGCAGAACGCAGGTGAGAGTAGTTAGAGTGAGAAGGTGAAAATGTATGTATGCGTCGGAAATGTTTTTTTCATCCGCCGCAGAGATGGCGCTGTTTATTAAAAATCGATTATTGTTCTTAACGCTGGCATGTACACCTCAAAATATACTCAGTTTTATGCACATTTCGATACCCTTTTTGGGAGCCAATTTCAAAGTTGAAAAAGTGGACGAATTTTTTTCGAATCATCTGTTTTATCTGTCTACTGACACAGCGACTTTTTTATTATTTTTTTAATAACGTTTGCGCAATTAAAAACGTACAACTCGATTTAACATCAAACTTTTCAAATAATATTAACAGAAATATAAATATCGAAAATATCTCCACGTTGATAGCTTGATGTGACCACTCTCTTTCATATGCCACTTGTAAAAATTTTCCAAATTATCTATGAACTCCGAAATAATGTAACAAAATTATTACAATAATCGGCATTTTCAAAACTGTAAAATAGCATGTAGGCAACACAAATAGCTCACTACCGGTAGAAAAATAATTGCAAGATTCCTTATGCGTCATATTCCTAAAGAAGGGATAATAGATTTCATTACGGGAAACGTTGTGGACGGTATTCAACAGAAATAACCAAATGTGAATTATTATTGGAACTATTTATGGAAAAGTTTTTGGCATATATACTTAGTAATATCATGAATAAATCAATTTATAGTATACAAAATCTTGGGAATTAGTAGATTTTTATTTATGTATGTACCAAATTTAGTGTAGATGTAGTTTCTTTATTTACAAATATCCCGACTGAATTAGCAATTACAATAATAGATAATAAATGGGAGTTGATTTCAGATTTCACAAATTTATCGACAGATGATGTTATTGACATTCTTAGATGTCTATAATGACTAGAGAGTATAATAGTGAGCAGGTAATAAATAATAAACAAATAGTACCATAGGTACAGAGGTAACCCAGTGCAGATAAACTATGAGTGGAACACATGCAAAATTAAAAGAAGTATAGCTCGTTTCAACTTATTTTATTATTTATTATTTTTTACTTGCTGTAGTACTATACTAAATGCATCTTGAAAAGGAAAAATTTACTTCCATAACTTGCCGGCTGTTTGTCCAACACGAAAGACGTGATGTATTCACTGAGTGCAAAACGAGATTTTTTAATCAAAACAGACCGTGTTGAAAATATATTAGGCCAGAGCACGAGTAATTTAGCATAACCATTGAATTAGAGAAGATAGTGGAAGGCGCACGATAATGCGCTTATCAACGAAAACCGTGCCCTTCTATTGGAAGAGTGTAGGTATATACACAGAGGGGGTTTGTATCTTTCCCTTGCTCGTTGGCTCTTATGAGCCTGTCAAACCACGCGTTGGTTTTTTTAACAACACTTATTGTTTAATAGGGAAATCTTCCTATCAGAAACGGTACAAACATCCATTATATTTGAACAATATAGATTATTAGGTAGCCATATATCAAAATAGTTTTTTGCAACATAATAAAATACATTTGCTATAGATTTCTTGATGAATCTACACAGTTAAAAATTTGGCACTTGAATTTTTAACGCGGGTCGAAAATCCAGGTATTTTTTAATATATGTGCTCGCAAGACCACTTGAAATTATTTTTTTGTGTATTACAGCTTGCGGAGGATGGAATAATAATCCGAATGGTTTACTGTTGGGCCCTTAGAAAATTATTATTCAGCAGCATTGTGCCACCAAGTATAAATGCTAACTGCATCAATAATGACTATGATGCAATACCAATTTTTGACCTTGGACTTTCAGAATGAGATATTGGAGACTTTTCCCATTCCAAAAGTCACATTGCTAATGATATAACAGGTTTAATTGACGTAGATAATTTGGTACTTTCTCCAATTAAAGGAATTAGGAAACTATTACAGACCGACATAATTATTCATTATTAGATATTAATTATTATAGAAAATTGACTAAATTTGTTTGTAACGCAAAATTATAGTTTGTGCCTAGAGTTATTTTTGAAATTGTCATATTTTCAGAGAAATCCTTCAGAGCGGAAGTTATTTTGAGACACTTGCAAAGATCCTTATTTAAAAAGTATTATGAATTTAGTTCAACAGCAATTCATAACTTCCTTATTTTGATGAATGATCTATGCTACAGACTATCTTGCAACAGATTACTTTTTGCAGATGATTTTAAATTATATGGTATGGTTAATAACTTAAGTGATTGTTATGAACTGCAACAACAGCTCTACGTTCTTCATTCTTGGTGTATCAGAAACAAACTTACACTGAATATCTCCAAATGTAATGTACTAACTTTTACACGCAAACCCAATCCGATAATTTTTATCTATCACATCAATAATAGTATCATCCCTCGTTGTACTTCTGTCAAGGATTTGGGAGTGACATTCGATGCTAAACTCACCTTCATAGATCATATTTTCAATGTTGCATCTGCCTCTCTTCGCGTTTTGGGGTTTGTAATTAGGAACGCAAGACAATTTTCCAGTACCGATGTGATTCTACAATTATATTTTGCTTTCGTGCGTTCCAAACTAGAGTATGCCTCCAGTATTTGGTCTCCCGTTTATAAGGAACACATCGCTTTGCTTGAAAAAGTCCAACGTAGATTTCTTAAAAATATTTATTTTAAGTGCAGTGGTGTATATCCCCCACAATGGTTCGATCATAATACTCTTTTGAGCATATGTCAAATTGAATCACTAGATCTTCATCGCAGGAGAACAGAAATTAAATTTTTATACGATATTCTTCATTTTAATGTGGATGCGCCGAAACTGCTAAATGATATACGATTTTTTATACCGCATCATCCCACACGTGTTCACAAAATGTTTTACTGCAGAGCAGCCAAAACTAACATGTTGTTGAGATCTCCCCTCTATAGAATGTGTTCATATTATAATGTTATAGCAGACAACTCAATGGACATTAATTTTTCACCGTTGCCATATTTATTGAACAAATGTGCTCTTTAACTGTCACTTTGCTAGAATAATTAGAACTAAGTACTGGATACTTTTTATTTTTATATTTAATTATTACTCCTTTGGTATGTATATATAATAATTGACTATGTTTCACACTATTGTCCTGTAATTGGATCTGTTGGGCAATAAATACATTATTATTATTATTATTATTGTAACTATAATAAAAACATTATGTTATCCTTCACATCCAGTTGTCGATATTTCATAGTATTTACTTATGCTTATACTTATATCTTATGTCTACAGTAGGTAATAGTAGAAATGACCTATTTTTTATATCTTGTAAATAGTTAATATTTCTATTTGCCTTGTATTCCCTTTCAATGTAATTTTACCTGATGCGGCGTTATTTCAGATTATCACGCCAGCTAAGATTACCTTGCATATTTTGGAATGAGTCAAACACGGATAGCCATCCCGTCCACTATGTTTATCCTTTTCTAGCAAGAACGTCTCATTTTCTCAACTGTAGCGTTATTGTAAATGAGCGCCATGTCACATTTTGTTAGTAGGCAACTTAATATACAAAAATTAGAAATTTATTTTAGGTAAACTCCAGCCTTAAGAAAATCGAGTATAACAAAAAAATAATCGATTACGTTCTTTTCTGTTTTGGAGCGAGAAACGGAAGTCGAGTTTGTTGAATATTTGAAAGGAATTGGCAATGGAATTGATTGGTGATGTTGATAACATCATAGACAATACCAATGAAAATTGTGCGATGGTTAATAACGATGTAATGAATCGTATGCCTGGGGAGACAAAAGTTTATTGTAGCTATGATAAAATTGTTATAGACAATGAACAAGAACTTGATAATTTTCCAGTTGAATTTTTTAATTCATTCGATGTAAGTGGGTTACCTCCTCATAAGGAGTATTGTTTATTGAAATTTGAATACTTCACATGGTTTAGTTAATGGCACAAAAAAGCGTATAAAAGTCTTGCATAGAAATTCAATAGATTGTTAAATTCGCGTGGCAAACGCATTTTAATACCACGTATTCATATGATGAGTACTGGAAATGACTTACTATTTAATTTTCAAAGAACACCATTTCCCATAATTACTCCCTTTGCAATGCTTATTAATAAATCTCAGGGACAAACTTTCAGAAGAGTTGGTGTTTTATTGAATCATCCTATATTTACACACGGACAACTCTATGTAGCTTCAAGTAGAGTTACATCGTTTGACGGTTTCAAAATATAATATAATGGAACATAGAGGTCAAGGTTTGAAATATTATATAATGGAACATAGAAGGCAAGGTATATATATTTAAAAGAAATTTCAGTTTTACCATAGATTGTAATTGGTCAATGCATTTAACCGATTGTTATTTTATTTTACTCGAATTTCGACCACCGGCTGGTCCTAGTATATGATAAATGGTACGGTATTGAAAAAGATATTCAGTTATTAAAGACTTTGGTGTACTAAATTATCCTTCAATAATCATGTAACAAGTCTTTATCCTGGATGTTGTAAATTATTAGGATTTGTAATTCGAGAAAGTGGTGATTTTCATAACATCAGTAAGATAACCAGTAAAATTGGTTTCAACCTACTTATTGTTAGTAGTAATAGAAAGGAGGTTCCTATTATGCGTCCGTTATAAACTATGGATGACTTTTAGAACAAATTAAAATTTTTACATCCCTCGTTACAATTCCCTAACTATCATTAACAGAATACCAAGTACGAATGAATTCTCCTCTGAATTGTATCTATAGAATTTTTAATAATTGTAACTACTGTCTACATATTCTTAACCTTCCTATACTCACGTCAAAATGAAAGACGTATACTATACTATATAAGTCGGTTTCACAGACCGTATGCGTGAGTATAGGAAGGTTAACCCGGCGTCGGGGGAATGGGTCAAAATTACCCGGCACTTTTCGAATTGATTGTGGTGTTAAAACTGCACTTCTCTTCTCAGTAGCTGGAGATATTCAATATCTCTAAAAGTTTTTAATTCCAAATTAGTCGAACGGCGATCGCACTTCGGGTTATACGTGCTGAAAGTTAAAAACGGTAAATATGACCCATCCCCACAATCAATGAAGCTATTTTGCGCCATGGATATTATATGTATTTTGCGTATCTGATACTATTTTTAATTGCTAATAAATACCTCCAATTAACTTTTTGTTATTGTTTTCTAAATATTAATTGGTTAAGTTCATAAAAGTGAAAAACTGATAAAAGAAAGAAGTGTTTTTAATATTTAAGCTAGAGGAAGCTGCTTTTGTTAATTTTTTTGTCAAAGGTTTTCTTGTTAAAAAATGAAAATAAATATGTTTTTGTTAATAAAGTCGTTTTAGTTCCTTCATAAAGTCAGATATAATCAAAATTTTATATTTTTTCATAAATATAATGAAATATCTGGAGTTTAATAAGTGGGTAATTATGACCCAACCCCCATCCGTGTAACTAATCACCACCCCCTCCCCCGACGCCGGATTAATAATGATTATGCCTCGTTCTCCAACTTTATAAGAGAATTTTTTACTTTTTTAGTTAGTTTTGATGATTGCATTAATTTCCTTTTCTACAATTTTTTTGGCTTGTCTTTAAGCACGTTCCAGCGTGTAATTTATACATATGTATGTATAATCGGGTGTGAATGTGAAGATAGAAGGTCCTTGACGCTCCGCTTTACAGGCCATGGTCCTTCATGGGGCGTTAGTGCCTCGTCATTATTATTATAATGTATATCTTATATGATAGAGATCTACCACTAATAGGTCAATTATTATTAGTGGTAGATCTCTATCATATAAGATAAGTATAAAAAGGTCACGAAATATATATATATATATATACATATTATAATGTATGTATGTTTAACCCTCTAACTAGGTTCGTTTGTTAGATTAATAAAACTAGTAGGGCAAAGCATATAGTTATTGCACACTTAAGGATAATTTTCCTTGATCCGACGCTGAAAGGCATAAGGATTAACGAGAAGAAGAAGAAGAAAGATAATTTTGAAATAGAATAGAAAGCTTTTAAATAAATTTCTGTTTAACATATCTCAAAAAGTAAAACATCCGTTGGAACAGCGATAAATTGAGAAGTAACTCCCAGATGTTATATTTCCGGACAATAATATATATTGTTATTATTTTTTTAATAATGTGTGCTGAAAATCACAGTTATTAGACGACAAGTATTATAGAAAAATATGAAAGTAACTTAAATTATTTACAGAATTAACTAGTTAGTGTGTATTAAATAATAACTATGAGTACATTTTATTACATTCAATATTATATAATTAGATATCTTATCTATTTCATCTTCATCATCCTTGCTTCTAAATTCATTTCGTTCTTAGTAGTAGCACGATTTTCTTTTTTGTCATGATCTTTATTAGCTATTGCATCCCCTCTTGCGCAGGGTTTGTTTTGATGTCACCCAGAAGCAGTTCCTTTTTCAGTAAATTTCTTTTTGTCATCTATGAAATTCTCGCATAGCTCATAGTTTTCTTCGTTATTTGTACTACCGTCACTAACACTTTCCACTTTGTAACATGTGTGGCATATAAACATGTCATCTTGGACATTAACGAGAATATGTAAAAGATGTGAATGTGGTATACAAAGCCTATGAAAATAATTTTCACATTCATTGCACTTTATTGGAGATTTGAAATGGATAGTTTTGTTACAAATGAAACATGTAAAAGTCTTTTTGTCTTTGTTAAATTTCAATTTCTTTTAGATTTTTCGCTCTTCTTATTTTCTTCTCGCTTCCTCTTGCAGGCCTCCTTTTTGCTATCCATCATCAATTTTTGTTGTCGTTTTCTCTCATACATTTTTTGATATTGTCATGATGTGATAGCAAAAGGAAACCTTTATGATCGTTTCTTACCTTTTCTCTGTGACAAATTTGGGTATATCAAATAATTACCTATAGATGAGTTACCTGGAGATACACTAAGAGTTGGCTGAGAAGAGTTTATTTCAATGCTGCTAGTTTGTTCCTCTACAGTTTTCCAATTTGTTGGGA
Organism: Chrysina gloriosa; assembly: GCA_038088585.1. Classification (NCBI taxonomy): domain Eukaryota; kingdom Metazoa; phylum Arthropoda; class Insecta; order Coleoptera; family Scarabaeidae; genus Chrysina; species Chrysina gloriosa. Next base: position 39,932,434 of record CM076091.1, on the reverse strand, counting down.
TAAATTTGAAATCCTGATTCATCTCCATTATATACCCTAGTTGGATCATTTATAACATTTTGTAGACCCTTTTCTTGTATAGAAAGTTCTATTTCTGAAAACCATTTCCTTAAATCCTTTTCGGATACACATCGCTAGGTCGACGCTAGAGTGCGTAGGTGATCCGAAAGAGATGGTATATCCAGATCACTCTGCAGTCTATCGTTTCTCACGAACCATGGGGCGTTGACAGTCAGAGAGTCAGAGTCCGATTCTGAAGGGTCGCCATTGAGGTGAAATACGTATTCGCGGCTTTTCCAGTAACTGTCCAAAAGACCTTTCGAGCCAATAGTAATTGGACAGGGCACTTTTGAATTAAAAGTTTGTTAATAATATATACAACTGTACAAATTCTTTTCATTTACTTACTTCCTCAAAACAAACACTAAAACTTTGAAAGCATAACACATTGAATAAATATCAACAAATTTTGTACCAACTGCTCTTAACCAAACACATTAGAACGAAAACAATTAGCAACACAAGAACTATGAATATAAAATTTTACAGATTCCACCTTAAACTGCCATCTAGTGGCTAAGAAGTTAATTCTGACTTACTACTATCTATAATTTGGTTTGTACTTTGTAGTAATATTTTATTAAATATTGTTGTTTGTTTATTATTGAAAGCTGAATAGTTTTTCAATGAGTGCTTTTTGATAACATGTCTATAGATAGTATAAAAGTTATTTTCTTCTTGTTTATTAGTTCGCTGATATAGCATTGCTATTAAATATTAATAAAGGCAATAACCTCAAATACATAGCCAAAAATCTTCTTTCATCAGTGATCTTGTTATACTCTCCAAAACAACTACCCATGTAACCCCCACAATGAAATGAATCACGCCGACGGCCCCTTTTGCGGGTGGTAGTTGTTTCACAAGTGCAATTGCTTATTGTATCTAACTCAAGATAGATTAGAAGTAGTCCATGCATTTCACAGAAAAAGTGTTTACAACGACGTGTTAGACCCACGGTGGGCAACAGCCGGCCCGCTGTATGATTTGATCCGGCCCGCGAGACATTTTGAAAAACCTAATTTAAAAAAATTAAAATTACACTACTTACTCAAACTCACGGAATCAAGTAAGCGAGCAAGCCGAGTGTCGGCGATCATCAAAGAGTGAGGCGGCAAACATCAAAGCCTTCGATGTTTGCCGCCTCACTGGCGGCGCAACAAAAGATTATTTCTTCTCAACTGTTCTACACTAGACGATTCTAGATCATTCCTTCATTTTGCCTATATAAGCGAGTGGATGGCCCAAACTTTAGTTCAGTTCTACTTGAGCTACCGAGGTGATAACTTCGACGAGCGATATCCTAGCGAACTGCTAGTGCCGTCAATTAGCTTTGTGACTTTGTGTGCATCTTGGGTGCTTTCTAATTATATTTTGTATACGAAAATGATGTCTGGTGGAAAGAAACGAAAAGTAGATGCAGAGGGTCGCCAGTTTCAAGAAAAATGGACTGAAGAATTCTTTTATCTTGCACAATGGTAAGCCTATTTATTTGCTGTGTAATGAATCCATTTCAGTGATGAAAGAATTCAATATAAAGAGGCATTACTCAACTAAGCATCCTACGCTGCACTCACTGACAGGACAAATAAGAAAAGACAAAATCCAGAAGCTTACTGCAAATTTGGAAAAGCAGCAGCAAATGTTTCATAAACAAAGAACACTACTTGATAATGTTGTGAAAGCTAGTTTTATAGTTAGTTCAAAGTTGGCAAAGTCATTAAAACCATTTTCCGAAGGCGAACTTATCAAGGAGTGTATGTGAGAAGTTTGCAGTGTTTTGTGTCCTGAAAAGAAAAATGAATTTGAAAAAATTAGTTTGTCAAGACGGACTGTTGTCCGACGTATAGAAATGATGGCTAATGATATAAAAACAACATTGACTGACCGTATGGCTGGTTTTGAATCATTTTCCATAGCATTAGACGAGAGCACCGATTTGTCGGACACAGCTCAACCGGCTATATTTATTCGAGGTGTTGATAAAGAGTTCACTGTTACTGAGGAATTGCTTGCTTTACAGCCGCTAAAAGGAACCACTACAGGAGAGGACATTTTTAATGAAGTTCAAAAGCTATTTACAAGTTTTGCCTTGCCATGGTCAAAATTAGTTGGAGTATGCACAGATGGTGCACCTTCTATGGTCGGCTTACGTAAAGGTTTCATCGGAATTTTGAACGAAAAAGCAACTGAATTAAATGTGCAAAAGATGATTTGATAATCCTTCACTGCATTATCCACCAACAGAACTTGTGTTCTAAGTCCATTCGACTCCAGAATGTTATGAATGTGGTAGTAAAAACCATCACTTTTATTCGATCCCGAGGGCTTAACCATCGTCAATTCAAGGCGTTTTTGGATGAAATGTCAGCCGAATATGACGACGTAACATATTATTCTGAAGTCAGATGGCTAAGCAAAGGGAAAATGCTGAAACGGTTTTACGAGCTTATAAATGAGATAAAAGACTTTATGCAAATAAAACATAAACCACTATCTGAATTGAGTGACCCAAAATGGATATGTGACTTAGCATTTCTGGTCAACCTTACTGGCTATTTGAATGATTTAAATTTGAAACTTCAAAAACAAGGAGAGTTAGTTAATGATTTGTACAGCCATTTGAAAGCGTTTCAGAATAAAATCCGCTTGTGGGAGGCACAGATGCTGTCTGGAAACAGTTACCATTTCACCACGCTCTCTGCGTATGAGAATATTGCTTATGCTCAATATGCTGAAGAACTCAAGGTACTGTCGAAGCAATTTTCGAACAGATTTAGCGATTTTAGAAACATGGAAGACTGTTTCAATTTATTTGCTACTCCAACAAAAAGTAATGTACAAAATGCTCCAATACACTTGCAAATGGAGTTGATCGTGATTCAAGAAAACTCACTCCTACAATCTAAATTTGAAGACGTGTGATTTCTACAAAAAATACCTCGAAGAAGACCATTTTCCGCAGCTTAGAAAATTCGCAAGAAGATTGATTTGTGCGTTTGGCAGTACTTATAAATGCGAACAGTTCTTTTCACTGATGAAAGTGTACTACTTTTAAACGCGGCTCGCGAACGTATTTGCACACTAAAGTTTGGGCCACAACATGTCAGAGGTTGCCCATACCTATGTTAGACGATTTGCTTATTGATTAGTTTTAGGACAAATGTGTGTTAGATGAGATAAGTAGTAGAGAGAGAGTATTATATAGAAGCAGCGAAGTAAGACGTTATAAAAGTGTTGTAGACAGTAAAGTTTTTATTAAACATCAAAATATAATCTGTGAAGTTTTATATCAAGCATTAGGAAACCCACTCGGTACGCCGTATAACAGGCGTTTGTATGTTTTCAAATGTATTGTATAATGTAACACTTCTTACAACAGTTACCAATATGCTTCTCTCCCTCGTTACACATATCACCGTTGTTCGTATATAGTGGTTTTACCAAAGTCTGTCTTCGTTTGATCCCATGTGATCTTTTAAATAGACAAATACAAGAATTTTAATATTCGTATTGTTTTTACAAAGATAAAATTCATTTGTAACTGGAAATATAAACACAAACTGCGACAATAGCACCTATGTAGCACTACAATATATATGTGGGAACTTCCTTCACTATTATATCTCAGCATAATTGTTGTAATTAGAATTAATTGGATTGAAAAACAGCCGTTTGAGAAATGTTTTGACATACAAGTAGTATGTAATTGTACAATGAACAAACATTTTAGCACAACGAATATTAAACTTACTCCATGTGCGTTATAGATGTCCCGAATAGCTTGAAGTGTGCCTTTACGTCCATGTTGAAAGCCTACTGCAATCGCTTTTGCCGTTTGTGACTGTAACTGTGTTTTTATTAAAAATAGTGGACTACCAAAAAAAGCTCCTGCCGCACCAGAGAAAGCACTTGCAAAAAAACTGTAAACAAATACAGTCTTGCCTTCTTCAGTCGTAAGATACCCATTATTATGTAGCCATTGATAGCAACCTAGTCTAACACTATTTCGTACAGAATGCATCACAGTTGCTGCCCCTAGTCCTTTTTGTAAGCCTAGTATACCATCATGTTTTACTATTACCGTAGCAGCGTGAAATACATTTCTATAATGAACGGCGTGCTGACCTCTAGCTTTTAATTCACCTTGAAGTTGCATACGGGTTTTTAATACATCGAACGGGTTACTGAAGACGCTAGCTCCTGCTGCTGCTAAACCTCCGATAATAAAATCCATTTTCCGAAATCTTATATTGATTATATCCTAAGTACACCGATTTCATTAATTTTAGAAGATTTGTCAACCTGAAATAAATATCATAATTATACTCGTGTTTACTTAAGGTATTTAGCTGATTAATATTCCATATTTATATAGAATTACTAACAATTTCGTCTGTATATATATATATATATATATAATAACAAATATGTTTATGAACACAATCCCTCACCTCCTTATTTTAGGAAAAATATTTACGCTATAGTTAAAAGCATTTAAATGTTTTTTTGATATCTCCTATAGTTTTTGAGTTATCCAGTTAAGCAGTAAAGGTAGTGTTGAGCTTAGGACGCTGTACATGCCACTATTGTGAGATTGAGCTAAGAAAGTTACCGTTGTTTTTAACACTATCACATTCCTTATTAGTGCGTGTACCAGCAAATCAAATTGTGTAAAATGGGTGTTAGTGGTGGAAGCAAAGGCGGCCTTCCGATAGCGCTGCAGAACGTTGAGATGAGCTGCATTTTCGGCTAGCAGTGGTCAGCGCAGCCCGATGTAACGCATGTACTTCCTTTTATACACTGGGGAGCAGTGCTGCCAAGTCGAATAGTGTTGAGATCCTATTAAAATTCGGTAGATTCAATATTCAAATTCATTAAAAATGCCAAACGTTCTATATTATGAGACATTTCGCATTTATTATGAAAACAGAAATACAAAACAGTGGCTAGCGTTGCAGTAACATAACTAACACAAAATATTTTTATCAGAAGAAACCTAAAAACAACAATGTCTACATATATATAAAGTATAAAATAGGACTATATGGTTAGCTATATGGTTTATTTAATATCTGAATTACTAAAGTTCGACAAACGAATGCATGAGATAAGTTATCATTAAGTATAACCGCTGACGCTGTCACTCCTCCGAATTATTCTTATTATCTTAAAATTCGGAGGAGTGACAGCGTCAGTATGGTTGTCAACTTGTCGAACTTGTTTGTTGAACCTTAGTAATAACTAGAGTTGCTTAATTTGTGCCAACAATGCCACAACTATCTGAAACGACTGTAGTATATATACGTTCTCAATTTAAATGTATGAGGCCATTTGTATTCGTATAGCGCAAATTTATTTTACTTTATTCTAGTACAGCCGTTTCAGATAGCTGTGGCTGTGTTGACGCAAATTGAACCACTCTAATATTGACTTACTCGAAAGTCCATTACATTTTTTTGGCGCGATTTACTTAGACTACTCTTTCTTAGAGTAGATAACGGAATTCTATTATGATTCTACCCTTACTTTTCGTTATAGTTTTGCTCACTTCGCCACATACAAAAAGATGCAAACCAAAATATCTGGAGTTTGTTAAAAAGGTGGATGACGTATTAACTAATGATGCCATTTTACGAATTTTATTATTAAAATAAATTATATAAATTTCAATAAAAGAAGTTATCATTGAATAATAAAGTGGCTCGTCAGTTAACACGTCATCCACCTTTTTAACAAACTCCAATAATAGCAAATAAAAAATTGAAAAAAAACAAAAGATCAGAAATAATTTCAAATTCGTTCAAAATTTATTGTTCTATGAAAATTTTAAAATTCGGTAGAAATTAATGACATTTCGGTAGACCGGTAGATATATAGAGAAATCGGTAGATCTACCGAAAAATCGGTAGACGTGGCAGCACTGCTGGGGAGTCTAGCCACGGAATAGAGAGAAGCGACAAAGTGCGCCGGGAGCTTTGATGTTCATATGGTCGATTTGAATGTCCTCGAAATAGCTCAGAACTTAGCCAACGCCACTTGGAAAATACGAAAAGTGCACATTTGTTCGTATTAATTGAAAAATATTGGAGTTTTGAGTATGTTAAAAGAATAGTATTTGCTAAAAAGTTAAATCAATGGAACACAACAATAATTGTATGTTTCAAATCTAATGTGCACGCACTATCTCAGAACAATAACATTAATGAAGCTAGCCAAATATAGCCACTATCGTCGTATTTAAAATATGGTTGTCGGCCACGCACATACAAAATTGACCACAAGATTTTCTAACTTTGCGCTTCTCTCTATTCTGTGGTCTGGCTAAACTTCTAGTAGGTAAGCGACTAAAGCTCTGACTAATTTCAGACCAGTTGGTTTGCTCAAGGATATAAATCAATATCCAGCAACATTCTCCGTATTACTTACCTTAAAACCAAAATTAATAGTTGCGCTGGTGAATTATTAGTTATTTGTGCTTTAGAATAATTAATTTTTATGCATCAACTAATAAACAAACAGAATTTCATGAATTCCAAAATTCTGTCGAAATAAAATCATACAAAATGCTTTAGATATCTCAGATGTGGTGTGAGTGTCTGTAGTAACATGCATATTCGAACAAAATAATGCTCCAGTTCTTTGGTTTACAGATGCTCCGTTAAAGAAATAAATTAGTAGGGCAGAATGTACAACGGGACCAAACTAAACTTGGACGATTGACAAGCGACGAAGTAGTCACCAGGTAGTCATAGTATCGGCGGAAATATTGCAAGCGAAATTGAACCTTATCCGTAATCCGCATTCATCATTGATAGTGATGAATGCATGATACTGTTGAATCAATAGTTTGCTTGTCATAAATAACAGACAAGAAGAATGAAAATTATGTCCTTTCGTCAGCGATTTTTATAAAAGGAGCTTCACCTGTAAATTTCAGATGTTGTTTTGGAATTCGCGTAAAATAAAAATCGTTCTTAGTAATTTTAGTTTGAAAAAGGGAATAGGAGGGGGAGCAACCTAAACGAAATAAGTAATAATTTCTTCCGATATTGCACAGCATCGTACAGCCGTACTTCCACCTTATTTAAATAATAATGACGAATAAGAATTAATGAACTATTCCGGAACTCTAGTTCAGCTATTTCACCAGTACTTTTATAAAAAAATCGAATTCGTGCAACTCCCGCTTGCGCGAGGATTTAAAAAGAAACGAAACTTGCGGTACTTTCTTTTTCTCATATTGCCTTAAATATATGGCTTATACGGATTGTGAATTTATATATTGTGATTCTATATAGAGTGATATATTCCAATCTAGTTGATTTGTGGCTAATAGTGCTACAATTTAACTTTTATAACATACAAGAAACAGGAGATTAGATTATTATCATAAATGTATCCATTAGGGATAATAAACATATCACACAAAATTTGAAAATATATTTACATCATGCAGAGTGTTTCTTGAACGGCATTATACAGATTATTTCGAATTCTTAAATCACGGCGTTGTATGTCATCCCAATGGTTTACAATTCGAGCCAAGAGATTCTCGATTGCGTTCAGGTCCCGAGATTTAGGAGGCCATACTATAAATTCTACTTCCGGATGTTCTTCACCCCAATTTTTTAACTTTCCTACTGGTATGCACTGCAGAATTATCATGCATGAACAACATATGTTCATCGTTAGCATAAGCTAATGGTAATATAAATATCAAGTAAATTTATATACTGTACGGACGTTAATCTTCCGTCTATCTTTACTAAATTCCCAGGACCAGCCAATACGCTGCCGAAATTCAACCACTTTGTGTATGTCGAGCAACATACTCTCTATTGCATCTTACTTTTGCATGTCTATATGTTACCGTGAAAGACCGAAATTGGAGAATGTCAGCTCTCACCGGTGAATGTCAACATTCGTATAATCGCTTGGTCTATGTCCGAAATATTTCATTAAATTCTTGTACATTCGAACCCTCACCGGTGTATGTCGACAATCACAGATATGCTCTGGTGGAGGTCCAAAACAGAAAAGCCGACAAATAGGCGACTGGCTCTCTTCCGCCAAATCCTTTGTTCTGCTATGAGTTAGTCAGTTTTGTCAGTCTTATGCAAGCTTCGATGATGCGAGCAACGTTTTCTTAATTTCTTATCCGATACCGTAATTTATACTGAATGGATACTGCAATAGATCGTGATCTTTTCCTTGAAAAGTTAAATGCATTAATTACGGGTAAACGAGAAGACAATTGTTTTTATCTTTCTTAAGAAAAGTACTCTAAGGTACTTTTTGAAGTGGTTTCTGCTAAAACTAAGTGCAGCACACCTTTGGATTACAGGCGACTAAAACGTTTTGACGTTTTAAATATTAATGATGAAGAGAAGTTAATTGTACCATTAAAACCAGGGGAAACGAATATACAGTATTATGTTAGCAATGAAGAACTGTTCAGTATACTGTATGAAACTCACACCAGAATAGGCTACGGAGGAAGAACGCGTATGCTTAAAGAATTGCAAGTTAAATACAAAAATGTTACATATGAAGTTCTAATGTTGTATTTAAATTTATGCAAACAGTGTCAAATAAAACACAGTGCACCTAAGAAAGGTATTGTTGTGAAACCAGTGGTCAGTTCTGAGTTAAACTCAAGATGTCAAGTAGCCTGCCTGCCTGATAGATCGGCAGTCAAACGGAGGTGGCGAATATAAGTTCATAATGGTGTACCAGGATCATTTAACTAAGTTTGTCCAGCTACGACATTTGAAAACTAAAAGAACTGAAGAAGTAGCGTATCACGTTCTTTCAATATTTTTAACATTTGGTGCACCAGCAATATTGCAATCAGATAATGGTAGAGAATTCAGTAATCAAGTCATATCAGAAATATGCGCTGTGGAAAGATGTTAAGATAGTTCACTGAAAGCCTCGTCACTGTCTAACACGAGCCTCACTTGAAAGGGCCAATCAGGACATACAGAATATGCTAACTGCATGGATGAACGATAACGATACAAATAAATGGTCCGATGGTTTACCCTTTGTTCAATTTGTCCAGAACAATACATACCACGAAGGAATACGCCAAAGTCCTTATGAAGCAATGTTTGGCATTAAAGCAAAAAGAGGCATAGCATCGTCTCTTTTGCCTCGGGAACAAATTGCAAATATTGAAACCGAAGAACAACTCGAAGAAATTGCCAATACTATTGAAACCGAAGAACAGCTCCAACAAACTGTTAACACTTCTGAAAGAAATTTGAGCGTTGGTCATACCGAAACCCATATTCTGAAAAAATATTGAAGAGGACCTGCAATTTACAACGTCTTCACATCATGTTCTGTCTGAAAAACACGAGTCAATTTCTATAAAACGAGCGGCCGCGAATGAGAAACTTCTACTGCAAGCAGCAAAAATGTTACGAACCTCACAAAAACAATTCTCTTCTGCTCAAATTGGTGATACTGTACGAATACAAGTCCCTGATGTTGACCGTGGTCGTACAGATAGCCGAAATGTGTTAGCGGTTGTTGTTGGAATAGAAGACTCCGACTTCTATAAACTGGCAAATAAAAATGGTACCCTCAAGTAGCTTTACACACGTAATCAGTTCGTAATTTGTAAAGAAAAGTTACTTTCCATAGATGAGATTTCTTTTGAAGAAATGTCGCTGAGAGAAGCAACTGCAGCTAATTCGAGAAGCGGGGGCTAATTACCATTAGAAAATTTATTTATTATAATTCAAGATATCAAATTCACAGTTAGTGTTGGGGTTATGGTCTTCATTTGACATTTAGTCTAGTGTTGGGGTTCTATTTGTACCTTTTCGACACCACGCCCACCACCTTTGAGCATTCTAATTCCCCTACGGGTGTTATCTCAACTCCAGCCAGAGACGTTTAATGGGGGAAACAAATGTCACCAGAAATACAAATTGTTAAATAAATTTTATAAAAGCATAATTTAATGGATAAAAAGAACTTTGTTTACATTTAAAACACATTTCATACAACAATTATACATTACAAGAATTCACCAATATTTACTGGAAATAACCAAGGATACATCGACGTACAGTACAGGTTTCTATAACAGCAATATATTTGGATGGACTGAACTCAAGGTGAATTAAAGTTTCGTTTCGGGGACAGCCGAGAAATACAAGAGTGTAGTCCTGGTTTCGAAAATAAATAAAAGTTTGTTTGGTTAACGACGATTGAATTGACAATTAGAAAAGTCAATAAATAAATCTAAAATATATTTCGAAAAAAAAAAGGGTTTTAAGAAGAAGTATTAGTAAGAAAAAGAACCTCACCATACAGAAGAAGAAAGAATTGATAAAGGCAAGAATCCATAAAGCTGTGCCAAAAGAATTAATAAGAGGGAAGAATCCATAAAGCTGCGTCGAGAAAAGAAGTGAAAAGAGGAGATACAGGAAGAACCGTTAACGGAAAAGAAATTACACTTATACATTCACACACTAAATAGGTAAATATTTCGATTTAATGTACAATATTTCCAAAAATTTATAAATATAAATTGTTATAATTTATGCCTTTTATATCATTATTTACGAGCTAGACCGGTGCAACTTACTTTTAAAAAAATTAACTAAATCCTCAGTACACTATACACGCTGTCATTGCAAAAGGAAGTGTTCCACAAATAAATGCAGTTGTAAGACCAAGGGACTTTTGTGCAATTCAAAGTGTCACAATAGTTTAAGTTGTTGCAATAAATAACATTTGAATCACAGAATTAAGTAATTTTCATATTACTGTTCTTTTCTTTTCTCATTTAGAATGTACTGTGTGTTTCAAATTCTTGGTCACTCTTCTCAGGAAGAGAGGGGAAAAAGTTACGTCACTCTTGTGACATTTTATAGCGACTGAATTACGGAGAAGAAAATATAAATCTTCGACATGTTTAACATTCACCATTAGTGCATGGTGATATGATATGATTTTAAAAGGCTAATAGCAGATGGAACAAAACCATACGTGCTAAGTTAATTTAAAAGAATTTCATGGTCAATCATCAAAAGCTTTCGATAGGTCTGTGTATACTATATCTACTTGCCCGCGTATATCCAGAACCTCACTTATGTGTTGTGATATTGTGGCCAAATTGGTAATAGTGGAACGCCCAGATACAAAGCCATGTTGACTAGGTGAAATAAGAGAACGAGTACAATTGTAGATTCTCGAGTATAAAATTTTCTCATATAACTTCGCAAAGTTAGACAAAATAGAAATTGGTCTATAGTTTGAGAGTAGTTTACGATCATTTTTTATGCACTGGAACTATTCGCGACCTCTTCCAACAGTCAGGAAATATGCTAGTAGATAAAGACATATTGATAATTATTCTAAGTGGACAATCTAAAACATATCGACATTAACGCACTAGGAAACTGGGGATCAGATCATCTCCAGATGTCCTTCTCTCAGGAAAGGTAGTCATAATTTTAATTAACTCATCCTCATCAACAATTGAGAAGAAATACGGTAGAAAATTAGTATCTGGTAAAGTGTCAGTAATATTAATATTAGCACTAAATATAGAAGAAACCGTAGAGGCAAAAGCATTAACAATCATAACAGGATCATCATAGACATTATCATCATCATCATAAAGTTCACCCGGTATTCTAGTCGAACGCCTTTTAGTTCGCAAAAAGTTCCATAATTTAGAAGGAGTGACTTTTATACAATTCTCCACATCTTTTTAACTATCTTACGAAGACCCTTGAATTCAGTATAAAACGTTGCATTTCTTGTTCTTAGCCATCTCTTGAGATAACAATTTTTAGTTTTTATATTAGTCTTGATTTCCGACGAGAACCAAGGTGGGAAAGTAGAATTAAATCCATGTTTACTAGGAACATAAATATCCAAAATTGAATAAAGAGTATTATAGAAAGCATGACGGCTGTCATTCACGTTAGTGAAACTCTCCAAGAGAGACCAATCAGTATCCAATAGATGACTATATAGTGATGGGTAATCAGCCTTTTCCAAATTATAGCGGATATTGTTAGCTGATGGAAAGCATGGCATTGTAGCTGGTTGGAGAAAGTGAAATACAATGTCCAGACTAGGATGATATGGATCCTCAGTAACAAGAGGATAATCAGATCTAAATACGTCCAAATTCAAGTCTATATTCGAAAAAAGGAGATCAAGAATTAGATCATAACTGTTTTTGATATTGTTAAACTGTTTTGCATTAATTATGTCTAGAAAATTTTTAAAAATTCTGACCTTATTATAATTTTGAAAAGCACGTAAGAAAAGATTAGGAAGATCAAAGTCACCTATTAAAATAAAACCCTCTAGATCTTCAGCTGACACATCTGCTGGTATTTAACCAATATTATAAGAAACGATAGGTTATCAATAAAGTATTTGCATATTAATATATCTATGAGCGGGACTAAGGTACCGATATGATTAGTATTAATGACTTTAAATATAATATTATGTTTGAGAGCGATAAATACACCATCGCCCCTAGAGTGACCCACAGCAGCGAAGTTTCTATCCTTACGAACAACATTAAAGTGATTTGTAAAAAGTTCGTTATCATTTACGGAATCATTTAACCAAGTTTTTGTAATAAGTAATATACCAACGGAGAGATTAAGTACGTTATTGTAAAAAACATGAGTTTTGGAGTTTAAACCCCTGACATTTTGATAAAACATTTTATAAGGTATAGTTTGCCTATTGGGTATATTTAGTTTGAGAATCACTTTTCACTTTTAATTTTCTTAAATTTTCGCAAAAATTTGCCATCATCGAAAAACGGAAGTCGCACACGAATAGGCCGTCAATGCCCCTGAGAGCTAGCGTCAAATCTACCGAGTGTTACTGGTCTAATGTCATCAAAATCTAAACCCACTTCCCCAAGTACGCTCTTGACCACTCCCGTATCTCGTTCAACTTATTCCTTTTTGGAAGTACCATCTTCCGAACTGCTAAAAGTAATAATATTCTGCGCACGCTTGCCCCTCTCACAGACCTCAGCAACGACCTCCTCAATACTCAATGCTGATGAACCGCTAGTAGTACCATTAATTAATTTGTCATATTTATCCTTCATACTACGTACTTCCTCTTTTAAGTCACTTATCAATGTAATTAATTTGGGAATTTGATGAACGCCCTGCTCACATTCTATGCAAGTATATTTTATTCTGCGCTTAGTAGTAGACCTTAATGTGATACATTTTATTTCAGCATCCGACAAATCAGAGTAAGCAATATGAATTGATCTGTTACATTCATCACACTTGATGTATTTGTCTGTCTTTTCCTTTATTGCCAAATTACATTTAATGCAAGACATAATTATAGTAATGTATATTTAATCGTACCCTGTATTGATAGTAAAAGGAAAGCACGAGGACACACTTCACAACGGCCGGACCGATAGCGATAGCCGTTGACTCACAGACAAACAAGAGGGCCGCAGATTGGGAAAAAAGGTAGTTGAATACAGAGGAAAATCAATACAGTAAGAAATTACAAAATAATAGAAGTGACGTTAACACTTACACTATTACAATTAACATATGGCAAGGACAAAAATAAAAATAGTAACATATGTATATACTCAAATATACATATATAAAATAAATAGCAATACAGTGCGCTCCCTCTTCGAAGCCGCTCTCTAAGATGCCGCGACGAAGGGGAAACGTCGCTCGAGCTCGATATCAGTCCACCACCATCTTCCACTCAGGAATTTAGTATCCTTCTTCCTACAATACGCCACGGAAGAGTGTGAATATAAACAAGAAAGCCTCGGCCATGAATTTCGGCATGGCATCATTGAGAGCGTTCGAAATATAAACATGTGCGCGGAGTCAAGGCTCGAGAGTGGGGGACACCACTTTCCGAGAAAACTATTCCCCTACAGCCCCATCAGCGGCATCGAAGAGAGAGTGTACTGTACATATGACGCGAAAGAAACAAGCAAATACACAATGTAATTCTTACCAAAAAAAAAAACAAGAAGCGGGAAAAACTGCAAAACTGCAATCGTGCGCATTTTTGCAGCTTTCTATTCTACACGAATGTACAACTATTTTTCATACATCCTCACGCAGCTGCTGTCGCGCTATTCGCTAAATGTGATAAGTAATAATGATTAGAAAACTACCTCCCAAAAAAGCTGCAAAAATGCGCACGTTTGATACATATCGGGGAATTCCTTAATTAGATTTCTCATATGTACAAACATCAAGCATACTACCATATATAGACGCAAGTCGATAATGAAAACTACTTTTCACAAAGTTGCACTGATGAGCGGTATACCGCGAAACGCATCTGCGGATGGTGGGAGGTAGTTTTCTAATAATTATTACTTATATGTGCAATATACATATATACAGCCAACGCTCGATAACGTAAATACCCGATATTGGAAACATTGCGCTAATGTGAACACAAAAGTCGTAGTATAGGATTATACGGAACGCTCGATAACATAAAAGCATTGTAAGTTCGATAATTTGATAACTCGATAACGTAAATAGACCTACTAAGGCGATGATCAACTAAGATCGAATTTAATCGTGACGGATCGAGTGTATATATGTATGTACGCTTATGCGACGTCTTCGCAATTTCCGATCGCCTAGGAATAACTTCGAACGCTACAAATTGCTTATGAAAAGCAATCAAAAGTTTGATCAATTCCCAAATTACCCAATTATAGTATGTAGGGGAATCCCCGATTTATGTTGCATATATTCATATTTGAACTTAATTGTGTACATTCCCGGAATAACTCATTGCTATAGAAAACACAGATGCTTAGTTGCGTATACATACATATTTAGTTTTGATTTTGCAAAAGTAGTCCTAATTACAGCTTTGTTGGCTGAGGTTTGTTCTTTAATACACAATGATAAAATGCTATTTTGATTTATTGTTATCCTTAGTATTTACAAAAGGTTGTTCGAATATTTTTGTATTTTTATTTTGGCGTGTTAAAGGGTTCTTTTAATCATTTGCTTGTTAACAATCACCTTCGCTAATGCGAACACTTCGATAATGTGAAACACCCTTGGTCTGAATTAGTTCATGTTATCGATCGTTTGCTGTATATCTCTCCGGAATTTCGTGCATTTGGAAAATATTTATTTAGGGGCTTATGTTTGTAGGTATATATTAGTAACACACATGAATTACATTACCTAACTTTAGAAAACGATGTTTACAACTTATCTAAGTTTAACATCTATGTACATAATTTGAAGCAAAAATTATGCAGTAATACTAGGGGCGCCTTTTATGTTTTCACAAACTATCACTAAGTGACGCTATTGACATGTGTTATTACCATGTTATTACTATTTTCGTAAAAGTTGGCATTTGTTATTGTGAAAGTAGTTGAAAGAAATTGACTGACAGTAAGCGTTTAAAGAACTTTGTGAAACAATGGAATATGAAATAAGGGTATTCGTTCGATGATCTACGATTTGGTAAATGCCTAACTCAACAATAATGCATACAATCGCTTTAGTCAACTTTTGATAATCCATCACCATCAGAAAAGAATTACAATTAGTTTGCAGAATTTCGTCGTGGACGTGGGTCTGTCAGCGATGAATTACGCGAAGGTTGACCAAAATCGGTTATTATTCCAAAAGCATCGATGCTGTGCGCAACATGATTAAAGAAGATCAGCATGTGATTTACAGGGAGATAGTGGCATTCTTAAGTAAGTGGATTCCTCATAATTCGTTCGAAACTTAAAAAGAAGCTCGTGTTGATTGATGTAAGGAAATGCTCGGAAAATTCGACCTGATGAAACTCAGATATGTTGATATGAATAACCAGAAACAAAGCAACAATCTACTCTTTGAGTGTTCCAAGATGAACCCAATCCCACGAAGCAACTCCAAGAGAATGATTGCTTGTTTCTTCCATTCCATTAGAGACAATGTCAGCTCTCGCACAGCACTTCAAATAATTGACTATTTGAAAGAGCAAGAGATCAAATAAAATAAATGTCTCATTGTCCGTATTCAGCTGATTTATCGCCTAACGATTTCATTTGTTCCTGAATGTCCAACAATAAATACGTAGATAGCGATTTTCAACACCTCAGGAAACTGTCGAACGCTTTCAAAACCGTGTTCTTGCATACGAATTTCAGAGAGGAAAAAATGTTTCGAGAATTGGTTTGAACGCATACAAAAGTGTATACATTTTAAAGGCGAATATTTTGAAAAGCAATAAAAGAGTTTGTTCCAAAAACTTTTTCTTAGTTTCTGTAACAACTTAAAAAGCGCCCCCGTAGTATGCGCCTAACTGTTGTTGCCATATACTTATATCAACACAACCGGGTAAATTTCATTCGAAGCTGTTTCCTCTAGATTCGAAGACTTTTTCTATTGTGATTTATTTTTTGTTGTTGTTATATTTGTAACACTTACCTATTCGGTGTATAATTCATAAATGCAAAGACAGTTAATTATAAATAATATGATGTATAATATTATTTTTTTCTTTAACGGCTGAAGTAACATTCTAGGTCCCACGACAATCATCAACTTCCTAAATAAAGCATTGTTGTATTGCTAACAAAGTTTCTTTTAAGGATGCATTTCTATTCCTCATGTGGTCTACCCGCAATTGGTAAACTGAATCCCCACTTATCGTCCCAAAAACTACGCGATTGCAGCAGTTTCCCAACCTTTTAGTATTTGGAATTTTCAATCACACATGACACTCATCCCTCTGCGCCCATATGTAGATTGTAGAAATTACATATGTTTGGAAGTAATTTTGCTAAACAATTGCAGTCCATGTCTCTATCAAATGATACTGTTGCCCGTTGAATTTGTGATATAGCTGAAAATGTACAGCATCAGCTTTTCGAAAAATTGTATGACAAATTATTTTCAATTCAGCTTGATGAAGCAACAGATTGCAATAAAGATGCTTATTTACTTGTCTCTGTTCGATTTTGTGATTGTATGCCAGTAGTAGAAGAACCACTTTTCTGCAAACCAATAGAACTCAAAGCAATAGCACTTGCATTATTTGCTACATTAAATCATTTCGTAAACGAAGTAATCCTAGAGTAGAAAAATTGTCTCGGAATATGCATCGATGATGCTCGTACAATATCTGGAAGATTCGATATTATGCAGGCACAACAAAAATCTCCAAACTGTGTCTAGGCAGAGAAACTCTGGCTTCCAAAGGAATGAGTCCAAGTTTGAATATTGTGTTAACGACTGTTGTGACCGTAATAACTTATATTAAAATCACAGCCCTAAAACCAAGAATCCTTTCTGCACTTTGTAAAGACATGGTTGGTCATCACGTGGGACATGTTCGCATCGTATTCGTGAATTAACATATAAAATCGCCATTTTCTAAAAGAGGAAAGCCTACCGGAAGGCGAGAAGTTTCGAGACAATTTATTTGTAATGCAATAGAGCTATTCTATCTATACTATATAATTCGAATCTTCAACTCCAAGGACTAAACACACATGTTGAATACGAGTGATAAAGTTAATGCTTTTTGTAGGAAAGTGGAAATGTGGAGCAGAAAATTAACGAAAAAAAAAAAATTAAAAATGTTTGCAAATGTGGATGAATATGTTAAAACTTACAAGGCCGACGAACAATATGTGAAAGATGTTGTTGTAACCATTCAAAATCGTTTAGCCATGTTGGCAAAGGATTGTCAAAGGCTAGCAAGTTACGAGTGAGTTAGGGACCCATTTCACAATACGCCCGATGGTCTCTCAAATGCCGAAGACTTTACGGCAAGTAGTGACATCAAAATTACTCTTCGAATTTTGGGCAAGGGTGGATGATGAGTTTTCTGCACTAAAAACAATATTACTTTTTTATATGGAATTTATATATAAAACTAAAAATGTTAGGCCATAATGCGACTAAGGAATAGTGAGCAGTTAATTCTGCCCGTGAGTATAAAGAGTAATTTACCAAAATTATAAATTACGGTAATTATACATAATTGGTAATAGATATGTATGTTAAATGTAAGTTCGAAGAATGTTTTTCAATCAATTATTTTGCTCAATCATCGTTGTAAATTATATCTTCACAAATTTTTGTCGCTTTATGCAATGATATTCTGAGCATAGATTGAAGTTTATTATATTCGCAACCTTAGGATTAGTTGTCGAATAAGCGAGTTTATCTGTTATATATTTCACTGACAATTATATACAACGTAGGCAGCTGCTATTAGAGTATTACCTTTATGTCAACAATTTTAGGTGAATTAGGAAAGAAAAATAGCATAAATAAGTCAAGGATCCCATTTTTGAATAACCTCGTGTAATAATCAGAAATATATTACCGTGTAATTATGTCAGGTTTTTCATAACTTATGCATCAAATTAACACAGAAAAAAGTTCAAACAAAATTAAACAGAATTTGTAAGAGCAAATATTTTCCTATTACCACAGGAAAGTCGTAATTAATTTTTTAATATTAAAGCTTCATATGGAAGATTTCGAGAATTCCTGACCTCATATCAGGTCCATGAAGATGTTTATCTTTTTGACGCAAAATCGATAAGGCTAGTAAAATTCAAGAGGATGTTTGTTTTATGTCTTTCGCCTCCTTTGAATCCGATCGAAAGGTGATTTGTTGCGAGCAGAAAAAAGTACCGTGACTACGAAGTGTCATTGAACAGTAAAGCCGAGTGTTACCTTTTAAAGAGAGAAATGCATACGTTAGTTAAATTAGGTCAATATGTTAACCCTTTCCTAGCTGACGGTACTAATTCGTACTACCTTTTGTAACGGTAAATTTAACAAATATGAGATCGCAGCAGCTTTTGCTCTGCTTAAATATCTCTTCTAAAACAATTGGGATTCTGTTGAAAAAAGAAAAAGAAATCGCCAGTGTTTGTGGAAAGAAGAGGTAGATGTGAGGTATGTAGCACGAAGCAGGTGCTCTCACTGTGATGTTTTTTTATGCCTAAACGAAAAGAAAAACTGTTTTGCTGAATATCACGCGGCAAATAATTAGCGTTTTTTAAATAATTCCTATATATATATTTTTTTTTCATGTGTGACACTAATAGACTGACGGTACTTAGTCTAGGTCTTAAAAGTAATACTAATTGTAAGAGTTAAAATAAAAATTTGAAAAATACAATAATTAGTTTCATTTATAATGTCTTTATATAATAATAAACATAAATTAATATTTTTTTGCTTTATGTCATAGCCGGTAGGAAAGGGTTAAGTAAGGGCGTCAATTTTGACGGGTAGCTGGTTCGCCTTTACCTACACCGAGTTCAACGACTCTTGCGATAAATAAATCGCCGGTCCCAAAACAACACTTTTCTTTGCCCAATTTGTCTGATCATTTTTTTAAGTCATTGACATGCTTTTGGCTCGTATAATTTTATAAATAAATTTGATACATTAGTTATGAAAAACCCTCTATATTTAGTATTTTGACTTACACTTTGCACTGAAATCCTGTTCTTACGGGCAACACATTTCTGGCAAATCTTTAGTATTTGTTAACAACTGATTAAATACTTAAACGTACAAGAAATAGGTATGTATCTATTATACACGAACTTTGCGCTGTATTGAACCATTTTTACATGACGTCTGCGTGAAATTCACGTTCACTGATGTAAGTCAAAAATAGAGTGCATAAATATACTTACATAAATACATACGTATGTATGTATATATGAAAACATGAAACTGGAAAATAAAAGTAAAAAATCGAGGAGTAGGTCTCTTAATTAATTTTCTTGTAATTCTAAGGCATAATTTCTTAGAATTAAATATACAGTAATATAAATACAGAAATACAAAACACGTCATTCTGTATGTACCAGAAAAGCAAAGCGAGTCATAATAATGCTGTCAAATTTAGCGGTTATATCATATATAGTGCTTGTACACGCATAAGCGTAGTTAGTTGCATAGTAAGTCTGGATGCATTGGTATGATTTCGATTCATCTTAAACATTATTTTTAAACGTACAAAAACATGTGAAAAGTTTAGCAATAAAATTCGTGACCTATTGTAGTTTCAGAAAAATAGAATTCGGCCGTATCTATCGCTCATTGTAGATAAACGAAAACTAATCTACTAATCCATCCACGCGTGAAAAGAATTTTATAAAACTACTGTATCTAAGACTTCAAAAGGGATTTGTAACATTCTATAGAAACAAAACATGGTCGACATCTAAGAATACCTTAAAGAATCTCTTAGGTAACCCGTGTGTGTGTATGTAGGGCAGTCGAGACGCGCAATAGCTACACGATTTAAAACATATGTAATAGTAGCATAGATTCGTATCGCAAAACATATACACGACACGGGGCATGACACAAAAATTGAAAATTTAAAATTTATAAGATGTTGATTTACCGCATGAACTTGATGCGTATGAAGCGATACATATACACAATCTTCTGAATCGAGACGGCGGACCGATTCAATCTAGTTTATTCCGATGATTAAATTAAATAACTAACATATTGCTCGTGGAAGGGTAACTAGCATTTTAATTCTAATTTTTTCGGGGAATTAACTAAATATTCACACAACGATATTTCTTAAGGTTCAAACTTATTCGAGTTAACAGGTAGTATTTTCCCTTGAGCGTCTACTTGATATAGTATGTATAAAAGGGGATTTACGGGGGTGACAGGTATTCAAGCCATGTCGGGCGGGAAAATATTTGCTTACGCTACACACACGGTACAGTAAAAATAGTGGGGTGCAAATGCATGCTTAGAACTTTAAGAAATGTTTTCGCTCACTTCGGTTTATACGGTTGTGACAATACTTGTCTTGGGCTAGCGAAACACGTGTCACCGATTTTATTATGAAACAATTGTGTGGTGGCGAGTTTACCGATGTGATATAGTGCCAGTATGCATACATAGATGTTTCTGCAAGTATTGGGTTGAGAAATAATTACAATTTAATAAACAAGCATTATCTACCTCGTGTTAATACGCACTTATTAAATGTAATATAAGTTTAAAAACCTAAAACGATATATGTAAATCACAAAATCACAAAACAAAATATCATCGCCAAAAGAAAAATGTAAATAAAGGATTGTTGATATGAATTACATGGATCCGACTACCAACTTACACGCTGCTGGATCCTGTTTCTTCTATAAATACATTTCTTGTGCTACTACGCTTCATTATCGTGTATGAATTGATTAAAACACATTATTTGATGTATTATACAATACAAATGCATTGTGCGCTTCACATTTCCGTCTAGACCAGGTAAGGGCAACCTCCGGCCCGCGGGCCACATGCGGCCCTCGAGTTAGGTTTATCCGGCCCGCTACTGAATTCTTTCGTTGCATATTAGCCCGGCCCGTCTAAACTTAATTCATAATGAATCATAAGGATACTGGAAAAATGTATATTTTTCAAGATTACTCACAGCATAAAACTTCTACAAAAAAGGTTGCCCATGCCTGGTCTAGACAATCCATCTAACAGATAGATAGTATAGATGTAGAATGTACCTATATATTAAATAAAACAAAAATTAATATTGATTCTTTGGAATGTTGGGTAGTATATAAAAGTGTGTATTAAGATAACACTACATACTAGCAACGTTTTACTATTAATTAAACTGAAAGAAAGACTGAAATTAAAACATAATATTAACAACCAAAAAATCGTCAGTTATTATTATTTGATTTATTACATATATACATTCTACATTTATTCATGTTGTGTATTTGTTAGATGGATTTCCTAAGCAGAAAAGTAAACGGTAAAATGCATTTGTATTATATATAAATTAAATAAAGGGTGTTTAGTCATTCATATTCAATTATATTACATAATAACAAATAAAATGTAACAAAAAGATATGGCATATGCGGATAAGAAACAGTAACTAGCAGGCTGGTAAAAGGCCTTACTTCAACGATTTACAACACTACACTATTAATCCGCGTAAATTTGATTTTCTCGAAAGCTCTTGAATGTTGCATTGTTTTCGTTTACTCAACATGCTCGACACAATTACCAATCACTACAACGAACTTCATTGTAATCGATTGGTAAGAAAGTGCAAAATTCCTTATAAACACGACTAAAACAATAACAATCAAGTGGATGGCTGCAAACATCACCGTAGGGATTGTTCTCACAAAATTTATCACAACTAATCGAATTCTAAGCGTTGCAACTGGTCTGAAAATAAACATTGTTGACTATCAGAAACCAAGGAAATTTTGCACACTCCTAAGAGAGCAAACCACAATGTCCCAAAAAAATGATTGCAATAAATGGTTAACTACGTTGAGATAACATTAACAGCAAAAGCGTAACCGCTATCATAAAAGGAAATAGCGTAATGTATACACATACCGTCAGACGTACTTGTTAATGGATACGTTGGTGGTACGACGCCGACGTCCGTTATCGATGAAACAAGCGTCGAAGATGGCAAGGTAAACGTGCAAGTAGTAATAGTACTGGATCATTTAGAACTATCCCAATAATCATCGGATAACTCCATAGAAATAATCCAAGGATCATCGTTATCATACCACATAGCGAGCGCACTGCCTCTAATTTAAAGCCATGAAATATTGTTGTATGGGTCACGGCAACAATCGCGATTTTGTCAAGGCATGTTGGTTACGTAAACCTATCAACGAGCGATATAGTGTATTTCAATGCCGTGCATATTGGGCACCCATCTAACAATAACCAATATGAAAACCACGCTGGATTGTTTAGCCAATACAGGAGATATTGCCAGTAGTTCTGGACAGGAAGTAAGAGAATGTCTCCGATACCAGTAAGCATGTGAAAAGTCACGTTACGGTTGACGACGTTAGGTCCCGAAAAGTTTAGGGTAGACTAATTAGTTTTAGCATTGGAGGTACTATTAGCCAAAAAATAAATATCTCCTCCTGTTGTGCACCGATTATCAATATTACTTTCCGCGAGTCAGAGAGCGAACTTCAAGTGTTTTCAGTGTCGCAGGTGAAAGGTTGCCACAAACAATATACATATCTACCCGAGTTTTTGGTTTACATCCCTTCAATTAGTAGTTTACGATTCCCAGTTATATATTTAAATTTTCTCTCAGTAAGGATAACGTTATACTTTCGTTTAGTTCGTGTTTTATTGTAATTAATATCTGATGCGAAAAAAATATTCATAGATGCCGTATATTTAACAATTATAAGATGCACATGTTAATGTATATGTATATATCATCGATTAAAATACTAGAAGTATTTGCATTTGCTTCAAAGCATTTCCAAAGAGTTTATAGAGATGAGAATTAATTTTAGTATAAAAAGCAAAAATGAATTATTTATAACAGAACAAAATAATATACAGTGGACTTTATATGGTATGTAATAACAAAGAGAAAAATTGAAAACAATAAAGAATTATAAAGGAATAAAACAATCAACTCTCAACTATAAATTACGAAAATAATGTAACACTATTTAATATTTGGTATAGTATCCACTATATAGCTGTCTATGCACATTCGCAGTTTTCGCAATAACTTGTGCCACGTAACAGCTCCCATATACATATCAAAAAAATATTACTTCAGATTCCTCACTGTACGGACGCTATGTATGTATGTCTGGAAAGTTTTTCACCATCAACGCCCATAAATTTTCTATTGAGTTCAAGTCCGGCGACCCACTTGGCTAAGGATTTAGTACAACTTCGGGGTTGTTGTGGAACCAATTTCTTTCAGTGTTTCGTATATTGCGAGTGCGAGTGCTGTCGGGTCGGGTTCCGCAAAAACCTTAAAATTAGGATAGAAAAAGACTTGGTTAAATACTAAGAGTTATATAAAAGTTTGTACAAAATCGTTCTGTACTAAATAATTTTATTTATGGCACAAATCTAGTGGTATATGAAAATTTTGTGAAAACCAATCCTTGTGTTCAGTATATAGATACAAACCAACTGATAAGAGAATATAGATGTGTACCAAAAGGGATACTTTTGAAGAGTTGTTAATGGCTACATTTTAAGGGAAAATTTACAGTATAATGGTTTAAATCAGTGTTCGAAAATTCACTGAACATTATTTAGTGTATTGTACACAAACCCAGAAACGATATCTATTTTTTTAGTGTTTGTGTATTTTTATACAACCCGAATACAGTACACAACGATTTTATAACGCAAGTAACAAACATTACGTAGCGTTCTGTTTTTCGTCCTAAAACAGTACAATTGTAGTGATTGTGTACTACATTATATTTTAGCGTTCTGTAGTGTTTTTTTTCATAATATACGAGTATTTTACTTTTTTGGTAAGGCTTGCGGCATTTGTATGTGCATATGTCAAGCAGTTTAGTTTAGCCATATGGGGTGGGCGCCCGTGTTTAGTAAACAATTCTACAATGGCAAGCTCTATATTTTTTTATTGATAGAATAGTCCACGATTTTTAAACATTCGCTCCGCAAAAATCCTGATAATTGATTTTTGATTGGATTATGTTAGAGAGTGTCCTCTAAGTATAAAACCAAGTTTATGTCGTCCGAAACCGCGAGCGTTAGCCATCATCGTGAACAACGCCTTTTTGCAAATACCTCGGAAACGGTGAGTTTTAAATTAAAAATTGTAAGGGCCTTTTTGTAGAGGATTGGGATGAAATTGCCCATCTTTTTTATTTTAAACTTTTTTCCCTATTATTAATATTTACCGAGATATAGTCGATTAAAGAAACCAAATTTTTGTTTTTGGAAAATAACTCAATAATTTTTAGAAACACGAAAAAAAAAACGAACAAATTTTTGTAGTAGGTACTTATTATAACTACACATTTATCGTTATGCATACTATTTCGAATAGTATGGTATGTGTTGACGCTACGCCCGAGGAAATTGTGAGATAGGTTTAAAAATACAACGTGTACAGAAATTGACGATATTCATATATAGTAAAACCAATCCAATGTGACCGGTCGCGCAGCACTGTCGTTATGGTCGTTTCAAATGATACATTCGGAGAAAGAAGTTTTAGGAGGTTAATTCAAATATTGACATGTAAATGTCATATGAAGTAATGTTGTTAAAATATTAAAATTGTTAATAAATGTAGATATTATTTTTGTTCTACAATTATAATATTTAGTTGGTTGTTAAAAAAATAATATTTTCAGTCAGATGCGGTTTCTTCAGGGTTTGCATTTAAATCTATTCCGAATTTGTTTTATTGTTGTGTCAAATTATTTGCGTAGTTAGCTATGATTTGCATAATATGAGCCCCTCCTCTGCTGCAGAAAATATTGTTACAATATGGTATTTCTACTGCGGGTAGTGGGTTTCTGTTACAATTAATTTGTTTCATAACTATTTATTATTTATTTGAATGTACAGGTTGTAATTGATACGTAACATCGGAACAGTATTTTTTATTTCTTGCATTTATACATACAGTAAATAATTAACTTACACTTATTTTCAATGTGTACTACTTAACATCAATATTTAATTCTAATGTAAAACAAATCAACAATACAAAATATTAAAACTAAATATTATTTAATGTAAAACAACATGTGGATGCTAGTTTAATTTAGCATAATTACCGAAACTTCACAATCAGACTCACTGTGCATTGAATCGCTGTCTGATTCACCTAACCATATAATAATGGTTTCCTCCATATCCTCAAGGAGCTGGTCTTTCATCATGTACTGGTCTTGAATTTTCTTTACGTGAGAGCATTCTGCTTGCCATAAGTCAGGTGTTATTTCGCTAACTGCTTCTCTAATCAAATTTTCCAAATTTACCTGATCTATATTATGTGAAGCAATTCTTCTTTTATTTACACTCCAAATTAACTCAATTGGGTCGCAATTAAGTCGCAGCGATAAGGTGGAAGTCTCAGTACTGTGTGGCCCTTACATTTTGCATATTCTAGCATTGATTTATATCTCCTAACGATTTCTAATAATTCACATTTCAACATGCCTGTATGGTCTGGTATATTCATCGAGTGAAGCCAGCAAATTATATCACATTTTTCGATGCACATGTAGGTGCATTGTTTATTTGTAATGAGTGATATGGTGCATTGTCCATTACAAGTATACAATTATCTGGTAAATTTGGCATTAACTGTGTTTTAAACCATTTCGAAAAATTTTCAAAGTTCATGTCATTATGGTAATCCCCGCTTTTTCTTTTCGATTTCAATAAAAGCAAACCTCCTTCAATAAAATCCGCACTGCCTCCACAATGTGCTATTATCCATCTCTGTCCAGCCCCATCTTTCTTTAAAACTCCATGTTCATCAGAACTTTGCCAACATTTACTGACAGTATAATTTTGATGTACGTAACTTTCATCTAAATACACTACTGCTCTCTTATTTTCCTCAAGGTCATCGTAAGAAACACAAATAACGAGCTCTCCATGCAACATAACGTTTTATCAAATATTTTCTATTAGAATCGCATTTTTATATCTGAATCCCATACTTCCCAAAAGTTTCCGCAACGTTTCTTTACAACCGTTAAATTGTGTTTCTTGTGTCATAAATGCATGCAAAATATTTAATGTTGGCACAGTTTTATCAACAGCATATAACGAATGAATTTTATTTTGAAGTACACACCTACAATAATATTAAATTAGAAAAATGCACACACAAAAAGAATTTATACTTGTTCATGTCATCCAAAGCAATAAGTGGAAACTTTTGTATTGCTGACATGCTTGAAGAACAATGGGGTTGTGATTGTGTCTCTGAGTGTGTTTCATTAGATTTCAATTCTTTCTGGCTAAGTTTTTGTTTAATTCGTCGAATTGTCTTCTCAGATTTAGCTGACATAGCTGACACGCGAGCTATTAGCTGATTAACAGAAAATGTATATGCGTTTGCTGCCTTTTCATCCTCACAGAATTTAATAATATTGTGCAGCATCGTTAAGTCATTCCTTTCGGTGGTTTTCCTAGCCATATTGACTGCTTTACGCCTAAAAATATTACAATTTGTACATGTAATGCTAGATCGTTGAAATATAATGTTGCTCACCTAGATTGACAACTACTGACAATATAGCTCTGAAAAGAACTATTAATAGATATAGAATTAAATAAAATAATAGCAGCAACGGGAAATAATAAATAAACAGACAAAACTGCTACAAATACGTAACTTAACCCTAACTCGACTAAGCAATAAATGACAACAACCAATACAAGACTGTACCGCGTAAGCATTATGGCCAGGGAGGTGAGAGGCAAGGAGTGTGTCAGATTAGTTCGCATTTTTCCACCGGTCAAATCGAGTTAGTCAGACTATAAGTGTACATACGCACTGGCGGTTTACCGAACCGCGGCGGTTGTAGCAGCGGTTCGCCGTTCAGAATACTAAATCGCCTAATGCGTATGCATCGGCGAAGGGCCAACCGCCAAATGGGCCGTCTCAAATTTGTGAACCGCCGAAACTGGCGGCCAGCCGCTGTAAAGTGCGTACAACCACTAGTGCGTAGGTACACTAACAGCAGTCAAAACTGAAAATATAACGGACCCGCTCTCCAAAATATTGAATCTTTCAGTATACACCGGTGTTTTTACTTCCTCGTTGAAAGTACCAAAGGTCATTTCTGTTCGCAAAAAAATGACCCTACAATTTCATCAAACTATAGACCAATACCGTTGCAAAGCGAAGCAAAATTTTGAAACAGCAATTTATGTAAAATTATCAGAGTATTTAAATATGATTTACTTTCGACATCTCAACATGGCTTTCGTACGGCCAGGTCTACTGAAACGGCAACGATTAACTTCTTTCAATATGTTTACGGCGCGATTAAGGCCGGCAAATACGTGGCAGGCCATTTTTGATCTTTTTCGCGTTTTTGATAGTCTAGAATTGGATTATATTCTCGACAAAATGTACAATTTAGGTATACGGGACCCATGATTGCAATGGACAAAATCATTTTTGAGCGATAAAAGGTTAGTAATATCATTATCAGGTCACCAAACGGAAGAGGCCATTGTTGTTGAGTGGCGGAGGAAGGACGGATAACAGAAAAACGCAACTGTTTTATTTAACTATATTGATGTACCGTAATCGCACACGCAACGTTTCTTACTGGATAACTACTACTGGCACTAAACTCTAACTCGTAATGCGCAGGCGTGATTAACTGCGCATCTGCCTTACGCACTAAAAGGTGTGATTGAATAATGAAAGGTAGAATAGATAACATATATATAAAACAAGGAACAACAACACTCCCCTCAATCACAACTTCTCTAGTGCTTATTTCTAATTTTACAAAAAAAGGGTGGTTAACATTTAGTCAGTAAGCATTTTTGTTTGCCCATAGGCTTTGTTAAGATATCATCAATTTGTTCCCGTGTGGGAATGTACTTAAGTTTTACAATGCCTGCTTGAATCTTATTTTTAATGAAATGATACTTAATATCTAAGTGTTTCATTCTTTTGGTTTGATCGTATGAGTTACAGGATTTTATGGCAGACTGATTGTCTTCATAAACGATGATTTGACTGTGCTTTTGTTGCACTAAAATGCCAAGATAGCAACCAAGCATGCCCAAGTCTTTCATCTTAAAAGTTTCTTTCAACTTAGCTTCTAGGTGATTTATTTCTTCCAAGGAAGAACCTGTGACGAGTATGTCATCTACATAAATGATCAAGTACAGTGCTTCTTCGTTTTTGACCCTGATATACATACAGCTATCGCTTTCGCTTTTAATGAATCCTTGACTGTGCATGAACTCATCGAATTTTTGGTACTAGTAAAGTGGCGCCTTTTTTAAACCGTACAGTGCCATTAATAGTTTACAAATTCACCCTTTTTCAAGTTTACAATTTTTCGGCAAGTTCATGTACAAATCGCCATTCACTTCGCCATGAAGAAAAGCGTTACAAACATCTAACTGAAATATTTGCGAGTTATTGTTTGTGTTAATTTTTACGACTGGTGAATAAATATCATCAGCAACATCACGTTGCATAAAACCTCGAGCTACAAGCCTACATTTATATTGAGATACCTCGTTATTTTCATTTCTTTTAATCTTAAAAACCCACTTACTGTCGATCACATTGCACTTCGCCGGTTTAGGTATCACTTTCCACGTTTTATTTTCCGCCAAAGCGCATATTTCCGCATCAATTGCGGCCTGCCAATCACTTGCATGATTGCTGGCCATGGCTTCTTCGTATGTTGTAGGCTCTTCACGGTCGAGAGCCATGAAACCGGTTTCGAAGTCGTCGAGATGAGCTGGAGGTCTGCGGACTCTCTGAGGACGTTGACTTTCGACGATTGGTGCAAGATCCTCCCTCTCGCTTTGGGGATCCTCTTCTGTCTCAGAGTCTTCTAGTTGTGAGTCATCGTGATCATCTTCATCGGGTTCTTCATTCGATTTTGCTTCTTCAAGTTCGAGATTTAGTACTTGTTCAGGTTGTTTGCTGACATCATTGTTTGGACACATCTCCGGAGTGAATATCACTTCTCGTTTTATTTCAATGTTATCTTCTTCTTCAAAATACACCCGATAACCTTTGGTATTGTCCGAGTAACCCATAAATATGCCGGGTTTACTCTTCATGTCGAGTTTTGCGCTTTTTTCTTTAGGGATTAGTGCCCAAACCGGACACCCATACGCGCCCTTTAATAGTTTTAGATTAAAAGTTTTGTTGAAGAACAATTCGAATGGTGTCTTGTTCGAGGTTGGACTGGAACCTGTGCGATTTAAAAGAAACATGATGGTGTTTGCAGCTTCAGCCCAGAAACGCTTTGCAAGTTTGCTTTCAGCGAGCATAGAGCGAATGGCTTCTACTTCTGTACGATTTTCACGCTCAGCGCGGCCATTTTGTTGAAGCGTGTATGGAACAGTTAAGTGATGTTGAATGCCTTTGTTTTTTAGTAGTTTTAATATGTCGGCATTCACATATTCTCCGCTATTGTCGCTCCGTATAACTTTGACTTTTTTCCCGTTTGAGTTTTGAACCAGGCTATGTAATCTTTGAGTTTCCCGCAAACTTCATCTTTAGTTTCAATAAAGTAAGTGGTTCTGTATGATATGCAGTCGTCTTTGAGAAGAAGCATGTATTTGGACCCTTTGAGAGAGCATGCGCCCATAGGTCCGCATAAATCACTATGTATTAACTCACCTGCCTTACTTGCTCTTGATTCGCTATTTATGAACTTCTCCCTGTGGTGTTTTCCTTGAATACATGGCGTGCATACAGTCTCGTTGCCTGTGTAGGATATTTTGTTCGCCTTCAAGATTTTCTTGACGTGCCTCATGTGTTGATGTCCGAGAACACTGTGCCACCACATTATATCTAGATTTTGAGGAGCGTCTGTGATCAAACACTTTTCGGTTTCTACTTCTTTGTCAGCACGAAAGATCATGTGGAACAATTTACTCTTTCGTTTGGCCATCGCGACAATGTTACCGTCACTGTTTTCGAACCTCGCGATTTTTTCGTCCGACATTAGTTTTAAATTTTTGTCTAAAGCAGTGCCTTGTGAGAAAAGGTTTGCTGTTAGATCGGGAATATAGTACGTATTTAATAATTCGACGTCATGAAAGTTTTTGCCGTTGAAAGCTTGTAGTTTCACCGTACCAACCCCGATCGCGTTCATAAAGTTTCCGTCACCGATTTTAATCGCTTCCGATCTGTTTAGACTCGCGAATTCACTGAAAATTTTTCGATCGCGACACATGTGTTGCGATGCCCCGCCGCACTAACGAGCATTTGGCCTCAAAAACCGTACAAAAGGAGAAATGCAAACTATACAAGTAATCAACGAAATTATTTTTTTTGTATACCTGAGTAACCGTACTATCATAAAATTATGATAAAGTGCCCTCTCCCGGCCGCTACGCTCCGCACAGTTAGGTGCAATCTAAGCTTGGTTCAATACGCAATAATTTTTTTTTAGACTTGTGTTTGGTGTTTGGTATTTTGTAAAGTGAATATAAAAAAAAGAAATTGTGATGGAATTTGGAAAAGAAGGTAAGTATTTAATTTTAATATATATTATTTAAAAATATAATGACAGTTTAGTATTCTTATGAACCTAAAACAATACCCAAGAACATTTTCACTTTTTTTCTTTTTAACTAATTAGTGTTTTTGAAAATGTTCCGAGTTAGGTCGGGCTACAATTCTTTTTTATAATAAACTAAAGGCATTGGCCATATCATAACTGTCAAAACATTTTCCACGTTTCCACCTCTTAAAAGAAAACCGCTTTGAGTTCCACGCGTTTTTTTGCAATAATTTTGGTTAACCTTTAACTTACATACATATTTCTTTTCCTATAGGTACAGATTTGACATCAAATATTGAGGTATGTCGGAAAACGCTATACATGCTTTTTAAACAAAGCACATCCAGAACACTTGAAGATAAGGTTTCCTTTATGGAACATAAGCTCCGCGAAATGATGAAATGTCCCCAAAACGAATACCATACCTTAAGTCACGATTTAAAACATTTTAATAGTGAGCTGAAGAAGAGATGGATATCATCTAACTATATTGAAGAAAGATTTTTGAAAAGAAACGAGAAATGGCTTAATACATCAATACCAGTACATAACTGAGCCACGAATTCTACGGAACGCCCAAGAAAGCATTTCCAAGAATTACATGATCGTAGTAAACGACGAAATACAAAAGAACTCCGCGAACAGGTACCTGTTGAGGAGCTTACCTATGCAGCCAGCGTAAGTCAACGAATGTCTGGAAATCCCGCGGCCTCTAAACTTATAATAGATGCAACTTCAACACCAACAAGAGCCAAACGTTACAGGAAGGTAATAAATACTGCTCAGAAACCGAAAGTAAAAAATTACACACCTGAGCAAGCTTTGCAAATCTTTGTTGAAGGTGACTTCACAAGGAGGCAGTGGGAGTTGTTACACGATTCCAATAAGGGTATATTTCCTTGTTATACTGTTAATTAGAGAAGCAAAGAAACTCTGCTATCCAAAACCAGAGTCAATCCGAGTTACGGAGACGAGTGTTGAGGTTGTGTTTCAGGACCTACTTGATCACACAGTAAAGAGACTTTGTCTTTATCTTGAGGATGTTCTTGAAAGCTGCGATGCAGGAGAATTAGGGAACCTAGAACTTATAACAAAATGGGGCTGTGATGGATCTCATCAAATTCCTTATCAACAAAAATTTTCAGATAGCTCGAACAATGACTCCAACATATTCCAAAGCTTATTGGTGCCGTTAAGACTGCAGTCACATATTGGGGATATAATGAAAACGTTATGGCAAAATCCCACACCATCATCCACTCGATTTTGCCGGCCAATCCGCATTCGATTGCTCCAAGAAGCTGTGGATATTACGAAGGAAGAAATAAAGTATGTCGAAGACCAAGCAAATCATCTGCTGAAGACTAAAATAGAAAATGGAATTATCTTCGTGCGTCATGTTTTGCTCCCAACCATGGTAGATGCCAAAGTGTGCAATGCGGCAACTGGCACTACATCTACCATGAAATGTTATATATGTGGAAAAACCTCCAAAAAATACAAATACAAATTTGGAGGATCCTCAGTCATTAAGATTCGGAAGCCAAAGAAGAAATCCAGAAGGCATATAGGGAAAGAAGTGGACTTATAATAGATATGCCAAAAG
This sequence comes from Chrysina gloriosa, assembly GCA_038088585.1. Classification (NCBI taxonomy): domain Eukaryota; kingdom Metazoa; phylum Arthropoda; class Insecta; order Coleoptera; family Scarabaeidae; genus Chrysina; species Chrysina gloriosa. The sequence goes on along the minus strand of CM076091.1, from coordinate 39,899,684 downwards.
TTGGTTTTGGAAATACAAACTCGGGCAACACGTCCAGAAGATTCTTCGCTGACCCAGAGTTAGCCTCTGAAATCATAGGCATAAGTAAAGAGTTTATTGTGAAACTGAAAGTGATATTGGAAGCGATTTCGTCTGGCCACAAAATTTATTTAGAGAAGTTCGAGGAATACTGCAAAAATACAGCAAGTGTGTATGTAGATCTTTACGGTTGGCATCCAATGACCCCTACTTTACACAAAATTCTGATGCATGGAGCGTCAGTAATAAAATATGCCATCTTGCCTATAGGCCAGCTATCAGAAGAGGCTGCAGAAGCTCGAAATAAGCACTACCGCTCATACCGAGAACATTTTTCAAGAAAATTTTCAAGGTTGCACTGCAATCAAGATGTTCTGAATAGGCTGCTTCTCACGTCAGACCCCTACATAAGTTCTACAAGGAAACGCCAACATAGTAAAAGCCAACCCTTCCTGAGTGAAACTTTAGATTTGTTAGAACCCGAAGAACTGAATATATCAACAGTTGAAGAGGAAACTGCTGGAATCAATCACTCTGATGAATCGGATTGAGCCAATTTGTATTATTTATCGATATTATGTGTTTTTTAATGATTTTTCTTTGTTCTTATCAAATAACATGTTACCTAAATTCACTCATGCATTTTTATTAATTTTCCATAAAAAAATAAGTTAAAATAATTTTGTCCAATTTTTGAGACAAAATGCTCAAATCGGGGCGAGCGAATAGAGAACCTAATCAAAATTTCTGGTTTCATTTTGTCATCCTTTACACAAACAACAACAAAAATCTTTTTGGGATTTCGAATACTTGCATTTAAAATCCATACAGTTTTTACAGTTTTTATAACAGTAGTTCGATGTTCATTTTCTTAGTATCTTTTTAAATAAAAGAAAGATTTTTCAAAGCATACAATCATCGATTTGCTACCTGCTGTCGACACAATTATGATCTTATTTATTTTTTGCAAAATAAAAAAACCTTACATATTTTTAATTCATATATACAAATGTGTCCATGCTCTTATAAAAAATTTTATAACTTTAAAGGACGAATAAACAATCAGGTAGGTAATCGTGCATAAATTCACACCCTTCTATTAGCAATAAAAAATTAAATAGGATTAACAGGTAGCAAATCGTATGATGTTAATTATTTTTAGAATCTTGCAGAGTTAAATAATGTATGTTTGTTAAATTATTTTCATGATAATTAATCAATGGCTTTGTTTAGACATTATTACAAAATTAAACAGAATCCATTTAACTCAATTTTGATCGCAAGCGGGTTTTGTCAAAATATGTTGAAATTTTTTATTTGACAACCATTAATAAAGTCGGTAGAGAACTTCAGAATGTCAAACTTTGTAAAAGATAGACTCTTTATGTGAAAACGTACAATTGCCCTAATTCAACATATAAAACGATACTCATTCCTTTTTTAAATATTACTCTCCTCCTCCTCCCCACCCTAAGTGAGCCCCCTTCACCGGGTTGGTAAAATAATGCCAGAAATGAAATCGGAGTACCGAAAAACATATAAAACGATACCCATTACGTTTTCTTATATTACACCCCTCGGCCTTCCCACCCTAAGTCAACCTTCTTTCACCCGATTAGTAAAAAATGCCAGAAATCAACTTGGCGCCCTCAAAACCCCCAGATACTGATTTTGACATGTCTATAGTCAAAAACAACGACGTTATTAATTTTGTCCGGTTTTTGAGGCCAAATGCTCGTTAGTGCGCCGTCTAAAATCGAAACCGTATTCACTTCATGATCAACGTTGTCAAGAATTTTGAAGTTAGCCATTAGCGCAACAGCGTGTCTTGAGGAGATCTTAATATTATTTGTACCAGCATTTGCACTCACACTAGGACCGGACTGTTCAGAGTTGCGCGCACCGTTTTTACGTTTGTAGAAGTAGCAGTATCTTACCGTGTGTCCACGTTTCTTACAGTAGCTGCACTTCAAATTGCGTCTGGACTCGTTTGTTGTGTGTCCGTTCTTGTTGCATCCGTTGCAGAATTTTCCGTTGCCGTTGCTCGACATGGGTGCAGCTGTTTGTTGCTCTTCTGCGCCGGCGTCATTTCGAAGTCTATCTTCTATGAGAAGCCGAGAAGTTAGATGATCTAAATTTTGTTTGTCCGACGTGACACTTTCCCATGCAGACCGAAAATACTTATATTTGTCAGGCAAAGCCATGATGATTTTTGTGATCACCATGTTTTCAGAAACATCTTCGCCTTGTTGTCGGATCTTTGCACGTAAATTTGACACTTTAGAAATAAAAGTACTGATAGTACCTTCAAATTTCAAGTTGTAGAACTGTTCATTCAGTAAGTGCATGCCAACGTCGGATTTTCTCTCGTAAATGCTTTCGAGTTTATTCCACATTTCCTCTGCACAGGCGCAGTGCATGATATGGGATAATGCCTCCTCGTCCATGCGAATGACGAGAGCTTCCTGCGCCCTAGCATCCCGAAGTTGCCACTCGTCTTCGAGTTGAGGGTTTCCAATCGGTTTTACTTCCTTGCCGGTTGTTATGTTATATAGGCGTTTTGACATCAAAATTACTTTTACTTGAAATTTCCAGACGTTCCAGTTAATGTTATTAAGTTTATTCACGGCGACCAAGTTTTGAGCGCCTCCATCTTTTCTGTTCTCGTTTGACTGCCTGGGTCCATTACCTGTTGTTGAGCGGCGGAGGAAGGACGAAGAACAGAAAAACGCAACTGTCTTATTTAACTATATTGACATACTGTAATCGCACACGTAACGTTTCTTACTGGATAACTACTGCTGGCACTAAACTCTAACTCGTAATGCGCAGGCGTGATTAACTGCGCATCTGCCTTACGCACTAAAAGGTGTGATTGAATAATGAAAGGTTGAATAGATAACATATATATTAGAGATGGGACTTTCGAATCCGCGAATCCTCGAATCCATCGAATCCTGAAAAAGATTCGAGATTCGAAAACTCGAATCTTCGCACGATTTTCGTAATTCGAATCTTTCGAATTCAAAAAAAAAAAAAAATAATGATGACTCATGTAATCACGACACATATGAATCACTGACTAGAAAGATCTCGACGATTCTCTTCGGTTCTCGTTCTTTCAGCCACAAAGTATTTATAAGCTGGCATGCTTTCCTAATGTTTGTGGTATTTTAATAAATAAATATCTTTATTCCTGAGACCAGAAAAGGTATGGAACATGTCAAATACAGACAGCAAATAATATAACTAATCTAATGACAAAAATTATGAAAACTTATTAACTGTTATTAATTGTTTTTCCTCTCTGTCCTTTCTTATTATTGTAATTATATGATGGATTCGAGAGATTCGAGATTCGAAGGATTCGAGAGATTCGAGAATCCTTTAGGATTCGGATTCGGATTCGGATTCGAGAAAATTTGGATTCGTCCCATCTCTAATATATATAAAACAAGGAACAACAACAGGCATTTTGGGCCCCTTACTCTTTTTAATATTCATAAACGATTTGCCGAACCATATAACGGATGGTCTTATGTTGGCGTGTATTTATTGCGCATAAGCGGTTTGTGGGGTTAATCCCCAGTATGCCGCCGTCTCATACCTGTAAAGACTTGTTTCAGAATTATAAGGTTCTCACCTTTCCATGCATTTATATATATATATATATATATATATATATATATACAACGTGTTTCAGATAACATTTCCAACATGGGGATGTCGCTTATTGTAAAAGATACACATTTGGTTAAATTAGACAAATTTTTCCTAAGGACTAATGAAATTATACAATATTCTTCAATTTTCAAATTTCCATGTATTTTAGGATTTATTGTGAAAAAACGAAAAATGTGAAATTTCTTTTTCTTGTAATAAGTTTTTGTTCTAGTAGATACATAATTTTTTTTTTCACACTTTTTCTTAAGATACTTTTTATGTAGAATTTAAATATCGACTATAAAATCGTAGTTTTAAAATTCTTTGTGTTGTACTTTTCGAAACACCAGTATTGTGCTCAATCTCTCTAACAGATGTTGAATGATTTTCAATAACAGATTGTAATACATTTAATGCTACTTCGTCTTTCACTAATTGCGGATTTCTGTTAGGTTTGGAAAACGAACGATATTCTTTTAAATTAACTACCAAATTTATATACGTACGAAGACTGGGCTGCCTTCTTTCAGGATACAGCCTGGAGTACATCCATTCAGTTTCTACACTGGGTTTATGACAAAGCATGTAACAACTCAACATATCAAATTTTTCAGTATTAGTAAATGAAGCCATTGCTGATATACAAATATTGTGGAAAAAATAATTTCTAAGTGACATTAGACTACTATGTTTTCATGTTGCACCGCCTACTTGTCGTTAGACATTTTTTTCAAATTTTTTAAAAATATTTTTAAAAAGAGGTAGTACATGTACACATTTAAATTCTACATAAAAGGTATCTTAAAAAAGTGTGAAAAGAGAAAATGTATCTACTAGAACAAAAAAGTTATTACAAGAAAAAGAAATTTGACATTTTTCGTTTTTTTTCACCATAAATCCTAAAATACATGGAAATTTGAAAATTGAAGAATATTGTATAATTTCATTAGTCCTTAGGAACAATTTGTCTAAGCAAACTTATATCTTTTACAATAAACGAGATCCCCATGTTAGAAATGTTATCTGGGACATGTTGTATATATGTATATGAACGTAGCATAATTGTGACAATACTTGTTATTAGAACCAAGAGATGGCGTTACTGTGTGATTCATGTTTTGTTATGATAATTCTCCCCTTATATGAATTGTGATTACAATAAAAATGTTGTGTTAACTCTATTTATAAAATTAAAAGTGTTTTGTAATAGTGTGAAAATTGATTTTAACATTGAATTTTGAGTATAAAGTCCTGGAGACGTCTTGGTAGTCGGCTGGTTCTTCCGGATCTGCGTGGCTCTTGTGCATCATTCTGTTCTTGCTCGTTAGTGTCCTCTGGAATGTCGAGTTGATTTTCTTCCATGTCTTGGTTTTCGTAGCATTGTCGGAAACCATGACGTCTGGGAATCCGTGCCTTGAAAAAATTCCTTGTAGTAGTTCGATCGTTGATGATGAAGTTGGAGCAAATGAGCATGGTTCAATCGCTGCCAATTTAGATTTTGCATCGATGACAACTAAAGAATAGTACTCTTGATATGGCCCAGCATAGTGGATGTGGATACGCTGCCAGTTTTCTTCCGGTTCTTCCCAATGGTGGAGAGGGGCTTTCAGTGGGCTGCTCTTTGCTTTTGCACAATCGGAGCATGCTCGAACAAGATGTTCGATATCTCTGTCTATATTTTTCCAATATACATAGCGCCGGGCTAGCTGTTTCATTTTTGAAATTCCGATGTGCGTTCGGTGGAGTTCTTCCAACACAGCAACTTGTAATGTTGGAAAGTTGCTCTTCCTTCTCTGTCTCCCTTCAGATCGATTCAAATATGATTTTCGACGTACAAATTCTGTTTATTCTTTCTTCACATAATGATTCAACTTCATCGTTTATGATTTTGTCGGTGTACGATTTTGCGTTTTCTGTTAGAGGTGATCGGGACAGGCAATCGGCATTTGTGTTTTCAGTCCCCCTCTTAAATACAATTTCATAGTCGAAACCTGATAGGAAGGCTGCGTACCGTTGTAGACGGGCTGCAGTCATGCGTGGCAGTTTTGCATGTTGATGGAAAATTCTTGATAAGGGTTGATTCTGCGTGATAAATTGAAAATGGCGTCCGAATAAATACTGAAAAAATCTATCAGTTCCGAACACAATTGCTAACGCTTCTCTGTCTCCCTTGCGAGTAGTTTCGCTCTGAGTCCGTTAATGAACGAGATGCGAATGCAATTGGTCTTTCCTGACCGTCAATTATATGAATTAAAACGGCCGCGATACCTGTGGGACTAGCGTCGCAAACAAGTTGAACCTGTAATTCCGGGTTGAACGGCATGACGACTCGATCACTTACGATATCTTGTTTCAGTTTGATAAACGCCGTTTCGCATTCTGTTGTCCATTTGAAAACAACGTTAGCTCTCAGCAAATGTCGCATTGGTGCTGTAATTGTAGATGCATCAAGAATGAATCGATTGTAAATATATATAATATATGTAAATCATATTTTCTTAGCTGGGCAGAGCAAGTGATCAAGTTCGCTTTACACTCTTTGTTGTTTGTCCGTGGTTTGGTACATTCCGCAGAATTTGATCCATGATTCAGTTAAACTTTGATGGAGCGATTTTGATTCCGAAAGAGAAGCGATTCATTTCGTAGGTTCTTCGATGTGTAGATACGGTTAGGATTTTATTTGATTGGTTGTCTACTTGAATAAGAAGGTATGCTTTGTAGAGGTCTAACCGGCAAAAATAGCAGGAATTGTGAAGGCTGTCGAGAATTTCGTCGATTTTCCTATTGGGGTAATGGGTGTTCATGAGTCTTTCATTTACACCCACTTTGTAATCGACACATAGTCGGACTCCTCTATCGGCCTTTGAAATAACGACAAATGGAGACCCCCAGTCGCTAGTTTCGATTTTCGTCATAATTCCCGCTTTTTCGAGCGAATTCAGCTCTTCTTCGACTCGACTAAAAAGTGCGTATGGTATCTCCCTTTCTTTTAGAAAAATCGGTTTCGCTTTTTCTCGAAGTTTCAAGGAAACCTTAAAATTCGAGACGCAACCAATCTTTTCTTCGAAAATATCTGAAAACTGTGTAATGATTTCATCAGCTTCATTGATACTACTTACGGTGTTTTCTTCCGTTTCCGTTTAATTTGGTCGATCGATATCGTTTAATATAATATTCAATCTCCGGATCCAAACTCGGCCTAAACTTGCGTCATACTCTTCTGGAACAACATAAATGTCGTCTTGGATTGCATTCCCATTGTATTCGATGTTGACTTTAAATTTTCCATCTGGGACAAAAATGTTCCCTGCGTACGATCGGAAACGTAACGTTGAGGGTTCAACCGAGGCGTTGAAGTTGAACTGTGCAATTTTGTCTTGCGGCAGAAACGTGTATCTGGAACCTGTATCTAATTCAAACTTGATTGATTTCCCTTCGACATTTATACCTGGACAAAATATCGTTCGATATCTTTTCCTGCGTGTTGATTTTGATAGATATCGACAACTTGAATTTAGCAACAAGCGGAATTACGTTGATTGTTTTGGTTGATTTGCGTAGCTTCCACCGCAGGAGGTGCTGTAAATCTGTAAACACTTTAGTCAGAATCAAATAAGTTGAAACGAGCTATACTTCTTTTAGTTTTGCATGTATCTGCTCACTATTATACTCTCTAGTCATTATAGACATCTAACAATATATGTCAATAAAATCATCTGTCGATAAATCTGTGAAATCTGAAATCAACTCCCATTTATTATCTATTATTGTAATTGCTAATTCAGTCAGTTTGTAAATAAAGAAACTACATCTATACTAAATTTGGTACATTCATAAATAAAAATCTGCTAATTCCCAAGAATTTTGTATACTATAAATTGATTTATTCATGATATTACTAAGTATATATGCCAAAAACTTTTCCATAAATAGTTCCAATAATAATTCATATTTGGTTATTTCTGTTGAATTCCGTCCACAACGTTTCCCGTAATGAAATCTATTATCTCTTCTTTAGGAATATGACGCATAAGGAATCTTGCATTTATTTTTCTACCGGTAGTGAGCTATTTGTGTTGCCTACATGCTATTTTACAGTTTTGAAAATGCCGATTATTGTAATAATTTTGTTATATTATTTCGGAGTTCATACATAATTTGGAAAAATTTTTACAAGTGGCATATGAAAGAGAGTGGTTACATCAAGCTGCCAACGTGGAGATATTTTCGATATTTATATTTCTGTTAATATTATTTGAAAAGTTTGATGTTAAATCGAGTTGTACGTTTTTAATTGCCCAAACGATATTAAAAAAAAAAAAATAAAAAAATCGCTGTGTCAGTAGACAGATAAAACATACATGATTCGAAAAAATTCGTCCACTCTTTCAACTTTGAAATTGGCTCCCAAAAAGTGTATCGAAATGTGCAGAAAACTGAGTATATTGTAGTATTGTAATATTCCATTAGTAAAATTATCAATAAAAAGATGTAAATTTTATAGGAAGCATTCTGTAAGGAATAGAAAAGCGTTGTAAACATACCACACACATACACTTGAAACATAAAAAATCTAGAATTCCAAATTGCTATAACGACGTACCGAAAAAAGAAAGTTTGTTGATTGATGAACGACGGAATGGGATGGTCGACGAAGAAAGTCAGATAAAAGTTATATAAGATACCAGGGTTGAAAAGAAGCAGACCACATCAAAAAAGAAGTGGTTGTTTACAAACGACGAACAGACCAAAGAAAAGAGAAGTACAATAAAGGGAAAAGACCAAAGAAAAGAAGTGAAGAAAGAATTCAAGAGGGAGGGAGAAGTTAAGGATTAGAAAACAAATTACACTTATACACACTAGGTAATATATTTTGATTGTATTGTTCATTATTTTGTTAATATAATACTAAAATTTTGTAAATATTAATTGTAATAATTTTGCTTTCTATAAAATTAACAAAAATTCATACTACAATATTCTGAGGTGTAAATGCCAGCGTTAAATAAATGGGTGCTTTATTTAATTTAATTTTATGTATCAAAATCAGTGTCCTACATATTAGAGTCTATTTCAGATTCATAATATTTAAAGTATTTAACATTAATTTAATTGGTCTATAGCTATTACATTTTAAGATCACCCGCATAGCTCTGTTTTGCATCTTCTGTAACTGTTCAATTTCAGTTAGGTTTAAACCTAGCAGCACAGATGAGCAAAAATGTACATTAGGAACAATCAGAGATTTATACATTTTAAGCATTATGTAAACGGATAACTCTTTCCTTATTCTATACAGAAAACTTTTTTTTTTTTTCATTTTGTTTGTTATATATTTAACATGTTCCTTAAACTCGAGATGTTTATCTATAACTAGTTCCAAATATTTTATCTTGTCTACTTGCCATTTATTTTTATTTTACAATCATTTATGCTCTCTAACTTATATCTACTTCCAATACACATAAACTTGGTTTTCATTAAGTTAATACAGACTATTTCTACAAAGCTACGCAAACAATTTTTGTAATTGTTCATTTAATATTCTCACCATATCTTCAACGGTATTACCACTGATGTATATCATTGTATCATCAGCAAACATTTTTATGTCACACTTATTTAATATGTAGGTACCTACTATATCGTTAATATACATATTAAATTTCACTTTTTGATATTGTACGTTGTGGAGTGTTTAGTGTAAGTTTAAATAACCCGCGCAACTCCATTGGACGGGGGCGTGCGCATTGAGCAGTAGAACTAATGTTAGCCATGGCTGATCCCTAGAGTAGGAGACAACATGTAAACGTAATTGATTATTAGAATTGTTTGATTTCTAACCGAATCTACAAATTCCCATGTAAGAAAGGATAGTATTGATGAGATATTAGATTCATTTAATAGTTATCATAATAGATTAAAATTTACATATGAGAGAGAATCTAATAACTCCCATTGAATTTCCTGAACGTGACAGTCATGCATAATAATTCTCTGTCTATTGTGAAAAGCAAATTGGCATATAAAGTCTACCAATACAGGAACGACATTTAAATTATTTTCTTTAACCACGCATCAAAATTACATAAAATTCATGTAGTTACCGGTTTAGTTGATCAATGATTGGATTAGCTAATCCTGAATTTAGGGGTTTTAAACAAAGTTAAAGAAATCTTAGATAAAAATAATTATCCAAATAGTTTTTATGAAAAAATAATAAAAAATAGAATTAACAAATTGCACATAATAGAGGAATTAAAAATAATAACAATAAATGTTGGATAACGCCTGTTTTATAAAAAAGGTTTAAGCGAAAAATAAAAAAGAATATATTCGAAAAACAACATAAACATTACTTTCATTCCAAGGGATTATAGTAACGAATATGATCTCTTTTTAGAAAAAAAGTTTTTACTAATACTAAATCTAAAATAATTAAACAAAATCAGCGTAATGTTTATCATAAAATAAATTCTTAAAGATTGAATATCGTTACGCAAGTTATTAATCGGTCAGACGAAACGCAATGATTTAAAGAAAAGGTTGTATAGCCATAAGTATTCTGGCGTGAGAATAATAATTTTAATGCAATGACGTCATATTGTTCAGCTAAGTGGATTCAATAAATAAGTTAATAAATGCATTACTTTGATTAGTAGAAATACACAAGTTATATTAATTTAGCGGTCTTGTTACAAAAAAATGGCATATGAAAATGAATTAATATACAGAAAGACACTAAAACTATTAATTTCAGGACCGATATTCAAAATTTAAGTAATTCTATATAGCAATTTGTTAAAATGACATTTGATCATTTCATTAAGAATTGAACCTTTGGCTAGGTTTTTAAATTTGGTTTTTAGTCCTTGAACAGAATTGTTAAGCGTTTCGTCCAAAGCATTTTTTGATATAATCTGTTTACTTAATTTGCATGTATGTTTACACATTAATAATCTGCGTTTTTATAATTTATATATATATAAAAGTTGGTTACACATCCTCTATATCAAGAAATCCTACGTCATTAGCCTATTTTGTTGATAGTCCCAAATAGAAAAACAAAAGTTTGTTTATATGGAACTGTTATCTAGTTATATTTTCACTGACATGGGTTCCGAAAACGTTCTGATAAAATATAACTATCGTTCATGAAACTTAGTTTTATTGACCTATTAGTGGTAGAATCTATCATATAAGATATTTTATGTATGAAAGTAATTGCCAAGTGTCCGTGTAAGTTTTCATCTGTCCCATCTGCTCGTAGAATATTGCACTGGCATTAGAGACTAGCGTTATCTTATAACTCAATGAGAGATGGAAGTATCCGTACCTACAACAATGTGAGCAAGTTTCAATCAATTTATATGCACCTTTGTTTTACGATTTTTAATTTGAATAACAACGTTTGGCTCATTGATTGAAATAATCTTATATGGATCTTTCCAATCAGGAGAAAGTTTTTATTCGTTCCTATCTTAGTCGCGTCATCTTTAAGGAAAATTTATATCTTTTGCACTGAGGTCGAATTTTTGTTTGGATTTCTCTTTATTGGTTATTAAGTTATCACGAGCGATTTGGTGACTTTTATTCGACCTATATTTTAATCGATCTACATAATTATGGTAAGTATATTTAAACTTAGAGTCATGCTTCAAAGAACTAGGTATAATGGGTTTATGACCGAAGAGCAGCTCATATGGGGTGAATTTTGTAGCTGTGTGGATTGCAGTGTTATATGAAAACATATCGAAGTTAAGGTAATCATTCCAGTCCGTCTGGTTGTCGCCTATACAATGTTTTAAAATAGAGTTTTGAGATCAAATTTCGGGAACGTAATAATAGACTATGCGATTTAATGCAGCCAGATATAACAGATATTTTACCTTCTAAATTACTTGGTTCTGAGCAATTTTGTTGTACTGCACTGATTGCTCTTTTGAGAGTGCCTTCTATAATAATAATAATAATAATAATAATAATAATAATAATAATAATAATAATCTTTATTGTCCAACAAATTACAATTTAATTACAGGACAATTAATGAAATTACAATAAGCAAACCGGTATAACCCTACAACAATACAATAATTCCAGAAGAACCTATACAAATGTATTGAAATGACGCTCACAACAGCTGACAATAGTCCGCAATGAGTCATGGTTGATATCACAGACAGTCGAAATTATATTATAATTGTAGCACATCAAGTATATAAGCGTGGAAGATCCAATATTTGTTCTACATCGTGGTAAATAAAATGTTGGTGGATTACGAGATAAAAATTGTGGCACATAAAAGTTTAGTAATTGCAAAAGATTAGGACAGTCAATGTTACCATGAATTAAATTATATACATATTTAACGTCCTTAACTAACGCACACCTTTCCAACTGATTCTCACCAATACAATAAGGGAAAGAAACTGGAACGGTCCTGCGTGTAAATGATATTGTCTTACTGATACTGATGAGATTTCTCGAAACACTTTAAGATCGTCGGCAAACAGCAACTTATTTGAGTTAATTACAGTTGTAATGTCATTAATAAAAATATTGAACAGCAAAGGACCCAAATTTGAGCCCTGAGGTACTCCTGACAGTGCTTGAAATGATCCCGACCAGTAGCCATTGTAGAATACATATTGTGGTCTACTCGTTAAGTATGACTTAAAAAAACGAACCAAATCTTCACTAAATCCAAAAGCCATCAGTTTTCTAAGCAATGCTGCATGACTAATACGGTCGAATGCTTTAGAAAAGTCAGTATAAATGGTATCTACTTGGCCACCAGCGTCAAGTGAGCTTGCCACAAATTGTTTAAAACAAGCCAAGTTTGACACGGTCGATCGTTTCGCCATAAAACCATGTTGATGAGGAGAAATATGGTGAATCATTATAGGAAAAATATGTAAATACATAATTAATTCCAACAACTTAGCGAAATTAGAAAGAATAGCGACATGTCTGTAGTTCACCACAATACTCACATCACCGTTTTTGTGTATCGAAGTAATCCTTGCCACTTTCCAGATGTCAGGGAAGGTCAACGATGTAAGGGCTAAGTTGAATAATTTTGTCAAAGGAATCGCAAATATGTATTTACAGTCCTTAACCAAAAAAGCGGGAACCTGATCGTGGCCAGATGTTAAACTATCTTTAAGTTTTTTGGTAAATTCAGTTACTGTAGCCGCAGAGATAGGACCCATATTTATGTTATGCGAGCTGTTTCCAATCTGTGGGTCAATTGATACATCAGACTCTGAATTAATAGATGTGGTATAAACCGAACTGAAGTATTCACCAAACGAATTAACAATAGAAATAGGATCATTTAGATGTATATTGTTGAAAGTCATGTTTCCCGGAATCCTAGACGACCGCTTCTTGTGGTGGATAAAAGTCCAGAACTGCTTAGGGTTAAGACAGAAACTATTTCCAATATTTACTAAGTATGCAGAAAAAGCTTCCATACTCTGCTTTTTAGTAAGAGAGCGGAGGCGCTTAAAATTGGCTAATGAAATAGAACAATTAAATCTTTTATACTTTCTATGATATTTTTCCTTTAATTTGATATTATAAATTAACTGCGGTGTAAACCATTTCGGATAGTGCCTACGAGACTGCCTTGTTAGAGGAATATGTTTGTCAAAAACTTCATAGAGCACCCGATAAAAGGAATCGCAAGCTGCGTTGACATCCACGAAATCGTTCAGAAAGTCCCAATTAATACTCTGTAATGATACATAAAGCGCTGGAAAATCTGCTTTACGGAAGTTATAAGTTTTGCTATAATTAGGAAAGTTAAAAAAGTTAAAATTGGTGGCGGACTTGCACTTTACTGAAAAATCAAAAGACAGTGCGGGATGGGTAACATCCTCTGGAATCAGTGGAGAGCTATCTCGTGGAACATCACAAGGAATAGCCGAAATAAGTAAGTCTAAAATTCTACCGTTTACATTCAAAACAGTGTTAGATTGATTGAAGTTGGTCAAATCCAAGAACGATTTCAATATACGTGATTTGGAATCTTGAGCATCATGTAGTATTAAGTTCGAACAATTCCCAAATCCCCAAGAATTAGAACATTTTGGTAACCTATTACCAATTGCTCAAGTGACTCCATGAAACTCTCAAAAATATTTATCGAAATATCTGGAGGCATGTAGATAGCAAAACAGTAAATAGTCTTACAATCAATTGTACATTTACATGCAACAATATCGATTAAAGGAAAATCATTTGAAATACTGGTCGTGTCCACTCTATAAGCATGAAAACGGTTATTATACGCGAACAAAACTCCACCACCTCTGACACGGCCAGTTGCATCGAAGTTACGGTCAGTTCGAATCACAGAAAAAGATTCAGGAAAAAATTCAGCACTCTTCACTTCCTCTGATAACCAAGTCTCTGTAAGAAAAATTAAGTCATACGATGAAACACTGATAGACGCATAGAATTCCTGAGCTTTGGTTCTTATGCCACGGCAATTTTGATAATAACAATGAAGATTAGTGGACAGAGCGTTGAATTTGTTGGACGTTTCTAGTTTAAAGCGACAATTCTTGGGATACCCCTGACGTATTTAATTTTCAATTCTTCTCCATAACTTCTTCGAGAGTTCAGCTCTTCTTTAACCTCACGAAAATACTTGATCTGACGCGGTGTACGATCTAATGACACCGAATGCCATTAAAGTCAGTGTTGCTTTTAAGAAGCTTAGATCTGTGAATAACATCATGAACCAACTGCTCACTATTAAGCGCAACTCTAACCGGTCTAGGCTTAGGATTGGAACTGTCAAATCTACCCAATCGCACAGGAGAAGCATTAAATTCAATGGAAAGATGTTTTAACAAATTATTAACCACTTCATCGTCATTAGTACGACGATCGGCTTTTGATTTAGACGATCTTTCGTTAATTCCGTAGATAATCAGATTCGATTTCCTTTTGTCTCGTTCACGAATCTCCTGAATAACCTCCTCAAACGCGTCACCATCGAGTCCAGTCGATGAAGAAGGAGATTTCTGATTTCTTAACTCCGACAATTCCTCTTTAAGTGCAAAGATAGCAGCCTTCAAATCGTTCAAGTCATTACCCAAACTAGAACAAGTGCTACATGTCCAATTGAGACAGCGTTTGGATTTAATAATGCGTATTTCAGACACAGTAAGCTCCACACAAGAATAGTTAAATAATTTTTTACAGACACAGCAAGCAACGCTTTTGTGCTCCTCCACCACAGTGTTACAACAAACACAGGTTACAGATAATGTAGGTGCCATGACTAACAGAAAGGAATAATCAATTATATAAGGAATATCTAACAAGGACACTCTTTTTCACAGTACGGGGCCTGTCATACTGACTAACAAAAACAAACGAGAGGGCCGCGGTAAGGTAATTAAAAGCTTAAACTAAGGAAGAGGAATAGAGAGAGAACGTAGACATCTCGATTAGTGCGCGAATGATAAAAAGGAGACGTAAATAATTTCTACAAAGTAACAAAAATATATGTTAACTAAAGAAGAGACACCAGAAGTACACAGGCGTAGGAAAAATTCTACCATAAGTAGAACAGTTTAACCGACTAAATGAACTTACCACAAGAATCATATAGTTTTTAACAATCAGCTAACGGTGAGCAAAACACTAATAGATAGAGGAAAATTTACACTATCAGATAATACAGTTTGAAATTTGAATAGGAAAAATAAATTGGTAGAATACAACGATTTTACGAGAGCTGCAAACTATGTACGTACTCACGAAACGATCGAAGTGAAACTAATGCGAATTGAATATTGCTGTATTGTTTATCTGTTATTTTGTTGCAAACTAGTAAGTTCATTAATTATCTACGCGTAATGTTTGTTGTCTTGAAAATTTTATAAATCCTGCCAGGTTTTAAATGTTCTATTTGTGCAAGCAATTTTAGCTTTGCCTCGTCTTTAACTTTGAACGAATGTTCATTCTCAGAAAGAGAATTTAATTGCGAGGAATTTGAAAGTGGGGAATTTGGTTGTTCATGAGGTGTGTTCCCTACCATTGCTGCGATAAATAACAAGCTCAATAATGAAAAAGTTATTTACAGGATGCAGGCAAAGAAGTTTCTCATGGGATTGCTGTTGTCGTCTTCTAAAAGTTCCAACTTTGTTTCTTTCTCGCAGACTCGATGTTCGATGTTTCGCTTCGATGAGACTTCAGGATTTCAGGATTTCAGGATATCGATGGCAGTAAAGTATTGAAATGCACCAGATCTTTTTCACAAAGATTGTCTTACCATCCTACTTCTGACACCAGATTTGTGTTATGAACTATTGTCCATAACGGGATTCAAAATAAAAATATTAGTGTCCTTAATATCGGTGATATAATTAAAAAACAAAATGCGGTATAGCACTTAGTAAATTTCGAAGTAATGAGCCGAAAGTAGACAGTACGAAGTTAAGTTCAAATACAATAACGGGCAGTTAAAAATGCATTTACTCTCGTATCCGTAAATACTGACCTGCTGAATGCCTTTTCTTTCGGAAAAAAGGTTTTTATATTGCTACATTAGCAATAGGCACATATCTTAAACTTACCTAAGGCAAAGAATGCATGTGCAACTGCGGAGAGGCAAATGGTCAAGAGTTCAATAGGGTCAAATTTAGACATCTCTGAAACAGACAATACGTAAAGAACAGGCGGCATGGATACAATTCCCACGCATAGCACAAACAAGAATATTGCTCGGAACGGAATTTACACAATAAATAGTTCCTTACCATAAGAATATACACAAAAGGAAATTGTTTGTCAATAGTTCAGACTTAAAACTAACAGTTGTAAACTTCACGAACCACGTCACGAACCTACACAAATGTCTTCGTGGGTGTTCTATAACAATAGGAAGATTTATAAAATGTTGGGAAGAAATTTTCTTTTTCCTAAAGTAAGTTCAACAAAGTATGTTTTTCTATAAAAATAATATTTCTCTCTTTCAACATCTCCAAAATACTACATATTTAATTATTTTAATGCTACAAAAATAAGGCTAATAAAAATAGGACGTATGTACATACGTACTCGTTTATTCACACAATATCAAATCTGAATTCTTTCAAGAGTAATTTTATTTGATCTAATTGACATTTTCATGTGAGCAACATTTGCACAAATATATTTCATTGAAAATTATGTTACTATTATAAGTTACTGTATGTTTCTAGAAACACTGGTCTTTCTTCTAAGAATCTGTAGTACAGCTGTCCATCAACATAACATGCGTATGGCCAGAAAAGTTGAGAGAAGTCAATACTTGGGAAAAGTTCACTAAGTCTTTCGATGAGGAACTGGCATTTATGAGGCAATCTGCTAAAATTATTTAGAATATCCTTATTAAGTTTGTCGAATACCGAAGCTAAAGTAAACTTGTCATTTAATAATGTATTATGTAATATCGTCTGATCTTCATAATTTTTGGAGCATTTAATTTGTTCTAAATTATATTTATCTTTCATGCTTTTGGTATGACAACTTACTGAAATATCGTGTTTATAAACGGCATGTTTACCAGATTTATTTTCTTTGAAGTATCTTCTACTTTTATCTTTGCGACGTATTATATTAACTCTACTAATGGAGCGCCTATATGAGTGTTTATTATTTTGATGTTCATGTTCTGAGTATCTTGTGTCTGCCTGTTGCTTCCAATTTGCACTGCCACGAGAAGATTTTCTAGAATCTTTCACACTTTCTCTCTTATGCTTGGATCTTATTCCCTGTTGCTTTGCGTGTACATTTTCTGTAGAGATGTCTGTCGTAATAGTTTTCATTTCTTTTGAACTGGCATCTTTACCTTTGCTTTTTCCTCGTTTCAACTTCTTTTGGTAGCTACCTTTGCTGGTATTTGTGTCAAGTTTTGATTGGAATATATTATGATTTTTGTGTCTCTGTGTTACTAATTCTTCTTGTTTAATATCTTCCTCTAAATTTAGTAAATCGTTTTCTGTAAGGCTTGTGCGAAATTTCTCCAAAAAGTTTGTACTATTTTCCAGGACCGTATCTAAGAGGATGGAACTTAATTTATCAAAGTCATCAGTCCTCAAATCGTCGGAAACGGCAAGATATTGATACTTTTTCCTCAAAATGGCATCTAGCAGTCCAAGCTTTTCGTCTAATTGCGATATCACATATTCTACATTGTTTTGAAGAGCGTCATTCCTCAACTTTTTTGCGTGTCGTAAAACAAAGTATTGCATTTGTGTAGTGTATATTCCTTGTTACTAAGTGTGTTGCAGTTTTCACAACAAAAATAAACTAATCCGCAAACAGGACATGCAATTAAATCTTTACCAACTTTCTTACAGCAATAGAAACATACTACATACTTATCTGTCTCGGTATCTAATTCAGGATCTACCATGTTGTAATATGAAATCATATCACTTTCAGTCCAATCCAGCTTCTTGAGTATTATAGCTGGGGGAAAGCTAATGAGGTCATTGTTCTTAGATTTCTTCTCTTTAGTTTTGTCGTGCTTCTTAGATAATTCCAGCATAATAAGAACTATATAAAAATAATTTGGTGTTACATGAACTACACCTCGATGGATAAAGAGTTGTATCAATCTCACCATATCCTTCAATGGTAAAAATTTAACTAAAGCAATGAGCACATTGTCCTCGAAATCCACATTTTGCATTATAAATCTTTTCAAATGTTTAAACGCTTGCTGTTGTATATGCTTCTCCAACATATGTTTGGCACATTCTATTAAATACTTCTTCGTCTCTTCATTATAGAACTGTTTCTCTTTTCTATCGCGAAATCTAGTGCCTTTTGAAAGTTGGAATAATGTTGGTGTAGACTTATTACTAATAATATTTTTTCCGCTAACACAGACTGAATCTTTATTACTATCGGTTTCGTTTTTTCTGTGGAATATTCTGCTTCAATGAATTCAATTGCATTACCACATCCTTCAATTTCGACAAGGGGGTTCACATTTTTTCAGTAAATAAATCGTAAATAGCTTTACACTTTTCTAAAGGAAGTACGTTAACGTATCGCTTCAATGCTAAAACTGTTGTAGCAACACCTATATTTTCCCTAATTTTACATACGGATTTACTTGTCCAGATTCTAAATAAAATTTTGTAAGGCATAAGTTACCTCTGAGTATTGCTAACGTGAGTGGTGTGTGGCCTAAATACGTGTTGTCTAAACTACCTCCATTTTCTATTAACGCTTTCACCATCTCGGTCTGAATATATTCATTCCCTGCAAAATCGTATCGTATAGAAAGGATATGCATCGGTGTTTTGCCCAAATCTTCGCCTTTAAATATATGTTTTCCTAATATCCTTTCCTTTTCCGACATCCAATGGTAAGTGTTGGTTCTAATGTTTGGATTGGCTCCATTGTTTAATAGCATTTTAAACATTGCAAAATTTTGTGAAGTAAATGGTAGCGATGCCAACATATGCAAGGCAGAGAGACCTTCATCTTGTGATGTAATATTAATATTTGTTGTCGATTTCAAAAGCAGTTCAAAAAGTTCCATATTATTGCAAAAAATTACTAGTATTAATGCTGGCAAAGGTACTTGGCTTAGATTAGGATCTACACCACAACTCAATAAAACTCTTATAGTTTTAAACACGACTTTTAGTTTATTTTGCTTAATGAAATTTGCACTTTCGTCTTCTTTCTTCTTCGTCCTGCTTCTAAGATTTGTAAAATCAATCTTTTTATTAGATTTATCATTGTTGTTCTCTTCTTTCTGTTGTCTTCTCTTCGTTTTTGTGAGTAATTTTTTGGTTGTGATAAACATTTAGCGTTGAATATATAATTTTGTTTGAAATCTGGGTTCTGCAAATAGGGATCCTGAAACCTCTTGAAAACCAAACCAATTTCAATTTTTTAATTCCTCGTATATAGCTATATTTGAAATGGATGCGTTATCATCTGTCATAGGTTTCAATGCTGCTCCTACCTTGTTATAATTTTCAATATTAATATCAATTTCTTGTGGTATCGCACGATATTGCACCGAAGATATTGTGTTTAACATATTCACATTTGTTAGGGAGACATGAGGGCGCCATTGTTTTAGTTGAAGTTGTTCCTCATAAGTAACTGTAGCGTCAGGAATAAATGCTCTTTCCCAATCGTTGATATCATTTTGTAAGGCTATATATCGTAACAGACATATTGAGAGAGCTGTTAAACCCTCATCATTTACAAAATCCAAGTTTGCACCCAGGTCACATAAAATTGTTATAACTCTCCACATATCTCTAGCTGAAGCAAATATGATGCCACTATTTCCTCTTGCATCGCATACATCTGGATTTAATTCATTATCATTAGATATTTTAATAACTTCATTTTCGTTCCCTAAACTACAATGGCTTAGAAACAATACGCAGTTCCTTTCTAATACTCCTACTGTATTAAATTTACTCCTATCCCCACTTAAAAGCTTTAAAATTGAAAAAGAAACATTGCTTTCCTTATTTCTGTGAGCAAATACATGTTTTAATATTTCTACAAATATCTTTTCATTATTCCAGGCTATTAAATCGGTTACGGTAGCTTTCTTTAAATCGATGTCTGTGTCATATTTGTGATTTTGCGGGATTGTATTTTGAATATATTTTTTTAGTATTAGTATTTTTTCCAAATTAGGTTTGGATAATATATAATCAAGTTCCTTCATAAAGTCATTTAAAATTTCATTGACAATATTACTATCCAATTCTGAATAATACTGCTCTCTTGCTCGTATTATGGAGTTATACACAAACTGCTTCCTTTCTAATTCCCCAAAATTTTCTACAACATATGAATTGTCAATTAAGTAATCTAATATACCTTTCACTATTTCCTTTGAAGAATCTAATTCTTTTGCAGATTCGACTGAAACTATCGAGTGTCTTTGAGATGTTGGTAATAAATCTGAAGTTGCATTTAAGACGTCAATTGTGCAGTCGAGAGTCTCAAAGAATTCGACGTCATAGAATTTTGTATCAAAAATATACTGTTTATGTTGCGTATGTATGGATTGTAGAGTTTCTCAGACACTGCTACTAGTTCGGGCTTTGCTTTCAACTCTGTCAGCATATTTTTAGCTACATCTTTATATTCTTGTCTCAGAGGCACTAGTTTCCTATATTTTAATAATTTTGCTTTAGCTATGCTACTCTTAGCCAGTTTCGGCACCCATTCGCCCATTACTATGGTACTCAACCTTATCAATTTGCTACCATACCATAGCCCAACATTCTGTGAACCATCTGCATACGTATACACACCTGGTCCATATCGTTTATTATGTTTAAATAATCCTTCAAAGTAGTCGCCATTTAAGTATACTATGTTTGAATATCCTTCAAAATCGTTAGCATAAAAGGTGCCTTCATATATGTAACTATTGCCTTCGTCTACTTTCACATATTCGCCGTAACCGTGGAGATTTTTGTGCAAAATTACCCACATACTCTTGATGTACTGCTTTATTCCAAGTATAACAATTTCTACAGATTCTTGGGCTGTCACGTATACATTCATCTAGGTATTTTGTGCAAGGAGGGTGTATGTAATCAGATTCTGGTTCAAAAATTTATGTGTCATTTTTCTAGTGATGTCAAATCTTGACGGGCATATCAAAGTATATAGAGTTCAGTAAAAGCGAAGCCCACGTGACCATTGTAATATTACTTGCCTACGGTATAAGTTGTATAATTGGTATTTCTCACCAAATAGCGAACTGGAAATTAGGGTGATGAAGAGAACTAGATTTGTTCAGTTCAAAGCTGTATCGATAAATTTGTACAACCCTTTACTAATTTGAATCTTGATTACGGGCTTACGATGGCTTCAAACATCGAAGGTATGTTATTATTAATCAATTTGAAACAAAAATTGCAAATTAAAACAAAACCTAAGGGTAGATCTACCAAGTTAGCTAAGGACGTAGTCGATGGTATTCAAGTTCGTACAAACGGTAGCATCACAAATGGAAACATTAGCAGGTACTAATATTTCTTTTTATTTATATTTAGAAAGTTTACGGTTAACCATCGAGCGGTACGCTTGGTATTTCAGCGGCTTGTTACTTTGGAACAGTTAAACGAAATAACAAAAATTCACTTGTACCTATTAATAACAAGTGCTGAAATGATGTGCTGTATTGTAACAAGAGTAAAGATAAAAGCTTGATAAGGTGCAAAAGAAAAAACACACAAAAGGTCATACGTCACAACCTCGTCTTTGCCGGACCCACCCTTTAACACTGGTATGAGTCACACTAAACCCGATGTACAGCGAGGTGCAGCAACAACTACTACTTCAAGGTTACGTCCTAACTTTCCATCGCATACCGTTCCCATACCATCAACAACCTCAGTACATAAGCCAATTCTGTTCAGAAAACCAGAGAGAAGACTGGAAAATAGTATAAAACGCCAAAAAAGAAGTGTAGGTAGTCCAGAGCAGCGGTTCTCAACCTTTTTTTTCCTTTGGGACACACCAAAGTACGTTTCAAACTTTCGCGACACCCCTACATGTTACTTTTTACCTAGATGCAAAAAGCGAACACATAAAGTACCTAGAATACTTCTTTTTTATAATGGAACCACATAAAAGAAAGTTATGACTCTTAAGCAGGAACATAAAAAATAATCATCAACATCAGAAATATAAAGACATAAATCTTAAAAATAGTGAAATACTTATCCCTGGCGATTTCTGCAAAGTATATCTATGCGCGGACGAATTCTTGACAAACACACTCTCATCTCGCCGTCCACATCAAGTAGGCGAGACCTGTAGTCACATTTTATATTCTTCAATATAGACAATCCAGACTCGCGCAAGTAGGACGTTGAGAAAGGCAGTAAAAGAGATATGGCTTTATTCGCAATATCCGGAAATTCATTTCTGATTGAGATCCAAAAAACATCGGGAGCATTTTTTCTAAATTTCGATCTCAGGACTGTATCCAATGATATTTCTATAAGTTGCTCTTTTTCGGAGCAGTTTAATTCTGCTTTGAATGCATTTTCTTCGTCAGGTGCAATCAGCCACTCCCAGCCAGTAGTCGAGATCGAGGGAAAGTATTTGGATATCCCTAGTTGCAAGTCAGATAGGTGCCCTATTATGCGTTCCTTTATCTGGTTCTTTTCCTCTGTATTCAACTCACTTGATACAGTAGCCGTAGATGGAGAAGCAGTTAGATCGTTCTCTCCTATGGCCGAGATCCAAAGGGCAAGCTTTTTCGAAAATGCGCTGATTTTATCACTTGGTGATATGATAGTTTCATGCCGTCCCTGTATACTTGAATTCAGAGCATTAAGTTTGTTGAAAATATCGGAAATGTACGCCAGCTCAGCTCACCAAACGGGGTTTTTAGGACATTCACAATAATCAAACTTATCACTACTTTCAAAAATGCAAGTAGTTCGTCTTTAAGTTCTAGAACTCTGGTAAGCATTCTTCCTTTGAAAAGCCAACGGATTTTGCTGTGGAATAACAACACTTTATAATCTGCGGCCATTTCTTTACAAAGTTTCTCAAGCACTCGCGATTTTACAGGACGAGTTGTTACATAGTTGATCGCTGAAACAATCGTTTGAATGCCGCCACCCAAACGATTTCCGTCCGTAGTCTTCACCACTAAGGTAAAAAGCAATGAGTAGTTATTACTGATGGGTTTTATTCCGCACAAAAGTCAGAAACCCCTTTATACTTCCTATCATTGCAGCAGCACCATCAGTACATATAGCAATGCAATCCGACCACTATCAACAGTAACAAATATATCAGCTCCAGTGGTTGTTGTTTCCAGTTCTCGGCAAAATAGGTATTGCTCAATAATTTCTGATTCGCAAACAAATCTCACAAAAGCTAATAATTGAGCTTTTGCTGAAATGTCGATGCTCGACTCATCTAACTGTAGAGCAAATTGCGTGTTTGTTAAGTTTTCTATGACATTACTTTGAATATCAAGTGACATGTCCTTAATGCGCCGATGAACTGTATCATTAGACAGAGGTACTTTTGAAATCTGTTCAACTGCTTCCAGTCCCAACATAATAGCAACAATTTTTCTACATGCCGGTAATATAAGCTCTTCGCCGATGTTATGGGGTTTCTGTTTCTTGGTAATCATTTCAGAAATTTTGAATGATGCCAAAAGGGCTTTATCTGAGAGCTTTATTCGTTTTTCCATCATGACAGAAGAGGCTTGAATGGAAGTATATAGGCGTTGGAAAAATTCTTGCGGTTTTTGAGAGACGCTGTGGTGGTTTCGTTCCAAGTGCTTTTTCAGCTTGTTAGGTACCATAGACTCGTTTGACAACACTATGCCACACACCAACGACGATGAGCTGAGCTACGACTGTCACTGTAACTCTAACTGCCTGAGTCGGCATATGTTGGTGATATATACATACATGGTCGTAGAGTCGGCGTCGGCCTCGCGCCTCAAAACCGAAATAAATTATAAGAAAAGTATGGAAAATCCAAAAGTGCACGCCACAAGGTCATATATATATATATATATATATCAGTCCTACAGGCCATGTAGGCCCATGACTTGTGCTCTATTCTTCTGCCATTTCCCTCACTATCTTTCTCCATTCCATTCTATTCTGTACCTTCCGCTTCCAGTTTACAACATATCCAGTCCACCTACATATTTTACTGACGCAGCAAACAATGCCGACAAAGTTCAAAGGACCCCGCCCGCCGCAAAAAATCGAACTTTTCTGGTGAAGATTATTCACCAAATGGGGGATCGTTCGTTTCAGAGTTAAATGCAAAAAATATATGATTATTATACGATACATGCTTAAATGCGTATAATCACATATAAGGATGGGCGATTTCTTGCAAATTGGGCTACTCCAAGAAGCGATTTGGCGATAATTTTTTATGTTCTGGAATCTAGAACTATATTTTATCTGCGGAAGATTAGAAGACATTAAAAATCTCGCGACACACCTGACATGTATTCGCGATATACCAATGTGTCGCGACATGGCGGTTGAGAACCCCTGGTTCAGAGAAACGAAACACAAAACAGTACAAAATAAGTGATTACTGGTTTGACCCCCAGGAACGACAACAAATCGTTCCAGACTTAAATGAGAAAAATTCGGACGAAGTAAAGACTCAAGAGAATGCCTCAATGGAGAAAGATATCTCAAACCAAGTGAAGATTCCACCATAAACAATTGAAAACTATAATTTAGTAGCTTTCAATTATTTCAAATCGTTAAAAAGAAAAAAGAAACGGAATTCCGCACTAATAAAGTGAAAGAGAAATAAACCATTGGACTGGTACTAAAAATATGCACCACACTCTCCACATCCTCGGACATTTCGTCGATTCGTTTCTGAACATTATTATTGTTTATCAGACATCAGACTGCGACTTGTGCAGTAAAGTACGTGGAATCTCACTCATAGCAGGCAGTAAAATTCTTCTCCAATAATGTGCGACTTTTTCTATTTAGCAATAACCAAGAGAATGTTGTAATTATGCAGCCACCATCGTCTTCTTTAGATGTCGCTGCAAACTTACAAAGTTGGACGTCTCGAATGTTGTTCCTTGAGCATTTGAAAGTAAGATACATTTTTATCTTTTCTGTGAATAATAATTAACAAAATGCTGTATCCACCATAGGACTATAGGACCAACCGTCACCATTTTAAGTATTATTATCGTAGTTCAATTGTTTAACTTTCAAACATTTTAAATTAATTCAAATTTAAGTAAATTGTTTTATGGATATTTTGTAAAAAAATATATAAATGTATGTAAATTTACTTAAATTATGGAAATATTCGTTTTAAGAAGTTTGTTAAATTACGTTAACGCATATCCATGGAAACGATATTCATGCTGTTGCAAAATATGAAAAACTATAAAAATTTAAATTGATGTGTCAAGTTATAATTTCTTTAGTAACTTTTTTCACATAACTTCTCTGTTGCAAAATATTTATACAAGAACACATGAAAGTAATAGTGAACTGACACTTCCGGTTACCCGATCTCTACCAAAGGTTAATAGTATTGAGATATTCACGTCCAAATTTGCAGAAATTGGCACATAGACCATCGACTATCAATAACTATAAAATGAAATGGCCGACAATAATGTCAAATTCGTATGTCAAAATATAAGGATAATAGCGCCCTCAGCGGCACTCGGTTAAATTACGTTCTGAAGCCAACGTTGATGCCTTAAGTACCCAGGCCGTGACACAGACAGACAGGTATAGCGATTGACGGATAGCACGCTAAAATAGGTGACTCGTGTTACTATAAGCCTAATTCGTGCTTACATATATGTCAAAATAGGTATGATTACTAAAGTTGCTCAATTTGCGCCTACAGCTAGTGGCGGGCGCATAAAAGTTTACACATAAAATAAATAGTCAGAAATACATTATAATGCGTGCTCAAACGCTTACCATCTTAAAAGTCATCCGTGACATCACAAAGTGAATAAGTGTAAAATATCTGCTGGATTAGATATGGTTCCACAGTTGTTTTAGCAAACCGAGTGCAGCGTACGGAAAAAATGTGTTTATATGCAGAAAACAAACGTTCATCTAGTGACGTTACATTAGCGTAATTAAAATAATCTTTCAAACAACTTAATGCATCTTGACATGCACCTTCACAAATTTGTCTGAGTATAAGAAAATCGGAGCCATTCCTTAAAACCCTTTCATACCTTTCTAGAACACAAACATTTTTTGCGTCTTATACCGTGCATAACTGTGCGTGAGCATGTTGCACTATTTGCAGAGATTCCGTTAGCGGCACCAAAGGATTTTGTAATTTTTCTCTGGCCTTCACTAGTCCGATGTGCTTACTTACTTAATCCTGAGTCTCTCTACCTTTAGGTGTAAGGCTGGAGGGGAAATGAGATGGCAGACATCTGCGCAAAAAAGGGGCTGAGAGAAACTTTACTGGACCTACCCCACCTTTTGGGTTTAACAAAGGTATCCTTAAAGGTGAGATAAAGAAATGGACAGCGTCCATTACAATGAAACACTGGAATGAGACCAGCGGGCTGGAACATTCCAAAAAATTTCTGAGCTTCGACGCTAGGAGGGCGGACCTCGCCCTAAAACTGGACAGGGGAAGCTTAAAAACACTGACAGGGGCACTCACAGGCCACTATACCTGTAACAAGCACCTTCACAAAATGGGCTTATCCAACACGGACACTTGCAGATTCTGCGGTGAAGAAGAAGAGTCAATGGAACACTTGATCACTAACTGTGGGGCACTAGGCCACAGGAGATATAGACTACTACATGCATATACGCTGAGTGAGGAGGACCTATTTGCACTCCCATTGAAGGAGCTGATCCTGTTCCTCAGCGTATTAAATAAATAAATAAAGCAAACAAGAGGAAGCACAATAGATCAACGTGGTCGCAGTGCAAAGGGCCATTTTGGGCCATACGCCACCTCATTACAATACAATACAATACAATACAAGGCTGGAGGGGTTGAACCTTGCATATCTGCTTCCATTGTTTCCTGTCCTGTGCTAGTTTTCGTATGTCTTCCCATGGAATTCTTCTTTTCTTTGATTTTCTCCTGATTTCGTCAATTTATCTGGCTCTTGGTCTTCCCCTTCTATTTTTTCAGCATAGTCTCGTTTCGAACACTCGTTTAGTTAGCCTCTCACCCATCATTCTACACACGTAACCAAACCATCTAAGTTATCCTATGATTTTTTCGTTTATTATCTCTATTTGTAGGTTTTGGCGGATTATTTCATTCCTTATTTTGTGTCTCCTCTTCCTTTCAATTCTTCTCAAGACCTTCATTTCCATGGCATAGATTGTTGAGCGTATAACTTTTTGACAACTTCATTTTTTATCTTTCTCAATATCTCTATTTTCTCTAAAAATGTTGTTTTCATTGTGTTGAAGATGCCTCCTACTCTCCCCTTTCTTTCATTTATTTCGCTATCCAATTTACCATTTTCCCCTATAAGTGCTCCTAGGTATTTAAAGCATTCTACTTATTCAATTTATTTCCCGTTCAATCTTATTTGGTGGGTTTTCTTTGTGTTGGAAATTGTTATAGTTTTTGTTTTTCCAATATTAATCTTCATATTGATCTTCAATAATTGTTCTTCTAATAATGCGGTAGGTTTTCTTCGGTATCTGCCAACAAAGCCATATCATCAGCGAACATAAGTTCTGTCAGTAGAGTTTGTCCATTTGCCAATATCCCAGTGTTAATTATATCATCTTTATCTTTGCTTCCTTTACTGCTTCATCGAGTACCGTTCAAAACAGAGACGGACTCAGGCCGCAGCCCTGTTTGACCCTTTGCTTTGTAACAAATTCTTTCGACTCATTGTTTGTTCTTACTATATTTTTGTTATCTTTGTACATATCTTTTATTACCCTTATTTTATTTTTATCGACTCCTCTATTCATCAGCACTTCCCAGATGTCCTTTTCTCGGATTCTGTCAACGCCTTTTCCAAGTCAATGGAGCATACACATATGTATTTCCTGGTTTTTATCGATTATTTCCTCGCTCACTTGTCTTAATCTCAATATGAGGTGTTGTGTGCTTCTATTCTTCCTGAATCCGCATTAAGTGTCTTCAAGGATTGGCTCTATTTTGTCTTATTCTTTTTTTTCATTATTTTGGCTAATACTTTTCACGGAACGCTTGATATAGTTATGCCCCTATAGTTAGTGCAGTTTCTTTTATCGCCCCTGTTATATATTGATAAGATAACGTCTATCTTCCAGTCTTTTGGTAACTTTGCCTTTTTGCCTTTTGTAGTCCGTCGTAATTGTTCTGAATAGTTTTGAAATCCGTTTTAACCTGATTATCTTCGACCTATCGATCGAATTTTAAAATCACGTTCTTCATATTCTCAAAATATTTATGATAGCATAACGCGGCCTGTAACCATGATCCCCAACGTGTAAGAATTGGCTCTGGTGGTTCATGTGTATCGGGACACTGTCTGTGAAAACGGTACTGGAAAACGTAGGCGGAGCGTTTTGTTTTGAGAAAAAATGCTGTGCCACCAAATCTGTCCATCCGTTTTTCAAAACTTGATAAACTATCCCACCCTTATTCTCTTGACCATACACCCTAGGAACTGGAGAAATCTTATCCCAATCGTCTTCTGCAGCCGGGCCTGGAAGTTTCCCATGACATTTTGCAGCATATTGACTGATATTCCTTCAATCTCGTCCCGAATTCGTTGTTTTAGGGCTGAGATAGTTCTGGGTGGATCGTTCTGAAAAACTCTTGTTTTTAAGTAACCCCATAGAAAAAAGTCGGAGATTGTCAAATCTGGAGAACGAGAGGACCAAGGGATATTCTCGTTTCGGCAAATGACGTGGCCTGGAAACAAAGCATTTACAGCATTCATGGAAATTCTTGCAGTGTGGCTTGTGGCCCCATCTTGTTGGAACATTGTGTATTCATTCCCTGGAAAACGGGCGAGCTCTGGCGTAAGAAGATTCTGGATCATTGTAACGTAACGCTCTGAGTTAACAGTCACAGCATTTCCATTGTTATCCTCAAAGCAAAATGGGCCTATGATTCCTCTTGCCGACATTGCGCACCACACCGTCACTTTTTGAGCATGAAGAGGCGTTTGATGAAGTGCGCGAGGGTTTTCCTCCGACCAGTATCTGAAGTTTTGTTTATTTACAAAACCAGAGAGGTGGAAATGGCCATTTCCTCACAAAATTGTAATCGTTTTTGATAGTCAGTTGGATTGAGAGATTGCACAATCTGTATTTTATATGGGTGAAAATGTAAATCAAGATGGAGAATCCTTCTCAACGACGTGTTACTTATTGCAAGATGTAGAGCATGTTGTTTGGCCGATCGGCGTGGACTTCTGAGCATTGCCTGTTGAACAGCAGCGATGTTTTGAGGGGTTCGAATGGTTTTTGCACTCCCACTTCGTTTTCTATACGTTGATCCAGTTTGTTCAAGGTTGTTTATCGATGAACGAATTGCGTTATCCGAGGGAACAGGCCTGTTACGCGGTATGTTGAAATGGCGTTGAAAAGCACGTCGTGTTTTCACCAAACTTTCACCATTCGTATAATACGCTTTAATCGCGTAGCCGCGATATTCAGCCGTCCAACGATCCATTGCAACTAAATGACGGAACATGACATGCAGGTGGAACGGAGCTGGCTACCATCATCCTCCCCACTCACATTCCAGCTGTCAAGGCCATCTCTAATCTTCCCGTTTCACTGGCTAACCCTGTATCTTGAATAAGGCTGGGAAAATATTCGGTATATCGAATAATATCGATGAATATCGAATATCGATCATCGATATGTCATGATATTGAAATCGATACATCGATAAAACCGATATTATATCGATATCACTGATATTTATCGATATAGTGAATATTTGATAATATCATCGATACAAATCGATATTATCGATATATATCAATATAGTCGATATATATATATTGATATTGATGTATGTATAATATATATACAGGTGTAACTGTTAAAACACCGCATTAAAATTAGGTAACTGTAGTACTTACGTTAAACCTATGGGAGTTTCGTATTACAATTGTTTAGGAAACCGCTACTTTAAATAATTATTTTCTTGCTAAAAACCTTTTTATATTTCTATTATCGAGTGCAAATGCCCATTAATAGCAAGAAATACATGTATTTCTTCGATTATTTGCCACTTTTCTATGCCCAAAATATAGGTCACCTTTGGGAATTATTTGGGAAAACGTAATTATTCTTCAATATAAACTACGAGTAGAAACAGACACATGTTTCCTCTCTACGTACATTTATCAGCACTTTTAGTTACGGGATTCTAACTACTGCTACTACTTACCACCTGGTAAGTGTCATTATTTTCGTGATCCGTTATTTCTGTGTTCGGGTTTTGTTAATCGAACTTTTTATTGTCTTTTGTTTCTGTATTTCTGGTTTTGAGCGCTATACAGATTTGTTCAAATAGTTGTACTGTAATTTTTCCCTATTTTACCTCTTGTCTCTGTAGCTGATCCTTTCCGTTGCCTTTCATTAACCTGTGTATCTGTAAAACAAGTCTCTGCAGAGGCAGGGTGAAGTGTGTGTCGCCGTATATCCAATAGGCAGGGCTCATCAAGATGTCGAATTTATGCATTGTATGCAATAAGCAGGACAGCGTCTTGACGCTGCAATGTGATGGATGCAAAAATTATTTGCACAATAGCTGCGTGCATATTAATCAAGACGACGCGAAACGAAACGAAAAATTTTTTGTACAGTATGCAATCGTGCGGTTGATCAATTTGTTTATATATCTTATAGTTACTCAACGTAAGTTGTTTCTGGGAAATGAGGGGTAGATGGCGTACCATTTACAAGTCGTTCATTCATAATTTCAAACGTAGTATTTTGTATTTTACTACGAATTTTATTGTAATTGTGCTGGACAAAATTAACACATCACTTTATTTAATTCAAATATTTACATAAATGATACTTAAATTAATCATATTGAATCACAAATGTAATGTGAAATTAGGGTATTTTAAAAACAAACTAGCGAACATAGTCTTATTCTGACTAATTTTCTACTTAAAAATTTGTTTTTATATCGAAGACTCGTAAACCATGGAAACGAAAATCAAATTAAATTAACCTTAAAAAGCCAAAGTAGTAGCTCCAATGCATCCTCAATATTGAGTATGTCCTCCTCTACTCCTAATTACTGCATTCATATGCCTTGGCATGCTACAGATTTAATTACGAATCATTTCTTGAGGAATATTCTCCCATTCTTCAACTACGGCTTCTACTAGTTGATTGTGATTGATAGGGAAGGCGTATGGTTGCGGACTTTTTCTAAGAAAATCCCATATATGCTCAATGGGATTAATGTCTGGAATATTAAGTGACTACTCAAAAACCAGAATATTAACATCATTTAAGTAGTTAACTTGTCTAGTCACGTGAAGACGAGCATTAGCTTGCATGAATAGAACATTAGCCCCTATAATTGGAATTACATAACCCAAGCGATGTTTTCTGAGTGATAAACCACATTCATTGACCTTGTATAGGAACCAACTTTGTACAGGTGTCGAAACAAATTTTTCCCCAAAACATTACAGAACCACCCACAGAAGAGATTCTTGGAGAAATGTTGCAACTTACAAATCGTTGTCCTAGTCTTCGCCGTACGTTCATGTCCATCAGGACATTTTAAACTAATCCTCGTCTTATCAACGAATAAAACCTTCCAATCGCCAATAGTCCAGTGTTCATGATTTCTGGAAAACCGCAATCATTGGATTTTGTGCTCTCTAGTGATTATTGGCTTTTCTGCATGCCCTCTACTACTTACTGCAGCCTCCTTTATACATCTTCTTACAGGTTGAGATGATACGGCAACATTGTGAACAGCTCGTTATTCATTTCTTGACATATTGCTAGTAACTCTTGTTTCTGAGAGTGTATTGGCTAAGATAATATCTTAGCCAATAAGATAATATCTCAGATATATTATATTTGTACAGTCTTTTCCCTTAACCTGGTCTTCGAGAGTAAGATCCTGTCTCGTTAATTCTTCTGATCAATTGACTTATACTGGAAGGTGATCTTCCTATCATATGAGCAGTATGACGTACATGAGTGGCATGACGCATGATGAATCTCTCTTCGAGAAACGTGGTTGCCCATACTGCCTCTTCTACAGAAAAGTTCTTTTACGACTCATTTCATGTCAATTACTGTAACAATATCAATGTAGTAAATGTGAGATTGAAGAAAGCTTAATGGCTAATGTAAAATAATTCAACTATATTTTATACACACTAGATGACACCACGTAGCAGAGGTACTATGAAATTTGGCTGATATAAGATCTATAAAGAAGGATGAAACTAAGGATAGAATACAGAGGGACAATAGTCATTATTTATGGCGTTCCGGAAAATACGTCAACTCTGATATTCAATGGGTTAATAAGGCCCTATTCATGCAAGATAATGCTCGTCTTCACGTGACTAGACAAGTTGTTGAAATGATGTTAATATTGTGGTTTTTGAATAGCCACCTAATATTCCAAACATTAATCCGATTGAGCACATCTCGGATTTTTTAGAAAAAGTCTGCAACTATGCACATTCACCTATTAATCACAATCAACTAGTAGAAGCCGTAGTTGAAGAATGGGAGAATATTCCTCAAGAAATGATTCGTAATTTAATCTCTAGCATGCCAAGACGTATGAATGCAGTAATTAAGAGTAGAGAAAGACACTCAAAATTGAGGTTGCAGTGGAGCTATTAATTTGGCTTTTTAAGGTTAATTTAATTTAATATCCGTTTCAATGTTTTTGGAGTCTTTGATATAAAAACAAATTTTTAAGTAAAAAATTTGTCAAAATAAGACTATGTTCGCTTGTTTGTTTGTAGAATACCTAATTTTACATTACATTATTGTGATTCAATACGCTTAATTTAAGTATCATTTATGTAATTATTTAAATTAAATAAAGTGGTGGATTAATTTTGTCCAGCAGTTTAAGTATATACCAAACCAACAGGTTATATTATATTAATGGGGCTATATGTTTACGTTGCAGTATACATATGTTATATCGATAAAAATAAGATTAACTGGCACAATTCTACCATTACCATACATAAAAAATAATGTGTATCATACGTATATATCAAATTCTTCCACTGTGTTAGAATTTTCTATTGGATTAACGACACTATTTTATTTGTTATACATCTTATTCCATTTATCTGGTCAATATATTTTTCTATTCAGCAGCATCTATGAATTGTGAATAACCAACAAACACTTAAATTTCGTAAACGGTTAAACGCAAAAATATCCTTTACAATCTTTAATATTTTTGAAAAATATATTATTAAAGGTACATTGAAATCGATACATTAAAATTATTATTACGTGTTGAAGGTCAAACAATTAGAAGAGTATAATATTGCAAAGTTTTTGCACAAGGCTCTGTAACAGAGATTCAACAAGCAAATCAAATACATAATTATATTATTGTAAATAAATGCGTCAAAGAAAAATAAAACTACGATTAAATATTTACTCTGTTAATATAATTACCTTTCCCGATTTGTAAATTAAACTAAAAATAAATGTTAACTTAAATATATTAAAATAAAGAATACAACTCGAATTAATCCTAGAAAACAAACAATACCAATCCAAATCGAAGTGAATAAATAGAGATAAACAACACCAAAATAAAAACAGACCGATAATGAATCATTATATTTATGTAACTAAAAATTCGACAATCCGCTATTACCAAAGGAAGAGAATGAATTCCAATAATTTTCGTAGTAAAATACAAAATACTACGTTTGAAATGATGAATGAACGACTTACGACTTATAAATGATACGCCATCTACCCCTCATTTTCCAGAAACAGCTTACGTTGAATAACTATAAGATATATAAACAAGGTGGTACTAAACCTCGTCCTTTGTGTGTAGTTCTCTGTAATCCGTGCGCAGTCACGATCAGGCCGGGGAATCTGAGAACTATTAAATCGGCATTTTCTTATGCCCTCTACGGTGGTCGTCTAAAATACTGACAAGCGCGCGACGTTTAAAATAGATTGCATGTAGGCATGGAATTTACTTTTCTGTTTAATGGTTTTCTAACATATAATTTAGATAAAATTTCAGCAACATTCATTGCTGAAATTTTATATAAACTAATTGCTAGAAAACCAATAAACATGATAACAAAATAAATTATATGTAAGACAAATAAAAACCGGAAATATTAAAAATAAAGGTATTTATTACACAATAATAATAGCATATCTAATAGCAATAGAAAATAATTAAAGCAAAAAGAGTTTGTATCGCTCAGTGTAATATTGAAATTGAACTTTAGTTACATGAAATACAAGAAGTAAATATCTATGAATAAAAGTAGTAAAATGCACAAATTGAAAAATAAAAATATCAGTTATAGTAAACCCGCAGTATTATATCACGGATTTGGCTTGATTGAATAGACGTGAAAAAATTGAATTAAACCAAATTACCAAAAAGTAAAAACAAAAATGGCCGATATCCGAAGATGGTCGATATTTATCAGTAGATATCTACAACCTTAATTATAGCGACATCTACGGCTGCCGTCTGATTTAAATTCAACGTTCAAACGATTAGATTTAACATTCCTCCCCTGGTCACGACTATATTGAAGAGTAAGGGAGTACTTAAATCTATAAATGAATATAAATGTGCATATTTGAAAAAAGATGAGACGCGTTATCAGAGATTTGTTAGCCAAGACAAGAGAAACCTTGAGAAGTCGCTTACAGAACGGCGAAAGGGATTTAACAATCAACTATGTTAAGAGTATTCCCTCGGTAGTTACCAAACCAGTTGAAAAAACTAAGCGCGTCCAATAGTTCTGATTACTTATTCTATTATTAAAATGCGAGGAGTACTAAGGGAAAAATTGATGAGTTTGTGTGTAATGTGAGCGATTGCGAATATGACTTTGTTGCAATAACCGAAACCTGGTTAGCACTTAATGTCTCTAGTTTTGAATATTTTCCTTTGAGTTATACTGTAGTTCGTTGCGATAGAAGTATTGAGCTATCTGGTCTGTCCCGTGGTGGTGTTTTTGCTAGCCTGCAAGAATTCGTTTCTTGTTGAACAGCTAGATCTTTCTTCTTTGCTGCTAGTACCCACTATACTCGATATTGTTGGATGCAAGTGCACCTTTAAACCTGCGGCTTTTTGAGGAATTATTTGTGACTCTCGATAAATGTACCCGAGTTCGCTTTTCGTTTTTGTGTTATTATATTTAAAAAATATATATTTTCGTTCCGTATGTTTCAAAATGTCTTTTAAATTACTGATAACAAATATGAAAGACTGAGTGCAACGTTGTAACAAATATCATTTCCGTCCAAATTAAGAATGATATGACTCAACCAAAACTGCGCGAACGAACATAAACAGTGGCGTAATCGTCCGTGTTGAGAATCGCAGTAATCTTTCTTTGCAGTCTGGCAATCCGCCTTTCCAATGATGCTTAGATTACTGCGAACGGCAAAAGAAAAAGGGAAAGAACACACTATGCAAGTGTGTATTTGTGGCATCATTTTTATTTTTAAATCATCGAAGTGACAGGTTGTGTGCCGATTTTGAATTTGTAAACTTTCATTGCAACGGACAGTTGGCATTGTGCTCTGGAGGAAACAATTTGTATTACTCTTGCTACGGATATAATTTGTAATCTGGAATTTTTGGTAAGTTAACTATAATTTGTATCGTAGTATGTAACACGTGTTGTTATTGTTTTAGTAACACAAAACTTGTGTTTTCTAAATTTATTGATTTCCAGTTCTTTTAAAAATATGATGACAGAGAACGAAAATAAAAAAAAAGAAAATACGAGCAAGAAAATAGAAGTTTTAACAATGAGTGGGAGGAGAATTTCTTTTTATTGACAATAACGGAAAAGCATTATGTGTTATTTGTAATTCTGCGGTCAAAAAGTATAAAGCTTGCAATTTACGTCGACATTATGAAACCAATCATCCTCAGCTTTCTAATCAGTATCCACCAAATTCCAAATTAAGATCAGATAAACTTGCTTTTTTAAGTCAAATTTAAATAAACAACAGTCAATTTTGACGACCTTTAGCAATCAAGCTAATAATGTGATTGAAGCCAGTTTTGTTATTGCCTGGAATATTGCTCGTGCAAAACGCCCGTATGGAGAGTGAGTGTTTATTTAAAAAAACTTGGAAGATGTACTTAAAGTTTTAGATCCAAATAATGCAGCATTGCACAAAGTTGTTTCGCAAATTCTCATCTCGAGACACACAACCGAACGACGCATAACTGCAATTAATACATCTTTTAATATAATTTAAAAAATGACTTGAAGAACTGTGTTGCATTCAGCTTAGCCCTTGACGAATCGACAGATATCACAGATCTTCCGCAATTGGCAGTTTTCATACGTTTTGTTTCCCATGACTTCGTTGTTAAAGAAAAATTATTAGATTTAGTAGCACTTCAAGAGTCAACCCGCGGTGTCGATATTAAAAATGCATTAGATTCCATAATGAAAACTTTTGATGTGCCTCTTAATAAACTTGTAAGCATTGCAACTGATGGAGCTCCGGCAATGCTGGGTAAAAAATCGGTCTTATTGGGATTTTAAGAGGTGATTCTCAAGTTCCACAATTTATACCGATTCACTGTTATGATGACAGTGTTACACATTGTAAATTACATTCGCACCAATGCAAAAAATCATCGACAATTCAAAAATTTCCTTGAAGAATTAAACGACGATCTTCCAAATGACATTAATTTGTTTTGCATTGTTAGATGGTTATCTAGCTACAACGTATTAAATCGATTGGTAGATTTATTTGATCCGATAACTACATTTCTAAAAGAAAAGGAAATAACCTATTCAGAATTAGACGATGACGAGTGGTTACAAGACTTAATGTTTTTGACTGATGTAATTGAACATTTGCAAACACTGGATTTACAATTGCAGGGGAAATATCTGACCTCTCACAGTGTATATTTAGTTTTCAAACTAAATTACAACTTTTTCAGAAGGACATTAAAAATAAAACATTTTGTCATTTTCCTCGAATTAAAAAAAATTGTTCCAATATTAAACAAGAAAAACTCAACGAGTATATAAAAAGCTAGAACGAATATTTATGGAATTCCAAAATAGATTTCAAGACTTGAAATATTTTAAATCGTCTCTTGATTTTGTTCTGAATCCATTTGAAATTAACATAATTCAAGGTGAGTTTTTCATTTCCAATATAATTATGATCCAAAAAGCATCTGGAGAATTAGAATTAATAGAGATGCAAGAAGATCAAGCTCTACAAATAAAATACAGTAGACTCCCGTAAGTTCGGCCACCTCGGGACCGGACCCTAGGCCGAACTTAAAAGTGGCCGAACTAACCGATGCTTATCTAAAAAATGCCCATTTATTGTTTGTATGGATCTAGCAAAAACAAAACACTTGTACATTAAGTAGAAGACAACACAGAGGAATACTCTGACATATATTTAACACATATGAAAAGATAGAACGTTACAAAAATACTATAAAACAATACTTACAGAACACTAGGCCTAATAAAATTTAAAAATATTATTGCACATTGGTGATTTGGTTTCTTAAACACTTAAAAAAAGTCAGTAATTTTTTTCTGAATTTTCTTTTCTAATGATTTTTGATGTGCAAAGTCACGCCACTTTTTAATAATCATTACATCGATGGCAGTTGCTTCTTTTTGCTGTTCGACGTAGGTAGCTGCCAGTTGCAAAGCTGCTTTGCCTTCAGCGTGGCTCATTTTATTTTCTTCATCTTCCTCTTCATTCTCAGCAGCATATGTGTCGTTATCCTTCTCGTTTTCTTGGCGAATGACACACTCGGCGATTTCGTCGTCGTTCAAAACCTCGTTGTGTAGCTCCTTTTCAAAGTTGATCCACTCCAAAACATCTTCTTCGACAATGGGACCACAGTTCGGTAGTTGCTGAGGGTCGTGCAGAGCTGCATTGTCATCAGGTTCGTTAACAAGAATGTTGTTTGGCTCATCTGCTGTTGTGTTTGCTTGGTCAATCTTATCTTCTATATTTGGCCAAAGTTTTTTCCAAGACTTTACAAACGTCGACGGTGGTATTTCGTCGTATGCCTTGGCCGACATGTACACAACATCCTTCATATTAACTGACTTCAGTACTTTTAAGAGGTCTAAGTTGTTATCAGCCTCCAGTTTGGAAAGAACTTCAGAAAGCAGTTTTCGGCGATACTTTCTCTTGAAGCACTCAATGACCCCTTGGTCCATTGGCTGTTGAAGACTGGTTACATTGGGTGGCAGGAACAGCAGTTTAATTTCTTTTTCATCGTCACACTGAAGACCTTCCTGGTGAGTAGGCGCGTTGTCAAGCAGTAGAAGTGTTTTGATGGGCAGATTTAATTTTGTCAAATGGTTTTTTCGGAACAAATCCGCACACAAACCATTCCCTGAACAAATATGGGTCCATCCATGCTGATTTCTGCGACCGATAATACACTGGTAGAGTTTCCATGTTTATATTCTTAAACGCTCCCGGTTTTGCTGCTGTGCCAATGACAAATAGGGGTATCTTGTGGGTCCCCGAGGCAGTTGAACACAAGGCGACCGTTATCCTCTCTTTGCTGACTTTAAATTCTGCCGCAGATGTTTCTTGTGGGATAGCAAAGGTTGTTCTGGGCAGAAGTCTAAAATTTAACCCAGTTTCGTCGATGTTGTAGATTTGTTCTGGACTCAAGTTTTGGTCATCAATGATTTTTGTTGGATCTGCTGACAGCTTCTCGCCACAAACTCCAATAAAATGGACCCCGTGTCTCTTTTTCTATCGGGAGAGCCATCCCTCACTAGCCGAGAACGCCTCTTCTGGTTGAAGCTTTAAGTGCAAGATCATAGCCTTCTCTTTTAGGATTGGTCCACTTAACGGGGTTCCTCATCTTCGTTCTTGAACGAACCACAACCACAGAGCATCTTCCACCAATTCGTGTTTTGCTTTTCTCAGTGTGCAACGCTTTTGTAGAACTTTTTCAGTTTCAATCTGTGTATAAAAGCCTTCGATAGTTTTTCTATTGCGCCGCCAGGCGTTGATTGTACTTTTGCCCACGTTTAAATCTCTGCAAATACTTTGCACGGATTCTCCTTTGTCCAATCTTTCCAGAGCTTGTAGTCTCTGTTCCATTGACTTGTACTTACGTTTACGCGTTTCACTCATTTTAAAAACAGTTTAATGCACGACGCGAAACAGTTATTGTCCAAACACACAACAAGTATACTGTCTATATAAACAGTAAAAATCGCAAGTGAAACAAGAATCACTGACTGTAGGCCTACCGTAAAGATGAGCGCTTTACGACTGCACAGTATGAATACAAGACGCAAACTGAGTAACTAATGAACTAAACAAAGAATACAATACTGTAAACAAGTTGAGACTTGCTGCCTGTTCGCGTCTGGCTGGCGCTCGCCAAGTGTGTGACTGATGCTCAGAGAGCTGGCCGGACTAAGCGGAGACCGAACTAACCGAGGCCGAACTTACGGGAGTCTACTGTATAAGTCGACGCCGATTACTGAATTTTGGAAATTTGTACCAGAATCGAAGTATCCTGAATTAAAAAGGCTGCTTGTCGAATATTTCAATATTCGGAACAACGTATTTATGTGAATCATTTTGTTCCACTTTAAAATTCGTGAAATCTAAAAACACCGATCAGTATTAACTAACCCGCATCTGAAAGAATTATTGAGAAGTGCTGTCATCAATTATTCACCAAATTTTAAAGAATTATCAAGAGAAGTAAAATAAATGTTTAATTTTTAATATATAGATTCAATACACATATTTTGTACTTTTATTTATATGTTTTCAATAAATATAATATCTGTAAAAAATTGTTTTAATGCCTTTTAAATACGTATTTAATTGCGGCTCGCGAAAAATTTAAGTTTGAAAGTATTAGAATTTAGTTTTAATTTAGTGATATGTTTATTATCCTTAATCGATATATTTATGATAATAATACAATCTCCTGTTTCTTGTACATTATAAAAGTTAAATTGTAGTAATATTAACCACAAATCAACTAGACTGGAATATATCACTCTATATTTCTATATAGTGAAATATGATTTTTCATATTTCCCAGTATTCTCCAATGAATTTTATTTAGGAAAAGAACGAAAATAATTTTTATCACTCAAAATAAAATCAAAAATACAAATTTACAATTCGTATAAGCCATATAAGACAATATGAGAAAAAGAAGGTACCGCAAGTTTCGTTTCTTTTCAAATCCTCACGCAAGCGGGAGTTGCACGAATTCGAATATTTTTTTATAAAAGTACCGGTGAAGTAGCTGAACTAGGGTTCCAGAATAGTTCATTAATTCTTATTCGTCATTATTATTTAAATAAGGTGGAAGTATGACTGTACGCTGTTGTGCAATATCGAAAGAAGTTCACCTATTTCGTCTAGGTTCCTTTCCCCGTTATTTTCTTTTTAAACTAAAAGTACTATTTAAGAACGATTTTTATTTTACATGAAATGTAAAACAAAATCTAAGATTTACATAAAGCTGCTTTTATAAAAATCGCTGACGAAAAAACATAATTTTATTCTTCTTGTCTGTTATTTATAAGCAAACTACAACAAACTACGGGAGACACCGGCGTAAAACGAACAAAAATATAATGGTCGATATAAGGTTAGGTTCCGAATCAAATTTCTAAGAACAATCGAATGTTTATTTATTAAATAGCCTATATATGTATATATTTAAAATAAATTATAAATGAATTTAATAAAGCAAGTTTATATTCTTTTACAAATAATAATAATCTCGATATAATTAATGAATTAAAGTAAATAAATGTACTAATTCACTAATACATCGGACGAAATTAAATTCTCACATTTTCTTGAAAAAATCGTCCAGTTTCATTTGCTGGGATTGTTGCTTTTTCTTGTAGAATCATGACATAAAGTCGAACTGCAGCCGGGATGCTCTTCGATCGAATCCTCGTCTGTTTCACAGAGTTCTGTTAAATATACGTTACTAATACTTTTATGCTCTATTTGTTGTAAGATGGCGCCATTGTATGCGCAATCCATATAGCAGATGGAAACTGTACGCGCTGACTGTAATATAGGTTTACATATATCGGTGTTGGGTAAAATGTTAGATAGGCCCAAGTCAAACAATTATGGCCGCTAAAAGCTTCGAAATACGAAAGATGGTGCTTTTGTGCAATATTGCTCGACTGCGTTTCGACTTTACCGACCGTCCTAATACATATATAAATTATTTGTTAAAAGATGATTCAGTACTCATAAGTTAATTTTCTGAGGATTTCAACAAAAGGGAAAAATAGATAATACTTATTCAAACGTAAAAATTCTACTATCTTTCAGCTACCACAACAATTTTTATATAGAACAAATGGACGTGGGAACAGCATTTTTGAATGGCAAGATAAAAAGTGAAATCTACGTTAAACAGCCCGAGGGTTTCTCTGATGGGTCTAACAAAGTTTATAAGCTGTACAAGTCTTTGTACGGTTTAAAAGGAAGTTCACGTATGTGGTACGAGTGTTTCCATAAGTATATGAGTGAATTAGGTTTTTCTAGAAACGATTGTGGTTATTGTCTGTATTATAAAAAGGATAAAAATAAAGCCGTTTATGTATTATTATTTGTAGATGATTTTTTGATTTGCAGCAATGAAAAGACTAATATTGACGAAGTAAAACAAAAGTTATCCATACGCTTTAACCCGAATTCTCCCGGTTTTAGAAATACGCATCAGATTTATATAATACTTTATTTACTGCATACCCAGGCCCTCTTAATATATATCAAGAAAAAATTGGGATGTTTAGTCCACATTTCGAGAAAATGGGTGTCGTCATATGACGACGCTATCAAAATATAGATACAAAATTTCAAAAAAGTTTTATGTTGATTTTGGTTTTAAACGTTTTATTTTATAGTTAATTCATGGCATTTAAGTTAATTATAAAGAAATATTTAAGGAAATCATTATTATTTTTTCATGATAAGGGGCGAAGCAGATAAACCTTTATCACATTTTTTGTACTCAGTTCGTACTGTAGATTTGCAATTGTCAGTAGCACATCTTTGTTTATTATTTTTTGTTCTTTGAACATAGTGCATGTATCCATCATATCTCAACGAATCAGCCTCAGGTTGCATTTGCGGTTTTATCCCTGGCCCTTTCGGAGCATTGTTCAACAGCCGAAGATATGACATAGCCAAGTCACTTCGGAAGCTTTTCTATCTTAGCTTAGGGTCTTTTTCTCGTGGTAGTAGCCAAGCGTTTTGAACTAAAACGCCCAACAGCCAAGTAAACAATGGCCACCACCATTTTTTGCTTTGTATAGATATGCGGTCAGCATTTATGTTTTGATCTATACGATCGGTTCCGCCCATACTTTTGTTATAGTTTTCAACAGAATATGGAATACTCACTTCAATACGTTTCAGATCAGCCTTACTCCATCTCATTGATTTTCCTTTCCCCAATTCAGTACTTGGCACGATTATAAGTTCTAACAATTCGTCGTCAAAAAGCTCAAAGTACTGTACAGCGGTCGTACTTCATCATATTCCATCACAGGTGAATGGAATTCTGGAATTTGGTAAGTTTTTCTTCCTAATTTATATTTACATCGATTTCCTCATCCGAATCTGCATCAATTAGGGCGCTAACTTCAGGAGGTTTGATGTCAAAATCATTTGTCTCACCTTCTTCCTCCAAAATATTTAAAATTTCTGCTACGCTAAGAAACTTGCTGCTTAAAATTATCAAAACCGAAAACAAAATCAAAAGTCAGTAAATGCTCGTTTCATCATAGTGTCGTCATATGACGACACACAAATTCCTAAAAAATATATATTTTTGCAACACAAATGACAGATTTTTGAAAATATATTGTATACCAGTGTAAACTTTAAATTTAGTTTAATTTTAAGTTACTAGTATATAATATACAATGTTTTTATCACTTACCTTTCAGCCGAACTCATAATTCTTAATTTTTCAATCAACAACAAAATTTAAAAAATCCTCTAACGCAAACACTTTGCACTAACTGGCTGAACTAATTTTTTTATGAAAAAGCAATTGTTAACCAAGCCACTTGTGTTTTTATTTGTTTCTATGCGAAAATAACGGTGCACAAGTTAGCTAAAGATGTCAATTTTTTCGTGGTCATATGACGACGCTAGCAGAATTAGGGTTAACATGAAAGACTTAGGCTACAGCAAAATGTTACATAGGTATTGAAATTGGATACAATAAGGAGTCAAATAACAACATGCTGCTAAATCAAAAAACATATATAGTGTCATTAGCTGCAAAATATGATATTATTAATGCTAAGTTATATTCAACACCTATGGAAGCGAATTTAAAATTGCAAAAGACCGAACATTTGAATAATAATATAAAGTATAGAAATATTATAGGTGCTCTATTATATATAAGTACAGCTACCAAACCTGATATTGCATATAGCGTGAATTATCTAAGTAGATTCCAAAATTGCTGTGAAGAAACCCACCTTAAGTACGCTTTACGCGTGTTAAAATATTTGTATCGTACTAGAGACCTAAATTTAATTTACTATAGAAAAAAAAAGCGTTGTAATTTGATAAATTGTTTTGTGGACTCCGACTGGGCAGGCGACATTAATGACAGGAAGTCAACAAGCGGTTATGTGATAAGATTATATGAAAACCCAATTTTTGGAAATCTCGTAAACAAAATTCGGTTACTAAGTCCTCAACTGCTGCTGAATATGTTGCACTGTCTGAAGCAACAACAGAGATAATATTGACTAGAGAAATTGTAAAAACCTTTGATATTGTTTATATAGTTTTTACCACATTATTTTTGGTCTCTTTATTAAAATAAAATAAGTGTTGAATGGATATTTATTAGTTAAAAAAGAATACCTATAAATCCATCTGTTATAGGCATAAGCCAAATACAATCAACCATGAAATTCGATCCAGACCTTTTCTTTCAATAGTAATTTAATATTTCTTATTTATTACAAGTATTATAACAGATAAGGGGCAAGGAACAGCCGAAAGCGTACCGCTGCACGTCGGGCCGGTTCGCCCTCTTCGGCTGGTTCTCCCACTATGACGAATATTTCGCCAGGCAAGTGAGGGGAAGCTGGCAAGTCGTTTCTAATATTCGACCTCTGCGCGAATCGTGATCATCGGGATGCCAGCTACGCGCCTTGATTCCTGCGCCACGCTGACTCGCTTGGCTACTTACAATCTCGCTTGACTTCGATTTTCTCGGAAACCAAGGCCTATTGGAA
Organism: Chrysina gloriosa; assembly: GCA_038088585.1. Taxonomy (NCBI): domain Eukaryota; kingdom Metazoa; phylum Arthropoda; class Insecta; order Coleoptera; family Scarabaeidae; genus Chrysina; species Chrysina gloriosa. The sequence goes on along the minus strand of CM076091.1, from coordinate 39,855,004 downwards.
CAAATCCTTTTAGCCTAGTACTCTGGGGACATGCCCCCACAACATATCCTAGACCCATTAAAATCCGTTTGTACCATACTTGACGGTCCCCTTGTAAGTTGTAAAACGAGCGCTTTAGCTTTGCATTCATACTTTACAACACATTTGGTCTAAAAACATTTACTGCGTTTATTGCGCATCCCGATTTATTAGGGTACCAGCCGAATCATAAATGCCTATCCCTCGGTTTCTAAATTGTAAAATTCTAAGAACGGTCAAATAGTCAAAGTCTAAGGACTCCTAACAATGATTCGTTGAAAGTAAAATTCTAACGCCCCTATTTAGCAGTATTGACCAATAGTCGATGAACAAATAAGTTACCAGAAAAGTAAAATAACAATTAAAAAACAGTCAATCAATAACAGTCAAACAAGAACATCAAAACAACGACAGTAAGTCACAATCGTTAAAATAAGTTAAGTTCTCATCAAATTTCAATCAATAAGTGTTCGGTAGCATTTGTATATCAGTTATACCAAAAAGCTATAAATATAAATCGCGTTCACGAATTGTAATAGTTTGTAACTTAGTGTATATAGTTCAATAAATAAGAAGTGTGCCGCGAATCTGTTGTATTAATTGTACACACCCAGTGTAGTGGTCCTTCGAAGTCGCAAACAACAATAAACCATTTTGAAACCGTCTAGGAGCCCAAGCCGCACCAACAACTTAAAAGCTAAATATGAAAATCTTACAACTAATATAGGATGGTCATTACCTGCAGCTAACACATGTGCATACGTAGCGGACAATCTTTTTCTTAATCAATTTTATTGTTACTAGTCATAACTGACTATCTTACAATTTTATTCTCTTACATCTTATAATTAGGTACTTGTCTAAGGTGTCCCCAGTGGTACGTCTTAGTTTCCTCGGAGATAGTTCTAAACACGTTGATGATTATATTTATCACCGATGCAGCTGCCACTACACTACACTACTACACCAGTTCATAGGTCTTTTTTTCTTTGAAGTCTTCTTCTAACTGTTGTATTATCTAGGAGCTGGAGGGCCTCTTCATTAACGTGAAGGTGAAGTCTGGCCTCGTGCTTCCCTGCGAATCTTTTTCCTCTTCTTTGACAGTCGGAACGTATGCATTTCTGTAGAACCAGAGTGCATTAACCACACATCTCAGTACTTTATTTTGAAAATTTTGTATTATAGCTATATTACTTTTGCTGCACACCCCCACAGTGGTATGCCATAGGTCCAAACAGGTTATAGGATTTGTTCATATAATAGCAGTTTGTTGTACATATATTGACATTGACATTTATATGCTCCTTCCATTTGAGTCGTGCATCTAAGTTCATACCCAAGTATTTGGCAGAGTTGCAATAAGGGAGGAGTTTGTTATTTATAGTTATTTATTTTTAGGTGTGCAAAGTCATTGTGTACCGATTTGGCTTCATTAACTCAGAATCTCCACTTTTCTATCCACTGGTTTATTTTATTGCAGGATTCTTGTAGTTTATTTTTAGTTTCTAAATAATTATTTCCGACGACTAAGAAGGCCGTATCGTCCGCAAATGTAGCTATTTTGCTGTTGGGTTGCTGTGGCATATAGCTAGTGTATAGTAAATATAGCACAGGGCCCCAAACGCTGCCCTGCGGTACTCCCGCTTTTATTTTTCATTTGAGAATATGCGTCATTTTGCTTTACTCTAAACATTCTTACAGTTAAGCTTACTTACTCAGATCTTATCTGAGGATGTCCACATATTGTTTCGGAAGCATTTTTTGTAATTTCTGTTAGAGTCCAGCATGCCAGACAGTGTCGAAGGCCTGTGCCACGTCAACAAATACTCCCGAGCACATTTGCTTTTCTTCGTAAGCTTTCTCAATGTAATCGGTTATCCTATGAACTTGGTCAATCGTCGAATGTTTATTTCAAAATCCGAACTGGTGTGTGGGGATCAGCTTCTTCTTTTCAACGATAGGTTTGATCCTTTTCAGCAACAGCTTTTAAAACAGTTTGGATAAGACACGTAAAAGTGAGATGGGTCTATATGAGGAGGGGAGGCAGTTTAGAGGTTTTCCTGGTTTGGGGATTAGGATAACCTCTGCCATCTTCCAAGCATCAGGCAGCTTTTCCAAATAGCTTTTTATTATCTCTCCTGTTATAAGGTCATAGCCCGGCGCCTTTTTAGGGTTTAGATTTTTCTTAATTTCCTCCGCGACCTCTTTTGGGGTGACCAACTTAATTTCTAAGTTTTCTGTGTTATGTTCAGTTTCTTCCAATACAACATTATTTTCCTGGGATTGATAAATATTTTCCAACTGAGTAGCGAAGGTGTCCGGCCTTTGTTGGTTATCTCTTGCCCATGTGTTGTCCTCAGTTTTAATGGATGGGCAATGTGTGTATGTTTTTGAGCGTGCTAGTTACCTTTTACAAGGAGTATTCGGTTTCTTTGTAATTTGACAGATCTTGTAAGTATTTACTTATAGATACATTCTTTTTGTGTTTTAGAATTTCTCTTTGTAATCTTTGGGTGGTTCTATTGAGTCTGTTTTTATCTTCTGGAGCCCTTGTGGTTTGCCACTTTTTCCTTAATCTTCTTTTTTCTGCAATCATCTTTATAATTTTGATGGCATAGTTGTTGCCAGCTGTCCTTCTTGTGATTGTTAGTGTCCACGCAGTTTGTTGTATTTCTTCAACCAATCTTACTAGTTCATTGTTTAACTGTTCTTCTGTTTTTAGCGACACGTTTAGTTGGATCATATAATTCGTAATAAATCGTCTTGAAATCCTTGCCAGTTGGTTTTTCTATTAGTTTGGATGGGATTTGCTTCTTTTTTGATGACTTTCTACCTAAGTGTGAGGATGACTGGTGAATGATCTGAGCTCAAGTCAAAGTTTTCTTCTATGTGCACCTAATTTGCAGAAATATTTTTAATATGAAAAAGTCCAGAAGATTCAGAAGGTTTTATGATGGATAATAAATCATAAAATATTCACAAGCGATTAGCAAATGACAATTAAATTACGACACGGTTTCTCCCAGAGAGACCATCAATTGTAAGTAATGTGCATAATTATAATATACATATATATATATATACAGGCTGGCCCACCACCAGCGCCTCGGACTGTAGCTCCCAAACTAATAATAATTTTTTTAAATCTTTTTGATAGGATGGTGTACGTTTATAATGACCATAATTACAAAATATTTTCATTGATACAAAGTGCCCCAACAAAGCGCTAAGTATCGAAGTTATGTTTTTTAAATGGAACAGTATATACTTTTTGCTCTTTTCGAATTGTATAGAAAAAATAAAGGTGAGTTACTTCAATGTTCCATATACCTATCGTTAGCCGTTTTCGAAGTATTTGAGGATTTTCGAAAAAGTAAGATGTCTTGAAAATGGACATAACAGACAAACTAATTGAAATTTTCAAATCATGTTTCTAGCCTTGATTTGGTATATCTTGGGCTACCCATTTTCAGGTATGTAATTTTACAATAATGTAGAGGGTGATTCCATAGACCGGCTTTATTTGTCTCAACTTTAATAGTGTATACCTTTGTTATTTCAAATTGAACACCCTGTATATTTTCAGACTCGGAGAAAGGTTTTCAATTCCTACCCAAACTGTTTTAGGTTTCCCTATACCTATCTCTTGTGATTTCGGAGATATTTGAAGATATTTTAAATTTTATCTAGACTGAAATTAAATCGAAGCTGCTGAATATGGAAATGCAATTGTTTTTATTTCAACGATCTGAAAAAGTTGCTAATGAAACACATATGCCTTTAAATGATAAGTATTATAATAAATGTTCTACATGATCGCCATTTTAGGCTATGTATTGTATTCTTTCATTAATTGTAACCCCTTCGTACATATTTTAATAATTTTTGCGTTCCTCATAGTTAAAAAAACAGCCTACTACTAGATACAGCAATTAAATTGACATAATGACATACCTTTTAAATGTCAGCACAATTTTACTTTAGTTTAGTATACTTTATTCTTTGATAATGGTACATAACTACTATTAGAGAAATTTAAAAAGAACTTGTGAAATAATTGAAGTGTTATTTTCTTTTATTTGAGATATTTTTACAATGATGGATTTGTCTATCCTAGAAGGAGTGGATATGATTTTGACCATAGGTGAATGTCATGAAAACTGATTTTTGGCTGGCAGAGTTTATGCGCAAAAGTATCCTGAACGAAGATATCCTGAAAAGCGGGCTTTTGAAAGACTTTTCGCAAGGTTTCGACAGACAGGTAATACTTCCTACTCTAAACGAAAAAGAAGGAAATCAGTCATTGACAACGAGGAAAATGAATTTCTAGTGTTAGGTTCAATTGCTGAAAACCCTAGTACCAGTTCACGGAAGATTACCCAAGAAACCGATATAAGTAGATTTAGTGTACAGAGGATCATAAAAAACACAAGTATCACCCATATCATATCCAAATACATCAACATTTATATGGGATGGACTTTGACCATCGATTGGAATTTTGCTTGTGGGCTCTGGGTCGTGTTGGAGAAGAGGAGGATTTTTCTGATATATTTTATTCACTGATGAATCTACCTTCCATAATAATGGATTAGTATGTAGACATAATTTTCATTATTATGATACAGAAAATCCACACATATTTAAGACTGTTGATCGCGGAGTTCAAACTTCTATGCGGGAATTATTGGTGACTATGTTATTGGACCTTACTTTTTGAAGAACGATTGAATGGGCACCGTTTTTTACAATTTTTACAAGGAGATTTCTGGACTCTTTAGGAAGATGTTCCCTTATTTACAAGAGGCAAAATGTGGCTGCAGTTAGACGGGGCTCCTGCACATTTCTACCTAGATGTTAAAAACTATTTAAATTTAATGTTCTCAAATAAGTGGATTGGAAGACAAGGACCCTGTAAATGGCCACCCAGGTCACCCGATTTAACTTGCATAGATTTTTCTTATGGGGATATGTAAAAAGTATTGTGTACAATTCGACACCAACTACGCCGGATGATATGAAAATCAGAATAACAAATGCATTTGCTACCATTATCCCGGAAATGTTAAGAAGGGTTAGAAGATCGTTTAAAGAGAGAATTAGAATATGCATAAAGGAAAATGGCGAGCATGTAGAACATTTATTATAATACTTAACATTTAGAGGCATATGTGTTTCATTATCAACTTTTTCAGAGCGTTGAAATAAAAAACAATTGCATTTCCATATTCAGCAGCTTCGATTTAATTCCAATCTAGGTAAAATTTAAAATAGCTTCAAATATCTCCGAAATCACAAGAGATAGGTATAGGGAAACCTAATACAGTTTGGGTAGAAATTGAAAAACCTTTCTCCGAGTCTGAAGATATACAGGGTGTTCCATTTGAAATAACAAAGTTATACACTATTAAAGTTGAGACAAATAAAGCCGGTCTATGGAATCACCCTGTGCATTATTGTAAAATTACATACCTGAAAATAAGTAGCCCAAGATATACCAAATCAAGGCTAAAAACATGATTTGAAAATTTGAATTAGTTTGTCTGTTATGTCCATTTTCAAAACATCTTACTTTTTCGAAAATCCTCAAATACTTCGAAAACGGCTAACGATAGGTATATGGAACGTGGAAGTAACTTACCTTTATTTTTCCTATACAATATATATTATATATATATATAAAACCAAGAAATATATACTTTTCCATTTTAAAAAACATAACTTTGATACTTAGCGCTTTGTTGGAGCACCTTGTATAAACGACAATATTTTCTAATTATGGCCATTATAAACGTACACCATCTTATCAAAAAAGATTAAAAAAATTATTAGTTTGGGAGCTACAGTCCGAGGCGCTGGTGGTGGGCCAGCCTGTATATATATATATATATATATATATATATATATATATATATATATATATATGGTAAAAATGTATTTCGACCGTACTGTATAGAGTAGAATATATAAAATCGAGCGAAAAACTCTATTGGGGTGGTCGGTCCGTGAAATAAAAAGTCTCATTTGTTCAACCTCTATATTTCGTCACCGTTTGGTAACTTCATCAGGAGTATGCTGAAAAATGTGCTATCACAATGTTGCAACTTAAGGATTAAACTAAGACTTACAACTAGAGTAGATCACTAGCCCTCAGATACATATTAACGTGGTATCAGACCATCACATTTTGTACGTGTAATCACATGAACGCGTGGAATATGTATGAGTATTTGTTAAAATTGCAACGACAAGTATACATGTTAAGCGCAAGAGAGACAAGAACAAGTTTGTTTTTATTGACGTGCAAATATTTTTATGTACAAGATGCATAAACTAAAATGTATACACAGTTCATCCCGAAAACCACCAAAATTGGCAAGGTTACAAGCACATCAAAGATTTAGCAATTCAGTATATATTATGCTCAATTGATTGACATCTGTCTTAAAGTTGATGGCCCTATTGTTCTTTTGAATGTGTATCATTTCCAACAACAATCTTGTTTTGTAGTTGCTTTCCCTATCCAAAATCTTGACACTGTCATAATCAAAAGTATGAAGAGATTGCTGAGAATGAACAGCCAACGCACACGAACCCTTTTTCACCCTGCAGTCGCTCTTATGTTGTGTTAATCTTTGTTTTAGCAACTGTGATGTCTGCCCAACATATGTAGACTCACAATCACCACATGGAACTGCATAAACGACATCTTTTTGGTTGAGCAAACGTGTTGTGTCTTTAGTTCTTGTGAGTATGCTACCAATATTGAAAGGATTGTATTTAGCTATTTTAATATTAGGGAACTGTTTAAAATGTTTTATTATTTGATCTGTTAAATTGGATATATATGGAATTTTTTATAAGCTATTGATTGTTCATTAAATGTGGTTTCTGTGGGTCCATCAAAAGCATTAGAATTATAAATTAATTTGTTTAATATGTGTTTGGGATATCCATTGTTTCGGAAAATTTTGTGCAATTGCTTCAAATTAACATGTATAAAGGAGCTATGGCAGATATGCGTGATTCTGTTTTTCATTGCTATTACTGTATTATATTTTTGTGCAAGTGGGTGACTGGAATTGTAGTTGATGAACCTACCCGAAGCCGTGGGTTTTTGACCCACAGAAACCACATTTAATGAACAATCAATAGCTTATAAAAAAATTCCATATATATCCAATTTAACAGATCAAATAATAAAACATTTTAAACAGTTCCCTAATATTAAAATAGCTAAATACAATCCTTTCAATATTGGTAGCATACTCACAAGAACTAAAGACACAACACGTTTGCTCAACCAAAAGATGTCGTTTATGCAGTTCCATGTGGTGATTGTGAGTCTACATATGTTGGGCAGACATCACAGTTGCTAAAACAAAGATTAACACAACATAAGAGCGACTGCAGGGTGAAAAAGGGTTCGTGTGCGTTGGCTGTTCATTTTCCGCAATCTCTTCATACTTTTGATTATGACAGTGTCAAGATTTTGGATAGGGAAAGCAACTACAAAACGAGATTGTTGTTGGAAATGATACACATTCAAAAAACAATAGGGCCATCAACTTTAAGACAGATGTCAATCAATTGAGCATAATACACCCTCTGTCCCAAAAGTAACCGCAATGCGTCTATAAATCAGAAACCAGTGGCGTCATCTCTTGATAGTTGATTTATTATTGTAGTGGGACTCTTCCTTACCAACCTGACAAATTTTCATGACATTTGGTGCATAGTCAGCTGATACATCACGCATCCTGTGAGAGTGTTTTTCGTAAACGGTCAGAAAATGAGTCACGAACAACGAGTCAATATTAAGTTTTGTTTTAAACTTGGAAAAACTGCAACCGAGACGTATGAAATGCTGCAAATTGTTTATGGCGACGATTGTTTGTCGAAGAGGCAAGTGTTCGAGTGGCATCGACGATTTCGTAAAGGCAGAGAAGATGTTAACGATGACGAAAGAGCCGGTCGTCCTTCGACAACTTTGGCCGAGGCAAATGTGGAAAAAGTGCGCGAATTTGTGAAAATTTCGAAGAAATCGTCAGTGAGATTTATGGAAATGGAGCTTGGCATCCCTAAAACAACTATTCAGCGCATTTTGACTGAAACCCTTGGTTTGAAGAAAGTCAATTCGAAGTTTGTTCCGCACAAATTGACCGACGACCAAAAAACGCTTCGAATCGAACACTCCAAAGACATTATTGCACGAGCCCGTGCAGATGAAAACTTCTTGAAAACGATTGTGACTGGTGACGAGACGTGGTGCTTTCAATACGAACCAGAAAGCAAACGTCAAAGCGCAGAGTGGAGGTCACCAGAAGAAGGAAATCCGAAAAATCACGAATGGAGAAGTCGAAAATCAAGTCAATGCTGATTTCATTCTACGATTCGAAGGGAATTATCCATAAGGAGTTCGTTCCATACGGCTCAACGGTTAATGGTGCATATTACCTCGATGTTATGAGGCGTTTGCTGGGTCGCATTCGTCGTGTTCGGCCCGAATATCGCGAGCCAGGCAGCTGGAGATTACTGCACGATAACGCACCGTGTCATCGAGCAACGATTGTCACCGATTTTTTGGCGAAAAATGAAATATATTCGATACAGCACCCACCGTATTCGCCTGATCTGTCCCCATGCGATTATTTCCTGTTCCCTCGTCTTCATTTGAAGCAGAAAGGAGTTCGTTATGCATCCGTAGACGCCATTCAAAGATCGACGACCGGCATCCTAAAGGCCATCCCAGAGATCGACATGAAAAAGTCGTTTGAAGCACTCGTTGACCGTGCAAATCGATGTATTGTAGCACATGGAGAATATTTCGAATAAATACAATGATTTTTGTGGACATAACATACATAGCGTGCTTTATTTCGAACTATTGCGGTTACTGTTGGGACAGAGGGTGTATATACTGAATTGCTAAATCTTTGATGTGCTTGTAACCTTGCCAATTTTTGTGGTTTTCGGGATGAACTGTGTATACATTTTAGTTTATGCATCTTGTACATAAAAATATTTGCACGTCAATAAAAACAAACTTGTTCTTGTCTCTCTTGCGCTTAACATGTATACTTGTCGTTGCAATTTTAACAAATACTCATACATATTCCACGCGTTCATGTGATTACACGTACAAAATCTGATGGTCTGATACCACGTTAATATGTATCTGAGGGCTAGTGATCTACTCTAGTTGTAAGTCTTAGTTTAATCCTTAAGTTGCAACATTGTGATAGCACATTTTTCAGCATACTCCTGATGAAGTTACCAAACGGTGACGAAATATAGAGGTTGAACAAATGAGACTTTTTATTTCACGGACCGACCACCCCAATAGAGTTTTTCGCTCGATTTTATATATTCTACTCTATATATATATGTATATATATATACAGGCTGACATAGAATAAAAGGCAATGCATAGCACCACGCGATAGAGGACCAAAAAATAATAAAAACTCTTAAACACTAGTGTCCGATGGCTTTTTGTGTTCAAGCTACAAGCTTACTAATTGAAAAAGGCTTTGATTTAATAAAACAACATCAAAAATGTAAGGTATTTTGCTCTACATAAGGTGTTCAATTTGGTGACCTTGTTTTTGAATACACATTTCCCATCTTCGTATTAATGATTGACGGCATCTTTGAAATATATTCGGATTATTACGAAATGCATCAGCAGACTCCACAATTGTGTTCCATAATTGCTCTTCAGTATTTATTTCTACGGCATAGACTTCATTTTTCATAAACCCCCAAAATGAAAAATCGAGGGGATTAAGATCGGGACTACGAGTTGACCACGGTATAGGTCTCCCACGACCAATCCACCTATTTCCAAATCTTCTTTGCAGAAATTCCCTTGCACTTCGAGAATAGTGAGTTGGCCCACCGTCATGCATGTAGTACATTCTTCTTATAATATCTAGTGGGACATCTTCTAATAAAGTGTTCAGTTCATTTTCCAAAAAATGTTGGTAGAGTTCGCCTGTCAATCGTCTGGGCAATCGAACTGGACCAATTAGATAATTATCGATTATACCTGTCCACACATTAATGGAAAACCCATACTGGTCATTCCGTATTACGGTATGATGAGGGTTTTCATCGGTCCAATAATGCATATTATGCATGTTCAAAACACCATCGCGACTAAAACCAGCTTCAGCTTAAAAACCTCAACAGCCTGTAACGTGAAAACAAAAAGTTTCTTATTATTTTTTGGTCGTTTTTCACGTGGTGGTATGCATTGCAGTTTATTCTATGTCACCCGGTATATATATATATATATATATATATATATATACACATATATACAGGTAAACCTTGTTTTACGTCGGGGTTCCGTTCCGCGAGACACACCGGCGTAAAACGAACAAAAATATAATGGTCGATAGTCAAATTTCTAAGAATAATCGAACATGTTTATTTATTAAATAGCCTATATATGTATATATTCAAAATAAATTATAAATGTATTTAATAAAACAAGTTTATATTCTTTTACAAATAATAATAATCTCAATGTAATTAATGCATTTTATAAAGGAAATAGATGTACTAATTCATTAGTACGTCGGAACGAAATTAAAAAAATCGTCCAGTTTTATTTGCTTTGATTGTTGCTTCCTTTCATGCCGTAAGGTCGAACTGTAGCCGTGATGCTTCCTTTAACATTTGCGCTTCGATTGAAATCCCCGCCTATTTCACAGAGTTCATATGTCAACTTTTCTATAGAAGAAAGGATGCGGGTTAGATCAGCCGTTTTTTAGGGGTTTCCTATCATTTTTCTTAAAAACAAAACAAAAACTCGTGTACTCGGTAATAGAATAAAACAACGTATAAACAGTAGAAACGTTTGTCGACTCCTAGAATCGCGTCGCGTGTTTGTCGTCTGAAGACGGGGATTCTCAGGCCGAACAGGGGAATCCCCATCTGGCACCAACCGGCGTAATTGTCAATCGGCGTAAAACGAACCGGCGCAAAACGATGTTTACCTGTATATATATATATATATATATATATATATATAAACGGTTATAACAGAGCCCAACCAATATACAAACGAATAGTTATTAAGCCCGAACAAACGTTGCTGATCCCACTCTCGGGCTCAACAACGTATCTATGCAAATTTTAGTAGCAAAGATCATGTTAGAGCTTCGGTAGTTTCTTGCTAAATTTCTGCTTGGGCTCATAATTGTACGGTTAATATATTCTACATGCAGCAAAAATCTATATATAGACCTATAGATCCGTTGGATGCTACTGAGCCCTATAAAGATACATTGGTGGCAATACTATTTTGTGGAGCCCGAAAGCATTGCAACATGTGATGTCCATTAGCTTCTCATACTTTTCAAATTTTTCGCTTTACAAACCGGCGTGAAAGTTTGAATGTGGTTATATTTTCTTAAAACTTACAATTTTTGTTACTAATTTTCTTAAATTAATGAACTTTTTATGTAATTTAAGCAAAAGTAAATAGTTGTTAATGTTTCAGTTATAACACATTTATTGGTAAAATTTTGCAGATATTTGAACATTAAAAATTTTTTATTTCCTATAATGTCTCAAAACTTAAACTATTGTTTATAAAAACATTTAATTTTATTTTTACTTGAAAATGAACACGAAATAATTTATTTCTTTGAAGATAGCATCGAATAAATATAACAACTGATAAAATTACATTGTAATGTGAGAATTGCAATAATCATTTTGATACAACCAGAATATTTATTAGTTTGTTATATCTACTACAGTTTATGGTTATGAAATAATCAAAAATTATATTCCTACTGATTTACTTGAAACAATTTTAAACAAACGCTTTAATTTTTATCCAACTTCGATCTATAAACAATTTTTGATTTTCAGCAATTAATTTTTCCACCTCAGCTTTTCTCGGTACTCTTTTTTCTTTTATGTGATCACAAAAGTAATGTTTTATAACTCACTTCTGCTTATGACTCCACCTTATTCGTTGAATCTTTGTTTTGTTTGTTTTTGTAGACGTCTCATCTAGAAAATAAAATGCAGTCTAGTGAAAAAGAAGGGTTCAACATTATTCCTTAGTTTCTTTACCTTTTTAGAAAGGGACGGCTCACTATCATCTGAAACTGCAACTTCCTGCACTTTCTTAGCTTTTCTGACTTTCAGTTTTGTTTTAGTGGAGGTCTCGTGTACAAAATAAGATATTTGTATAAGATTTAGCTTTACTACTTTTGTATAGGATATTTGCAATAATATACATGAAACTCTTCCTATAGCGACACATTTTGAAGATGTTTTACTAAAAAAGCAGCTAGATGCCACATCTGTTTGGCAGATGGAGATTTTGGGGAAATTGTTACTCTTCGTATTTTCAGCCCCTGTCGACTAAGGGGGCTAAAAATTTGAATTTGTCAATTTTTCAGTTAGTATAATAAGTATAAGTACCAAATTTCATCGAAATCGGAGGGGGTCAAGAAAATTTTTACCTTTTTTGATTGATTTGACATGGAATGACCCATATATCAAAACAGCGAATTCCCCGTGACGTTTCCAAAAAAAAAAGAAATACTGTGGTTCCTTCTTTGAATCGAACGAAAGTGGCATCGAACGAAAGTGGCAGTCTACCTCCGTTCACATATGACGTTCAATAAGAAAAAAAACGTCCGAAAAGCCAGAAGCTTTTCTAACTAGGATGAGTTTCCTCGACAACAAGGAAAAAAGTTTGGCAACTATACGGGTGTGAAAATGGCTGCGACGGTCCGTACTAGGACCATTTAGAATAAATTGAGATAAACGCACGGATTGTACAAAAATAAAAAACCGAAATGAGATGGAAAACAGGAATGTCGTACACCTACCTTTCGGGAAACATGAGGAAAAGGACGGTGACAAAAAGTGGACGAAAATGGTTAATTCATGCGTGCTTCTGGGATATCAAGAATTTAAACATCAAATTTTACAATTCGGTACATGTTAACGTTATACAGTAATTTATTTTTACTAGGTATATTACATGAGTGACCCGCATAGTCGTCCAGTGGTACAGTGTGCGTCTTACAATGATAGGGGCTTTTCGACGTCCATAAACAAGCGCAAATTGTGTTCGCAAAAATAATAATAACGGGCATTGTTCTAGGTGTTTTTCACAGGTGGCACGTAGTATTATTCATCATTTAAAACGAACATTACATGTCAATAAATTCAGGTTTGTGTTTCTGATTGTCGAATGTGGTGTTTGCAGACCGTGAAGATGGGAAGATCAAAGCATTGTACTGACGCAGAAAGAAAATTAATTCAAACGCTCCGTAATGAGGAAAATCTATCGGGTGGATCGCTAAATCGATAAAGCGGTCGAAATGCATGGTATTTCAAGCTCTGAAACCCATCCGTGCATTAGAAACTAGAGGCAGACCAAAGAAAACGACCCCAAACTTCGACCGTTTGCTAATTCGCAAAAGCAAAGCTTCTTCGCAACTAAAAGCTGCAACAAATGCACCAATCAGCTCAAGAACTATAAGAAAAAAACTGATTGATGTAAATTTGAATGCCAGAAGAAAAAAGTTCCCTAGCTAAGCAGAGAAAACATCAAGGCTCGCTTATCATTCGCACAAACGCATTTAAACGTAGAGGGCGAACGGAAAGAAAAACAATGACAGAACGTGCTCTGGAGCGATGAAACTGAGATTAATTTATTCGGATCTGACAGCGAAACGTCCGTCAGAAGGCCTCCGAATGAAGCGTTTAACACCAAATACACAAAAAGACAGTTAAATTTGGTGGTGATAGTATAATGACCTGGGGATGTTTGTCCCATCATGGTGTTGGTCCGTTGTTTTGGATCAAAGAAATCATGATCAAGGAAACTTATCGAGACATTTTGAATGATGTTGTGTTACCCTACGCGAAGGCGGATGCCTTTAAAATGGACTTTTCAGCAGGACAACTATCAGAAGCATGCGTCTAAAGTAGTGAAAAATGGTTTGAGGATAATAAGGTGTCTGTTATGACTTGGCCAGCACAGTCACCTGATCTAAATCCAATCGAAAATCTTTGATACGAACTAAACAAGACCCTAGTAAAGGAAAAAATCACTAACAAAAATCAATTATGGAAAGAAGTGCAAAAAGCGTGGTATAGTATTCAAGAATCAACTTGCAAGCGTTTGGTGGCTTCTATGAATAAAAGGTGCAATGGAGTTATCAAAAATAAGGGTCATGTCACCAAGTACTGATGAACACACACCAAAAGAATCATTTTCCTTTTTTCTTTGTTGGCTATTCCTCATCTCCATTGCAGCGTTCTTATTTTTCTGCCAGTTATTTTTGGGAACATGAATTTATACTTCTATTATTTTGTATTATGCCTAAAATGAACTTTCCTTTAATAAACTTTGTTGTAAAAGTATAGCCATTGTCTGATAGATGCCAAAATATATTCTAAAAGTAAATGTCAACCAAAAAATTCAACTTTTGATGCAGGAGAAATGGAAATACAAAACAAATTTATTCACCGTTAACATTTCGATCCAAAATTTGCCAGTTGATAGAAAAAGACCGATGTAAAATGTCATCAAAATGTATAAATTGAGGTTACGTTATTCAAGTTATAGGAAAATAACATTCTCGAATGCCGCTAAAATTTGAATGTACTTTTGCGCATTTTTGAGCAATCTCCAAGAGTGGGATGACTTGTATTTTGTTTCACTTAGATTGCAAAACTTTCTAAGCATTGCATTGATCAAGGCACAATGTTAGGAGCTCTGACCTAAGCTGTTTCAATACATAGGCACATAGACACTGCTACAGCTAGCACAGCAGCCAATTTCCCGAGGCCTAGGGAGCCGATGACGTATATGTACATATTGCATACTCATACTGACTGTATATTGTACATGTTAATTTAATTTCATTTCAATTTTTAAATTTAATTATCTATCCAAAAAACAGATATCAACGACTTTGGATAAATACTTAGCTATTGAAAAGTTATATGTTTGATGTACTTCACGCAGTTTGACCGAAGTTCAAAACGAAACTTTTGTTAAATGAAGCAAGCTAGTTTTAAAAAATGCAATCATAGTATTTCAAATTTGGTTTACATCACCGTTACAAGCGATAAAGTTCAATCAATTCGTATAGGTTTGAGACGAAGCAACAATCAAGTGTTTTCGTGTTCTCAGTCGAATAAAATTTTTGCTTTTAAGCGAATGATTACCGCTTTTTGGTGTTACTGCCCATGCTGGTCTCGTCGCCTTAGGAAATCGTTCGATGCTAATTGGAATAGAACCATTTGTTCACCAGAAATGATCAATTAAATGCGGAAAACAAAACGTCTGGATACATATACAAATTCCTGATTCCAGTCCAAATGGTTTTGTTTTCTTTTGTAAAAATAAAACGAGTACAGTCCATTCTTCAACACTTCTAAACGCTGTGAAAATATATAATATAATACATAGAAATCCATCGAAAATTAATTCCAACGCATGCAAAAAATGCATCGATTATAATAAAGAGTACTTACTGTATTGTACTATTGTATACCTTTTCCTGGAGTTTTTCCGGCTCTCGTATTGGGCGTACTAACATATCAATTTGGTCCAATTCGTGTTTCAATTAATGCTATTAGCTATTTTAATTTTTATGAACACAACGATTATGGGATTATATGGACGGTGTGCTGCATGGACGTAATATTTCCTTATTTTTATAATTTTCAGTAGAACAATTAACACATACATTGCTGACAGATGCGTTTATTAAATCTGTTATTTAAATTGGCAATCCAAATTTAAGATCAGGAAAACGTACATCATTTTCTCTTCGCTACATTACGGAAGAAGTTAGAAAACAATGTATTCGCTATAATAACTTTTCACAACATACATATATATACATACATGAAACTATGTACACACAAAATAAAATCCTTTCTTCAAACAACTGTATTGCTTTTTCTGTTTTATGTATAATCAGGAACTGCTACAAAGTCCTTTAAGTATATCCCAGAACATTAAACATAAAACACTGTGAGGGCCTAGACGAAAGTACAAAGGTGCAACTCCCTTATAGAACGCTGTTATGCCTTCAGTTTGGTAAATTTTTCTTACGCAATCAAGATATCCTTTATAATATAATCCTTCGCCGCTAGCAGTTATTCCTGTAATAAGTAATAAGTACAGCCCGGATGTTTAGGTATGAACAATAATTAAAATAGGCAGGCAAAAAGCCATTAAAATTTCGAAAATAGACGGTTTAGAAATAAAATATACATTTAAAGATATTGTACATATACAATGTCACAGGATTGACTTCACTATAGGTATAATTGATAAAAAAATTTTAGAATTTGTTTTAATTTTTTAATTTCTTTTTGCAATTTATACATAATGCTCGTTTAACCAAAAAGTTAATGTAAGTTTCTAATAAAATATTTTATACAAAGAAAGAATAACTTACATTGAATTTTACCTTGACAACTTACAGACGATGTGTGTTTAAAAAAAAATAATGTAAGTTTCTTATAAAGTATTTTGTTTGAAAATGACTGACATTAATTTTTTTTTTTTTTTGATAATTTATGCAGAATACTTATTTTTCTGTAGTTGCAATGCAAGGATACAAAATACCGATCTAGTCAAAGTGATCCGATATTAGTGAAACTTTGCACAGTCATAGCTTTATATGTTGAACAATTTTTCTTAATAACATTTTACCGTCTTATTGGCCGAAATGGAATTTTACGTCAACAGGAAGTGTGTTTTCTCCAATTGTCGTGACGCCCTTAATTTAAAAAAAGTAAAAATGTGCTTGAAACTCTTTCTTATCTTTAAGGGTAATATTTAACAATAACACGCTTTTAATTGTCTACTGTTAGGACTGTCTTTAATCTTATGTCACTTATTGCATGAGACACAACATATTTTTGTTACGGTATTATCTACAACAGAGGTCTCCAAACTTTTCAGCCTTGGGGCCATACTGATTAGTTCAGTGAGTTCCAAGGGCCAACACCGTTTTAATTTTCCTGCCAGTATCTATGTATAATTCCTAGACTAGTCGTCGAGTGCGTACTCTGAGCGAGCCTACGCTTGCCAAATTTGCTAGTTCAATCACTACTGTGTTGTACTGTATTGTTACGACCGCGACACTTGACGACATGGTGGTTACACGCGGAAATAGGTAGTGTACCCTCTCTATCCATTGCTAACAGATAGCGCTCAAAGCGCCTTGAACCTCCTTGGTTCTAGAAAGTTCTGGTGTATTTCACTCACTTCTAGATGGCAGTAATTGGAATATAAAAAACGCTAGCGGCGCGACCGCGAGTCATTCCACCTAGGAAACGCGAAGGAAATGAATCTGTGTGTTGTGAAATAAAGTAATAGTGCGTAACTTCTTAGCTTAAAACGTGTTTGTGCGTGTTTAAAAGACATCTTCGTAACAGTATTTTGATTTGACTTGTTGTTTTTGTGTGCGATTTACTAGTATGAAAAAGAAGCAAAAAATAGACCGTAAATGCAGAACTTTCAAAGACGAGTGGAACTTTCAATATTTCATAATTGAGTTCAGTAAGAAGGCGCTATGTTTGATTTGCAATGAAACCATAGCCGTTTTCAAAGAATATAATATTAAACGTCATTATGAAACGAAACATTTAAAAAATTACTCAAAATATACTGGAAGTTTGCGGACAGAAAAATTTAAAGCTTTGAAGCTGAATACTGAACAAGAGGCTGCAACTCGTGCCAGCTTTCTTGTAATCGCAAAATGTGGAAAACCATTCACCGATGGAGAAATGATCAAAGAATATGTAATTGCCGTAGCCGAAGAAATGTGCCCCGAAAAGGTAAATTTATTTAAATCTGTCAGTTTATCAGCAAACACCGTGGCTTATTGATAATATTCACGGCACGACTACTGGTGAAGATATTTTTAAGGGAGTTGAAAATGCCATTCATAAAAAGAACCTTCGATGGAAAAACTTGAAATCTATTACAACTGATGGCTGGATGAGGCAAAAACATGTGTGGTAAAAGTAAAGGAGTGGTCGCTCTTGTGTCAAAGGCTGTAGAAAATGATGGTGGTTCAAAACCGTTAGTCTTACATTGTATCAATCATCAACAGTTTCTGTGCGGAAAATGTTTGGATATGTCTGAAGTTCTAAAACCAGTCACATCAATTGTTAATTTCATTAAATCCACTGGGCTGAATCACAGAGAATTCCACGAGTTTACTGGAGAGTTTGGAGAAACCGATTTACCATATACTGCCGTACGCTGGCTTAGTTGCGGAAAAGTCCTTCAGCGCTTCTTTGAACTTCGAGCAGTGATCAATTTTTTTTTTTTTGAATGAAAAGCATCATAATTCATCCGAATTACAAAATAGCGAATGGCTATGGAAATTAGCATTCTACGTCGATTTGACAAAACATGAACGAACTGAATTTGAGGTTGCAAGGAGAAAACCAGCTTCTCCCTGATTTATACACTAATATCAAATCGTTCCGGCAGAAAATAATACTGTTTCAATCACAATTGCGTAAAAAGTGTTTCACACATTTTAAAACATGTGAAGTATTCAGCCACACTAGTGAAACTCAGTTTCCTGTAGATTTTGCAGTCGAAGCTTTGAGTGCTTTGAATATAAATTTTGATATTCGTTTCTCAGACTTTCATGTCATTGCGAATAAAATTAAGATTTTTCAAAATCCTTTTGATACCGACATGGAAGCCCTAGCCCCAGAACTTCAAATGATTGATTTACAGTGCAGTGATATATTTAAAAACAAATATTTAAACTCATCGTTGTTGGAATTTTATAAGTCTTCCACTGGCACAATTTGATAATTTGCATAAATTTGCTCGTGGGCTGTTTTCTGTTTTTGGTACTACTTACTTGTGTGAGAATATATTCTCCAAAATGAAGTTCGTAAAGAATGTTTACAGATCGAAGTTAACCGATGAGCATCTTAAATCTCTTTTAGTAATTGGTACAAGTAAAATTGGTCCACAACTACAAACTATTGTCAGTAGAAAATCACAACTACATAAATCTCATTAGTATTTTATATTTTATAAAGTTTATATATATTTATAATGTTAGTTGGATTCATTTCAATTATTTGTTAGTTATTGTGCTTAAGTTAAATTTTCTGCGTATTATTCTTGTCATTAAGCTTTACCTAGCAAGTAAATAAAGCCGAGTTATTATCATTTTGGGTTTTTTATCCAACTTATCACAACAACAATAAGCTATTAACTGTCGTGGGCCGGTTTGATGACACTGGCGGGCCAGACTTGGCTCGCGGACCGTAGTTTGGAGACCGTTGATTTACAATATTGATAGAATCAACTAAACTTAAGTTACTGCTTTCTAAACTTACTATGGCACCAGGAATTATAGCATAATTAGTTGAAATAAAGGCCAAATAATATTGTAAACCTTTTCCTCTAATGGTTTCTTTACTGTCTTAATTCTGGTCGTCGAATCTTCGTCTAAACTTTTAATTATTTCTTAATTGAGCACATTGTTATGATAAATTTTCTCTAGCGGAAATAGTGTTAAAGAAGTGGTGAATAACTGTATAACTGTAGTGTCATGTACTCTCTCCAGATATCTTGAATTTAATTAATACATTTTAGATACCTGGGTTGATTCCAAAGGTCCAACAATCACGTTGATTATGCGACTGTTAAATCAGGTTGTTCTGATAAAAATTAGCTAAATTATGCAATTTCAAATTAACGTTCATGTAGTATCTGCTATCTCATCTATTGATATTCAAATCTTCTTGTCTTTCATATTTCTTTAAATTTCACCTATTATGAATAGATACCCCCATTGACATAATTTTTCCTCAGCTTTCATTCATTCAGTAAATTTTCTTTGCAAATTTTCAATAATGATCGTAGTGGATTGGAGTATTTTATGATTGGAATTCCATTCATACTTTACATATGTATGAAAAATTTTTTCAGCAACGGAGTTTTTGAGGTGCCCAATTTTTGTTGGACTGCTTTTTTGTGTCACAATAAGTTATATATTTATGCGGTGGTTTTTATAGACAATACTCTTGAATTTATTTAAAATAAATATTCACATAATGCGCAATAGAAATATCGTCAAATTGATATACAAGCAAGCAGGCAATTTATATATTTTATATACATATAATACGTTGTAACAATATTTACAAAATAAAGATTTGGGTGAAAGTTTATTTTGTTACATTTGGTGCCATAAATTAAATCGTCGCATATTTCACAGAAAGCCGAAATTATAATACTACCTGACATTAGGTTCCTCGTTTACACGGAAGAACTCGATTTGCATCCGATTTATGTTACCAGTTTGAAAAATGTTATATATTACAAGGAAAGCTTGTAGATAGTATGTATTTTACTGAATTGTACATTATATTAGGTAAGTGAAATATTTAGACTTTATTTCTTGCACTACCACCCGCACTAAAGCTTATAGCTATAACATTTATTTAGTAATCTTCAAGTGTATAACTTAATAGAATAGGATAATCTGTGCACCAGTGATCAGCAATGAGTAGTGAAAAAGTGAATAGAGTTGAATCATGACTTATAATTTCTTGTACTTATACGCACTCATACTTATTGCAATGTTGTCCAACTTCATATCGACTCGAAAGTTTGAAGTACTCATCGAACTCATACTTAACAACATTTATGACGTTGTTGATTTCGACTCTCCTTAACTCAATATGTATAGACGATGCAAAATAAGTATGGTTCGCATACGAACATTAATATACTCATTTTGAGGTTGTGTGTTTGCTCTGTTGCCTTTTTTTACTGTTGTTTTTTTACTAAAGTTAAACAAAGAAATATGTGTAGATTTATGTTGCTTATTTCATATTATATTGCGTTTTTACCCTTACGTTTTGCACTAATTGAACAACTCTGCTATTTATTTTTTCCTCAATCTCACTATTGCTATCCATTTTCACTACCTGCTCATCAAAATGATAAATAATAAAAAAACTTAATTTTCCCAAAATGTTTCTATATAAACTTACAATTTTATGCTTTTGTATATTTTTATACATTTTATACTGGTTGCAAACTGTTTAATGACTAAACTTTTAAATATACATGGATGAGTTGAGTGAGCTGAATCAATGTAAGTATTGTAAGTATTTTCCTGACATTAGAAATCAAACTGAGGTGATATATGAGTGTGAGTATAGTATGTGTATGATGTCGCCGTCGCATTCATATTAATTGCAACCTGTACTTATGAGTCAACGTTATCGTGAGTATGAGTAAATCAGAGTAGTTGAGTTTAAATGATGCCTACTCACTTATATTTAAAATTTCATGAGTCAGTATGAATAGCGAAAAAACGATGCATTGCCGATCACTGCTGTGCACTGCATCTGAACATGAACCGACTGCGTTCTTGATGGTTATTCTATGAAAAACAAAATTTATGACATAATAGTTGTTTGTAAGCAAAAGAAAAGGGCAGTTGCAAATGAAAATAACCAAATAGCCATTTATTAGGCAGTTAAGACATTTTTTAAATTAATTTTGTTTTGGACTGCTATTTCTTTATTTATGGCGAAAGCACTGAGACACTAGAGGTTGTAAAATTTTACGTATGTACAATACATGTATGGTATACAGTATACTCCGTACATAACGTACATGAGATATAACGTACTTTCGGTTATTACATACAGATTTCGTTGGTCCCGGCCAAAATACTCATGATTTTTTATCGGATACTTACGTACCATATATAATTTCTACTCCGGTTATAAAGTACAATATTTTCACCTATTCAGTTGGCAAATTCCGGTTGTAAACTACGAGTGTACGTTCATACCGAATTACCGGACGGTGGTTCCCCGAGATCGTCGGGGAGTTTATAGTAATACATACATAGTCTGTGGAATTTTCTCTCGAACTGCCGCGGCGTGGCAGACGGTAGTTTTAATTTAACTGTTTTATGAGAAAGTGCGCTTGTACAATTTCTTGTGTGTGGTTAAAATAGCGGATCGACGCAAGTCTATAACTGTGAAAGAAAAGATAGAAATTATTAAAAGTATTGAGAGTGGTATCGGTAAAGCGGAAATTGCTAGACGAAAATATATGTAATCGCGAAAAAATCAAGAAAGCAAGTGAACGTAAATCACATGATACAAAAATAAAAGAATTAGAAATCCTGCACGTCAAGATGTAGATCAAGCTCTTCTACTATGATGGTTTGAAGCAAAAAGCCGAAGATTTATCTAAGAGATTGCAACGTGACGATGTTAGTTGCTCTACAGGTTGGCTCGAACGTTTTAAAGTTCGTCACAACCTAAAGGTCGAGAAGATTTCTGGTGCAGCAGGAGATGTTGACAAACAAGTTGTGCTGAACTGGTTAGCGGATAAGTAGCCCAATATTATACAAAACTACAGCTGTGAAGATATTTTCAATGTTGACGAGACCGGGCTATTTTACAAGATTACATTTATGGGAGAAAAGTGTGTGGGAGGGAAGCAGTCGAAGTTGGGTTTGTGCAAATATGACGGGCAGTGAAAAATGCAAACTTCTTGTTATTGGCAAATATGAACGACCGAGATGCATGAAAAATTAAAAAAATCTGCCTGTCATTTATAAGTCAAACAAGAGAGCATGGATGACTTCGGCAATTGTTGAAAATTATTTAAAGGATTGGAATGAAAAATGAAGATGTCAGAATAGAAAAATATTGCTTCTGGTTGACAACTATGCCGCTCATCCAAAAAATCTGATTCTTACAAATATCAGATTAGTGTTTTTGCACCGCAGTCGGACAACCTATGGGTCAAGGCATAATTAAGTGCCTTAAGTCAGATTATCGTAGATATTTTATGTATAGACTGATCTAATCACTGGACAATAAGGAACCTTTTAACATAACTCTCCTAGACGCAATAAAATTACTTGCGCAATGTTGGAATGAAATTACGTAAACCA
Organism: Chrysina gloriosa; assembly: GCA_038088585.1. Lineage (NCBI taxonomy): Eukaryota > Metazoa > Arthropoda > Insecta > Coleoptera > Scarabaeidae > Chrysina > Chrysina gloriosa. Next base: position 39,832,004 of record CM076091.1, on the reverse strand, counting down.
CTATTTCAAACTGCTTGCGACATGCAAGTTTGATAAAATCGGCCGACGGGTTTGATTCAGACGATGACTTGCCCCTAGTTCAATCGCTCGGGAAGTACAAAAATATTGACTACGATGACGAGGAGGTTGCCCTTAGTAACTGGCTGCACAACAGTTTGCAAGATATAACCAACCTCGAAATGTTTCTTCTTGAGCTGGATAGCTTTCCGACAGTCGATGATAATTTAGTAACAACAGAGTCATTAACGGATGATGATATTATTACAGAAGTTTTACAGCCATATGGGATATTAAATGATCCTCTAAGTTCTGGCAACGAAAGCGACGATGAGGATCAATAGGTAGAAGTACCAAGTTATTCTGAAGCTCTTTGTGCTGCTAAAACTATTACAAACTATTTACATTATACTGATAAAGTGCCTGGTGATATCATGCAAGCGTCCCTAAAGGTTGAGAAGCACATCGAAAACATAAAATTACTGTTGAAAAGAAAACAAGCAAAAATAACAAGTGTTTTATCTGAAAAATTATGAAGTATGTATCTTTTTACATGTATTATGTACATAGTTTATAAGTTTTTAAAGAACTGTCTTTGGCTTAGTTTAGTTTCTATCTTTATACCAAATAAAACTACATGTATGTACATAATTTTTATAGCGTATTCTCGCTTATAAAATACTCATTTTGGTCCCTTGAGGCTACGTTATAACCGGAGTTCACTGTATTACTAAAATTATTAAGCGACCGGATTAACCTCCGCATAAATTTCAATAAACCGCACAAGAATGTTAGTCCCCGATTTAATAGTATTGTGACACATTAGTTGAAAAAATTGACTCCTAAGGGAGTTGTCAACCGTAATTGTAAAAACAAAAACATTTTTATTCATTTACTACTGTATACCTAGATTTTAGTGAAGAAATATGGGTTGGCACCTAGCTAAGCAATAGACATTAACACACTCATCATTTCTGGTGTAAGAATAAATAAATATTAGTAAGTATACATTGTTTTCTATATCTTTTAAATAAAATTGGAACACCTGCCCTTCGGTTCTCTAACTATAAGTGGAAAGCAATAGTGAAAATTCTCATCCCTATTACCATTTTTGTGTTGCTCGATTTTAAACAGATTACTATATATTAGTATTGTAAATGTGGTAGAAAATAGTTTGGTGTAGTCAAAATTCGAATAGACTTTGAGTATCTCCGTTTCATACAAAGTTATGCAAATCGAGGCATAGCCGATACGAGTAGCTTAACAAGTGATTTCTAAGAATCCATTAATTAATGGTCCCATGTTGTAACACCCATGAAATCACAAACTTAAGTAATAAGGGTGACAAACATTCCATAGTGGTGAGTTATTGACGGTGCTAGGGTAAGTGATAAGGTAATTGCCTAATGTAAATAAGTGATAACGAAATTGCATTAAGGTAAATAACTTATTGTTAGTTGCAATTTTGCAGTGCGTTTGATAACATCTCCTAAAATTTATGGTTTATACTTTTATACTATAGTTTAAGGTGAAGGGACAGCGTCAGTCCGGTTTACACTACTTCATGATAACTTATGATGGGCTCGTTTGTCGAACCTTATATATCTGATAACTTTTATTAGATCCTTTCATGTTCTTTGTGAAGTTAATTTTTAATTTCATTTCTGCATAGTATAGTTTTAAGTTATTTTTTTTTTTAATATAGCATAAATTTTATTTATAGTATAAGTATATTCTTCTAAATGTCATCTCTATCACGTTCAGATCAATCAAATAATAGATCAGGAGTTAATAGCTATATTTTCAGAACGTTAAAATAACATTTTCGGATAACCGTCGTCAGCGAAAATATAACTACGTATATGTATGTATGTATAAACAAACATTTCTTTTCATTTGGGCACTCTCAACAAAATAATTAAAACTAGGATTTCTTGATAAAATATAATCTGGGAAAATTTTGATAACTAATGTTTTAATGTGCAACTACACATTTATGCACACAATAAAAAATCTTTATATCAAAAATTATTATCGAAAGATAAACATTTAACTGTATTTATTGTGTTTTAGTTTTAAAATATTTCGATTTTGTAGAATTAAGTTAACGAATGTATGTCTCTGTGTCCTTTATGCATTACTACACCAATGATCCGATCACCATAAAACTTTCGGAAGTTCTTGAGTACACTCCCGCGAAGATTACTGGCATAGTGGTATCAACGCCATGAATTTCCATACGTGTAATACTGATCCTGCGGTAGGTGACGCGCGCGTGTCGAATATTTTTGGTATAGTACATATATCCTACGATAGGTGGCGCGCGTGGATACAAACAAATTCAATTCAATTGAATGTAAATAATGACTAATGATAAGTTTCAATAAAAATGACACAATGTAAATTGAATGTTATCTTCTTCTGCGGCCGCAGCAACGCGCGACGGGTAAGCTAGTAATACACGTCGGTGCGGGGTAAGGGTAAGTCGATTATTATCCGCAATGTAGTTATAAAATTTTATTGTAATCAAATAGGAAACTTACAAGTACATCATTTTTCGCCATAGTCCCCTTGATTTTCAACGCACTTGGTCCATCGTTGTACAAGCTTCCTGATGCCCTCATAAAAAAGGTTTTCAGTTGAGCTGCGAGCCAGGAATGAACCCAAATCTGTTGTGGATGATTTCGTAGGCAGAACCGTGACTAATTTGTAGACGATGTACCACTTCGTCAATAGTTACTCGTCTGTCTAAGAGAACCATTTCATGTGAACGCTCAATGTTTTCTTCATTTGTGGCGGCCCCTGATACGCCTTTCCACCACAAAAAACGGATCACTGAACGTTGCTCTTCTTTGGTGCAAATAGCCATGCAGCGATGATTAACAGCACGACAGCGATAACGAAACTAACCTAGTAGCTTGAAACTTGTATAGACATAACAACAAATTAACAAAGCATGCGTTATCAACGCAAAACGACAGTACTACCAACATAAACAAAAATATAACTAAATTGCGGATAAAAATTGACTTACCCTCGTATATTCCTCAAGCTTATTATTTGATGTATACTTACTTAATAACGATAAAAACCACGAATTATTCTTGATCATGGCCAAAATAATAAAAGTGTAAAATAAAATATTTTTGTCCAGCTAGCTTGTTCTAGGCGATTCACAGTGAATTGCAGAGAGCGGACATGTTTGCTAGCAACTGTGAGCTCTTACGACCAGAGTAGTTACCTGTGTACGAGTGAGAAATGATTCTGTTCTTTTCTTGGAATACAATGGACGACTTACCAACAAAGTTTTGGAAGAAATATCTCATCTTCTTCCAACAACTATCGCGTTTTTCTGTTATTGATTAAATTAATGAGTGTTTATCTGTTGTAATAAAAAAATCAATTGACCTCGAAATTTGACCACCTTTTCTACCTCTAAGAAGGGTATTCGGTGCGTTTTGTCGCAAATGTGTTAGGAAGATATCATTCCATAATAGGCAACTTGGTAAACCGATTCATTGAGACAGTTTCATCCTCTCGTAGATCAACATAGGGCACATTCTAAAAAAACCAGTAGAACAACAAATAAGGTTTTAAAAACATATTTCGCGAATGGTAACAATGTAGATGACGATGGTCTCGACAGACAGAAGAGGTCAAGCAAAGTGGATTAAGAAGTAGAAAACACTTCATATCAGAGAGCATACAGTAAGATTACGTTTCGGCAGAATGACTGGAAAACAGTTTTATTCTTTGGTAAGTCTATAATTTCTTAATGATAATGAATAAAACGCGTAGAGTAAACATGTCACTATATTTAACAAAAAAATTGTAACGATCGTTTCGCAGACACAGTGGCTTCGTCAGATTAAACCAAGGTTGTCCAGCTGGGGGCCCGCGGTGCCATCTATTGTGGCCCGCGAAAGGTACATGAACTGTGCGATTCTATGCGCCGAGCAACACAATGCTTCCCCCACCGCTGCGAGAGACGCGCAACTACTGGGCATCACAGCTCACGTACTCCAAATTTGTCACGCCACTGCCAGTGCCACTGAGGTCGTATGTCACTTCACTTTGTTTAGTCACATCTAGTCACATCACATCACAGTGCATGTGCATATGACTAGACTGAACAACAAAAGGAAAAGACATCTATGAGGCTCCCAAGAAAACAGTTGATGGAATAGGAGGTCTAATAAGTGTTCAGCCATTGTAACAGATGAGGCACCATCAATGACAGGTCAAAAGTCTGGATTAGTGGGGTTGCTTAGGGAGAACGGAGTTACTTGACCGACAATTCATTGTGTCAAGCAATATCAAGTTTTTCAACACGTGATTAAGATTATAAATCTGATTAGAAATGGTAACCTAGCACTCTGACACACTCTATGGAGACTTACTAATATACAACTATGTAAGGTGGCTGAGTGCAGGAATGTGCATGGAACGATTTTTTGCCATAAGAAATGAAATCCCTGCATTCGTCAATAATTATGTTCCATCTAACACAACTGAACTGGAAGTTATGTTTCAAGATCCAGAATTTTTAAGGCAGTTAGTTTCTCTTACAGATTTGACTTATTACCTTAACAATTGGAACTTGAGTCTTCAAGGAAGAAAACAGACGGTTTCAGACTTCATTGGAATAATAAATGGATTTCGGTATAAGGTAAAAGTGTTCAAACATGCTTTAAAAAACAAAAACTTGACACATTTTCCTAGCTGTCTGCAAATAGCAGAAGAGTTCAAAGATAAGGAACTTATTGAGGAAAATATTTTGAAGCTGCAGTTCACAAATTCAACAAGTTATTTATCAATTCAATATAAGATTTGAGAAAATTGAAACTCTCAAAAACAGTATACTGTTTTATAATAATCCTCTTGGAGCTATCATTGAAGGTCAACCACCTGACCTAGAACTTGACTTGTGTGATCTTTACGCTGACATGTCCCTAATGACCAGACAAGAAGAGGGGCATGATTTTTTCAAATTGGTGTTCAAGGAAAGATTCCCAAACTTGCGAGATTTCGGATTGAAAATGACATCAATGCTTGAAAGCACATATAAATGTGAGAGTATGTTTGTGTGAAATTACCGATTCTTCCTTACTTCATCTCATGAGATTGCCTACAACTGAACTGGAGGCGGACATTCCTTCGTTGGTGGATGCAGCCGATCAACCACAGTCTTCACATTAAATACATATTTTCATTGTTATTGCAATGTGTGTCTTTGTTCTTAAAAATGTTCTTTACATTTCCCACATATGTAAAACATAGTATTTGAGCAATAAAGAGAATAATACTACTTTTTAGTTTTAATTATTTTTATATCTCACATTGTTTCTTGTTGCTACGGGGACTTTATTTTATGGCCCGAAAGCGTAATTAAAGGTTTCAGTTGTGATCATTGTGGCCTTGGAAGTTGGACATCCCTGGATTGTACCATCTAACTAACTATTACACAGATGTCAACTGAATATAACTAATAATAACCTTAATTATACAATAATGACCTCCAAGAAAAGTGTAAAAGAAACTACTGTAATTATAAGAACCAGTCATAAATAGTCCGTTTCAGGTATGTTATTATTGGATTTACAAAAATTGTTATAGTGGATAGAAAGTGTCGTAAAACTATGATTTTTTTTTGTTCAATATAGTAAAGTATTTACTCTACGAGTTTTATTCCTTATTATTATGGATCTTCACCAAGTAAAAGCCGTTTCTATTCAATCTGCTAATGGGCGTGAACAACTATGGCAAATATCAGACTAAAGGTCTAAGTGGTGAGTTGGTTATCAGTACAAGATCCATAAGTGCGAATTATTTTCTCGAAAACATTTTCAACACTATTTATACCGTCTGTACAGAATTCATGTATTCTGGATTCTAATGATGTGAACTTACACTATAATTATGACTGTATCGTACTCACGCTTACATAAAGGGATAAATTTTAAGATCGAAAATTCAGTTGCGGTGCGTAATTGTATAAGAAACCTAATTATCACACATTTGGTACCACATTAAAAAAACTAAATGTAGAATATTATTACATTTTATATGTACATAATAATTTAATTACCATGAAAACAGAACATAAAAATAAATTAACATGGAAGATGAATATCAAATCAACTGCAAGCCAAAAAACTACATTGACGATTAGATGTACTCATATTTATTACGCATACCTTGATTGTAAAGCCGAACGAGGATTAAATCAAACGGAGCAGTTATTACACTAATTGCAACTCCTCCAACCATACTAGAAATGAAACACGTAATAATAGCATGCTCATTGTAATACTTTTTCCCAGAAAGCCACTCCTTACAATAAACGAATGACATTAGTTGGGAACTCGAAGCTACAAAAGCACGTGGTATAGCAGCTACACCACCTCTAAACAATCCGCGAAACTGAAAATGACATTGAATTAGATAAATTGGTTAGAGTTTAATATAGATGGATGATAGTTTTATTGATTCACAACAAAACTATACTTACACCTTCATTTCGGTAAATATTGATTAGCGCTTTCCAGGTTCCTTCATGATAATGTTGATAACCGACTGCAATAGCCTTAGCCGATTCAGACTGCAGATGTGTTTTAATAAGATAAAACGGGTTAGATAAATAGTGGCCAATGATTCCTCCACAACCGCTTATGAAAACTGATTTGTAAAAGACAGTCTCGCCGTTCGAATTGTTACAAAATCCATGTGAAAATCCGTAATCATAAAAGCCTAACTTCAATAGTATAAATATCTTGTATACACTTTTTTCATTCTACACACCTAATCGAGAACCATTCATTATAAACTGAACCCAAAGAGCTGGAATGATACCTTTCTGCAGTGCAAAAACGCCGTCATGTTTAATAATCTGACAAGACGCGTGTATCACATTTCTATAGTGGATGAAATGTTTGCCCTTCTTTTGTAATTCTCCTTGAAGTTGAATTCGGGTTTTAATTACTTCTAAAGGATTTGTAAAGCATCCCGCACACACGGCTGCTATACCACCAATAACAAAATCCATGCCAGAAATGTAAGAATACAATATCTTAAATGCTTTTCACCATCAGTTGACACTAGATTTTTTGATGTGCAATCTAAAAGAAAGTAGATATAAATATTTTAATTTGCATGCACACTAGAACATGCAATATGTACTAAATATAATGAAAACAATAGATTTTAATTTCCTAAAGAATGCGTGGGATTAGATATTAGATATACGAAAATGTCTTTTAGTCTTATTTTTATTTAGTAAGTAATTGAGATGATTATGTATTAAAAGAAATATACTACATGACATGGAAACACCAAGAAGGCTTACGAATACGACCAAACTCGACAGAAACGTTTAGCTATTCAAATGTAATAATTGATTAAAATTTCAAAGAAAAAGGACAAAAGATTAACAAACTTTTCTGTTACTAATAATATGTTGTTATTATGTCATTAGTTTCACACTCTCTAATTCTTCGTGAATTGTATTTCAGCAAGTGGTTGATGTTCTCCTGGGGTATGGTGTTCCAAGCAACCTGTAATTCGTGCTGAGCTTCCAGTGTTTGCGGAAGATTTGCTAAGTTCCCACGTTTTCTTCCCACAGTGTCCCACACGTGTTCGATTGGCGAGAGGTCGGGAGATTTGGGTGGCCATGGCAAGATATTAACATGGGCCTCTTTGAACCGGTTTATAGAAATTCTCCCAATACGGGGACGGGCATTATTCTGCTGAAAAACTGGGTCTTCGGGCTGCTGAAGATATGGAAGAATATGGGATTCCACGACTTCGTCAACATAACACTGGGCATTCATGTTGCCTCGGATACTACTACAACTACGACCTACTCCCAGATGCTATGGCACCCCATACCATAACTCCCATGGCTCGGTGCACATCCTTTTCAACGGAAAATTGAATATTACGACGTTTCCCACGTCTTCGTCTGACCTGCATGCATCTCTATACAAAATCGGCATTCATCACTGAACACCACCCTATGCCACTCCACGTTTCACTGCATTCGCAACTTACACCACTCCAAACGTTGCAGTCGGTGTTGAGCCGTAAATGGTAGTCCAAGATGTGGCTGATAGGTTTGCAAGCCGAAAGCCCCGATAAACGGTTCGAAGGGCTACGGAACGACCTTCATTATCTAACCATTGATTTGCAATTGACCTGGTACTGGACAATCGATCTCCTTGTGCCATTAGAGGAAGGTGGCGGTCCCTCGCCTCATTAGTTCTTCTTGGCCCCCTGGTTCCTCTTTGGCGATGTTCCCAGCCCTCCCTACTCCATGATTGATAGCAGCGCATAATGGTGGATTTGTTCCAGTTAAGGCGATTTGCAATTTCCATAAACGAGAAACCATCTTTGTGCAAACCAACAATTCGACCTCTGTCGAATTCGCTCAACTGGCGCTATTTTTCACGATGGCGAACTCTAAGCATAATCAAAACTTCTAAAACGAGTTAAACAAAGTTGAAACAAGAGAAAACGGTGAAAATTGAATTACAAATAACAAGAAATACAACTGGCAATAATGCTAGAGAAAACTGGACGAAGTATCAGATATGCCATGACCACGAAATCCATCGCAACAAAATTTTTATAAATTATCACTTTTGAATAGGTAAACGTTTCTGTCAAGTTTGACCAAAAAATTCGCACCTCTTCTTGGTGTTTCAATTTTCATGTCTGTAGTATACACCAGTGGCGGCTGGCAATGACGAATATTGGGAGCTGTCACGAAGTTAGTCAGTTCGTGTATACTTGCATATCGGCGGCAATTTCGGTAAATAACCGCACATAATATATAGGAACGAATGTTATCTTCGCGACAACTCCCGATATACGCTGTCACCAGCAGCCGCTACTATAAATACTTAAATATTCTGGCAAATAATGCAAGATGTTGCTCTAAAATAACAAGCCTGATGCTGTAAAACTATATTTTATTTATGTATTTATATATTATTACTCCCTTAAATATACATGTCTGCTCTATCCCTACAAAACTCCATGCTCATTTTCCATTGTTTAAAAGTATTGGCAGTTTCAGTTACAGCTTCAACTGTCTAAAACTTGTTTTTTTTTAATGCATATTTCACCTTGAGAGATAGATTAAAGTCACACGGTGCCACGTCAGGCGACTAAGGGTACGAACATGCCGAGTAGATCGCACATCACACATGACACAATGGAAATATCTATGTAAAATCAACCTTATAGAATCGAATCAATAAAGATATGAATATGACTATGAATGATCAATCAGAGAACGCCGCACATCGATACGAGCGATGTAAAAACAAACGAGTTTGTTCCCGAAATTTCATCGGAATGAAGTGAAATGTGCGCTGTGCTCGGATCAAGCACAGGCTAATCCCATTCTATGAAGTTGATTTTACACCATTTTTACACAGATATTTCCATTGTGCGATGTGTGATGTGCGATGTGTGATGTGCGATCTACTCGGCATATTCGTACCCTAAGGGTACGAATATGCCGAGTAAAATGGTGTAAAATCAACTTCATAGAATGGAATTAGCCTGTGCTTGATCCGAGCACAGCGCACATTTCACTTCATTCCGATGAAATTTCGGAAACAAACTCGTTTGTTTTTACATCGCTCGTATCGATGTGCGGCGTTCTCTGATTGATCATTCATAGTCATATTCATATCTTTATTGATTCGATTCTATAAGGTTGATTTTACATAGATATTTCCATTGTGCCATGTGTGATGTGCGATCTACTCGGCATGTTCGTACCCTAAACTAGGCGTCCAGATGTTCGCATCGTAAGTATCGGACGCATCGCATCAAATGGATCGTAGTATTCTTTATATAGGAAGCCATACAAGTGCGTCCTCTGATCCGCATCGTACGGATCGCACGAATCTGCCCGTCGGCAATGCCGATGCCGTTGCTCCGAGAGGCAACTTTTGCGATGCGTGCCGATGACGTCATACGGAATGACTTCTTCTTCTTCTGCTAACAAACAAGCAATTACAACAAATTTTTCTTCTTCGTTTTCCTCCACTATCTTGCACATTCTACCGAACACTACGCTACCTCTCACTACGAAAGTGGCGTCGGCAATCCGATTGCTGGTAGTTGCGTTGGCAAATCCGATCGCTGCTGATACTGTGGACGCATTGGAAAAAGATAATCCGTTTAATGCGATGCGTCCGATACTTACGATGCGAAAATGTTGACGCCTACCTTAGCTATATATAGGCAGCGGTGCTGAGCTGTGCATTTCTGTGCAGAGCGGAGTGGCGGAGCGGTGCTGTGCTAAACTGTCAGTGGTCACACCACATGCGAAGCGAAGCTGTGTTTTTTAAGGAAACAAAGTTACAAACATGCCAAGAACTTTCGTTTTCATGTGGCAACAGCTACTTTAAATGGAAAATTTTTGAGAAGGAAAAACTATGGGTGAATGAAATAAATGTAGAACGTGATATATATGGAGAATTTCATCATTTATATGAAAAACTTCGGACTCATCCCGATAAATTTCATGAGTATATGAGGATGTCCATAGAGGCATTCGACCATCTACTAAGTAAAATTGAACCGCATATAAGAAAGCAAACAACTAATTGTCGCCCCTGTTGTTTCCCCTGCTGAATGACCAATGCTTATAAGGTAAAATTTTTGGTTTCGGTGTCTTCTTCATCAGTTGTCGGCTGGGAGACACTATCATGTTCATCTAAATTTCCTGTGCGCTTACAACCAGTCATTTTATTTTTAAGGAACAGCATTTGATTAAAGTAGCACCAAGAACTTTTCACTTCGCTCGCTTCTGAATCAGATTTTGGAACAGGATTCTTTTTAAGCTCCAACCGAAGCCTATCTCTTAAATTGTTCCATTTCTTTTCACATTCGTTAACCAAATGTACTTATGTGTGGTATATTTTGCAGATTTTTGTCAACAGGAATTTCTTTTCGTCGTCTGACGTTTTCATTCACAATGAGTGCAAGTACCGTGCAACTGATTGTTTTGGAAATTTCTCGCGTTATTTGGATAAAACTACAGCCCATTTATATGCTAAAACCGAGTCGGGAACAGTTTCAAACTGTAATTGATGGTTTCTATACAAATTGTAGTTTTCCGAATTGTATTGGCGCCACTCATGGAAAACATTGCCGCATCAAATGCCCGCCGCATTCTGGATCGCTCTACATTATAAACATTCTTTCTCGGTAGTCCTACAAGCAGTAGCAGATGCAAATTTGAAATTTGTTACGATACAAGTAGGTGCTAAAGGCAGGCAAAGCGATGGTGGAACTTTCTCAAACTCTACACTTCTGAAGCTTATTCAAGAAAACGATTTTAATATACCAGCAGATCAAACCCTACCAAATTCTGCTACTAAACTACCAGTGTTTGTAATGAGACCATTTCCAAGAAACAATTTGAACGGCCCGAAACGATACTTCAACGAAAAATTATCCACAGCTAGAAAATGTGTGGAATGTGCTTTTGGAGTTTTATCACAAAAATTCAGAATACTTGGCAAAGATATTGAAACCAGTCCAGAAAGAGCTTGCGACATAACTAAAGCGGCTTGTATTTTACATAATATGATTATTATTTTTGGAGATGTGAATGTACAAGTATCACCGTGTGTATCAACAAGCAGAACACCAAATCCCATGTTGAACAAATCAAACAACCGTTCAACTAACGAAGCTAAATAAATTCGCGATACATTATATTATGCGAATATTTGTATAAAGTACAAACTTAAATATAATTTACATACACATATGTCTCTATTTTTTAAGGAAATAAAACAACATTTACCCTAACATTTGCACTGACTTCAGTCCATAATTTGTCCAAAACGATTCTATTGTGGTAATTTTTGTCGACCGTCGAGTTGAAATTTCCGATATTAAATTTTCGCAATCCATGCTTATTATCGCCAGCGTGACGCGGCGACTAAATCAAATACTTTGAGCGGTTAGAAGAATGCGCTACTCTCCGCTGCCTGACCACAGAATAGTCAGAAGCGACAAGTGTGCCGGGAGCTTTGATGTTCATGTGGTCGATTTTAATGTCCTCGAAATAGCTCAGAACTTAGCCAACGCCACTTGGAAAATACGAAAAGTGCACATTTGTTCGTATTAATTGAAAAATATTAGAGTTTTTGGTATGTTATAAGACTAGTATTTGCTAAAAAGTTAAATCAATGAAACACAACAATAATTGTATGTGTTAAATCTAGTGTGCACACACTATCCCAGAACAATAACATTAATGAAACTAGCCAAATATAGCCACTATCGTCGTATTTAAAATATGGTTGCCGGCCACGCGCATACAAAATTGACCACAGGATTTTCTAACTTTGTCGCTTCTATCTATTCTGTGCATAGACCTTATAGTACATGGACTGCTACTCCTCCTATGCTTCCCAGACAAAGCGAGTGGAACGAACATACAAGACCGGTATGACGTAGTCACGTCTGTCCGTATCAATGCGCCGACTCGCCGAGTGCCTCGGCACACAAGCCGCGTATCATGAAATATATGGTCCCGTAGAAAAAAATTGGAAACCCGTAATTTTTAGATAGTTAAGTTTAGTCAATAGTTTTTAGTTAGTTATGTTAATTATTAGTTGAGTTAAGTCCAGTGTGGTATCATTTCACTTACTTTAGTTGAGTTTCGATTATTTTATTTCAGTTTATAGCTTACAATTAGTTTGGTTCAGGTAAATGTAAGGTGCTGTTGGAAAAATTAAATCGAAAAAATGTCAGTATTTAATTTTAGTGTATTGGTGCTTAAATAGAACAATTTTGGTGTGACAGTGTCTTACATGTTTGTCAATTTTACTTTTTTTTTCTTCGTGGTGCATGCGGACCGTAATATATGATTTTGCGACGAACTTTATATGAGAGGAGTAATGTAATTTGATTTTCGTGAAAATGGTCGACTACCGTAACGAAAGGATTAAGGTTATATAATTTAATACCTGTGGTAAGATAATCCTTGCAATTGTCGATCCGCTATATGCCCACAAATTAGGCAATAGAGTGAATAGTCAGCCATATTTCTCACCTCTTAGAACAGCATTAATCACATCAACATTCAACAATGGAACAGTTCCGAGTCCAACGTGTAAGATCGTCATAAATCGTCTAGCGCGTAATCGGATGCGAACATCATACTGGTGTCTCATGTTGGTGCCGCTTTTTCGCTTGAAGTAGCAGTCCATGTACTATAAGGTCTATGATTCTGTGGCCTGACGCGGCTAAAAAAACGCGCTGTGTGAACACTTTCGTGCGGTATCGTTAGTTTGAAAGCTCCGCTCCCTTCAGCTCAGCAATGCACAGCACAGCAGCGCTGCCTGTGTGTACGTACACTAAGGCGGATGGTCTAATACTGAGATGTTATACTTGGTTAGAAACGTCTTGACGTTGTCCTGATAAAAAACCATGACTTTGTTGGGGGTGCGTCATCTTCAACGTCTTGTCCGAAACGCTTAGAGCAATTAAAAACCGCGCACGCGATAGACATTCATTGCCATATACTTGTTTTAATAAAAGCTAAGTTTCAGCACCGGCTTTTCCAAGTTTCACATGAAAGTTTGCAACATTCGTTTGCTTTACTAAAACACTTATCATTTTTCCCTGCAAAACAAAAAATAAATCTTACATAAACGTAGGCCACGGCTACACTAATACATATATGTACAGATACGGGAGGGACGGAAATCAAAAGAGGAGACTTCATGCTACGCAGTTGTTGTGTTCGTAGGAATTTGTCGCATGCGTCGTTTGCCTGTAGTAGCATCAGTCTCATTATTTTATAGCAACACTTCGTATATTAATAATAAGTATATTAACGTACATCAGGTGTCTATTTTAAAACTTCCTGGGCCGTCTTATTTTCAAAAGGGATCGTAAAATGCTCAAAACCGTTTCAGTAGTATGGTGGGGGAACCAAAATAACCTTAGGAATATGGCACCGCCCGCAACCTCAAAACCTTAACCAACAACCCTCTGCATATGATGCATCGTTCAAAAAGTTTATGAATGCTTTTCATTGCAAAAGCAATTTTGGATACGTAATTATTAACTGACAGTAATAAGATATTGGAATCATTGTGAGCTCTATATATTTCCATTAAACAACCCCAGATAATTGCTACCGATTTATTACTACTGTGACGACTTTACCAACAGTATGGTATTGGTAAAAGAGACAAAGCAACAATGAGGTAAGATTCTTCCCACGTAGATAAATTTGACTGGAAGGCTAGCCACAAAGTCAGTCGGGACGGGCTGGGTTAAAATCTATAAATGATGAAGGCGCCACCTCATCACAATGAAACAGCTTACTCACCTTTATTGCTGATCGGGGATGAGGAACCGCTTATTCCTATTTAGCAGGCACTCGAAGTTTTACTCCAAAGAAGTAAAACAAGCAATTTTGGCTCCCTGGTGCGTAGTAGGAAAACTAGGCAAAGACATTACGAACAAAAGGACAAAGATCGACGTCATTGTGCTTATACGAGGGCTATCCAGAAACTAACTTATGTTTTGGAATAAAAATACATTAAAGAGACCGAAAAATCAGGTGCTGTCGAGCTGCTGAACCACCAGAACAAATCCTCAATTTATGCATTCAGTATTAAATATTAACATTTAGCATTTACTGAGTATTTCCTTTAAAATATGAAATTTTCATAATTTCATTGTGTGTAACTGACATTTTAATAATTAATAATATAATACAGATAAATTCATACACGAAGTAAATCGAGGATAGCCGACGGTCTTTTGCACACGGGGCGACAACGTCGACACGAGTTGCATTTTCGGCCAGCAGTGCCCTGCAGTGCTCAGTGCTCAGTGGAAGTCGGTCGATGTTAATGTATCCATCGCGAGCGTTTAAAATTACAATTATGTGTCAATGTGATGTAAAAATGGATATTGTTTTTAAACTCGGCGAAAGTAAGTTTCAAAACCTTAACTTTCAATAACAACTGGCAGTAAAAGAGTGTGGACGTCCGCTTCCTGTACTCAATATTGAAGTGACCGGTAAAAATCGTGGAAAACTTATAAAAGACAATTTAATAAATAATTGAAATTGTGGATGTGGCGAAAAGAACTCTTTTTTGTTTTCCGTGTGTATTGTTCGGAACTGATTACGAAGAAAAAATTGGTGGGAAAAAGGCGTACCTGATTTAATACATTTAAGCGAAAAAGTGAAAAAACGTAAAACAAGCCGTGCGCGTATCCGCAATTAAATGAAATTTCAATTATTTGGGAAACTGAATATTCAAGCTCAAATTGATTTTGCTTATTGCAAATATATATATATATATATATATATATATATATATATATACATATAGAGAGAGAGAGAGAGAGAAAAGCACAACGAGAAAGTAACGAACAACAGGTACGTGTAATCAAAATCAATTGACTGCATAACATTTTGTGGACCTTTCGAGCTAGCCTTAAGAGGGCATGATGAAAGTGAATCATGCCAAAATCCCGGTATTTTTCGGGGTTTGGTGAATTTTACGTAAAAACTGTGAACATCTGAAAAATGCAATGGTTTTAAAAAGCACCTCAAAAATGATACAAAATCAGATTTTAGATTGCATGTTGGACGTGTATCGTGAGGAACTTCTTTGCGAAATAAATAAAGCAGTGATGGCTGATGAAACTACAGACGTTTCCTCTAAATTTCAAATGGTGCTTGATATTCTTTACGTTATCAAGGAGGAAACCGGTAGAAAGATTCTGGACTCTTTTGCTTCCCGAAAAACATAATGCTGTGTCATTAGTTAATAATATTATTATTATTGACCGTTTAAAAAAAAAAAAAAATAGAAAAAGCTCATTGCTGAAAGCTATGACGGGGCAGCTGTAATGACTGGAATACATGGCGAAGTTCAGGCAATAATCGAAGAAAAATACGAAAATGCACATTTCGTACACTGCTATCCTCATCAATTAAGTTTGAATCGGTGATGTGACGAGCATGTTTGATTAATTCTCAGGCACGTGTCTTTTTTGGAGATTTACATGACATACCTGGATTTTTAGTCATTCGCCGCAAAGACTCGCAGTTCTGAAGCAATTCATAGGAAAAAATGTACCCCATTATGCACCGACTGGTGGATATTTCAATATACGTACGATTAATGTGATTTACGAACACAGAGATTCTATTATAGAATGTATGAAACATCTGGAAGAAGATTCAAATGCAGTGACGCGCAAAGAAGCGGCAGGTATTCGACGTATTCTGGAAGACCCAAATTTTACTTTTTGGCTGATTGTTTTTCATTATATTGTGCCAAAAAACGTGGTAAATAATTTTGAGAAAAGCATTAATAACATTCGAAATAAAATAGATTCTATCATACAGCAAGCTTCAAATTTCAGTACAGTCCCTTGTGATGCAAGAAGGAAACGTTTAAATAGTAGCAAAGACCACCGTATTGCATGTATAGAAGTTTGTGATATTATAAATAATGCAAGAGAACGTGTTGCTTTCACAAACCACTTGGGTGTTGCATCGTTCTTGCATTCAGACAATTTTGAAAATGATAACCATTCATTTCCTGAATATAACCTGGACTTAACAAGCGCAGCTTATAATTTTTTGGAAAAAACAACGTCTGCGAACAGAGCTGTATTCAAATTTTCAGTGCAGGACATTGAAAGGTGCAGTGCCTTTGTTAAAATTTATAATTTCTAATAATTTGAAAGAAACAATGGCAGAAACTAAAAAGTATAACATCCTTCTTCTTATTCTTTTAGAATTTAGAAATCAGCGTGACTTCCGGTGTAACATTGGCGTCGAGCAGTACGCACGTGTACTGAATAAACGACGTAATAAAACGCGAGTTTTATTTCACACAAATTTAGTTCTCACAGACTGACAGTCCGCGATTCCCAAAAATGATCAAGTGAAAAATCCAATGACTCAACGTTTCCACCATTACATGCACTATTGTCTCACTGCACCGTCACTCATTACGTTGTTCCCGTACTTTTACTTTCGAATGAATTTCAATTGGTTTGTTGTTTTCTGCTAAGAAAGACCTGATCACTGATCGCACTTCACAACTGGCGGGATTTTCTATTGCAACGGTCATTTTCACATGCACAGTTCACTAACCAGAAGGAACACTAACCTCACGCTACCGCAGTTGAGTGAGGTAGCGTCCAGACACCAAGTTGGCGCCGGCAGTCCCGACCCTTGTAAGTTAGATCTGAATAGCGCTCGTATAAACAACCGCAGAGCAATGGAAGAAATGTTAGACCATTGAATTCGAACCACTGATATTAATGATGAGGAAAACATTCTTATTTGGCTTGAATGAAAGTTTATGAAACGAAGCAAAAATTATTCAATTCAATACCACTGATTTTTGCAATGAGAAAAATAAAAGAGTTGAAGTCAATAAGAATTGGAACCAGAACCTCCACCCTTCCAGTACGTCATCTTGTCCGTTTGGCCATCCGGGCCTGTTCAACTCCATCCACACGATTCGATACTTACTCATGTGGTCTGCGCACTTCGTTCTTCGGAATTTAATATTTCCAAAACGAAGCCCCAATCGGATAAACACTCGGAGGGTTTTTTTCGTGAGATCTCCAAGAACACTCACGTAATAGGATCTAAATCCGTGATGGAGATTACACGGTGTTCGCTTGTAAGTCTGAGTTTAGAACAACTCCACACATTCAGGTTTTCAAAAGCGGTAGAATGTTAATATACAATCATATTTATGTAATATGGATGAGTTCCTAGCTAGCTTCTTTATCAACTCGGTTCCTGTATTTGTTGGGTTCTGACCGTTTTGTTGGATTTGCACAGTTTAATCACGTTTTTAATTTCACAACAGTTTAAGTTTAGAAAGTTCAAAGAATTATTAACGGTAGCAAGGGCTGCCAGTTCATTAATATAGATATGATATACTTGCTCAGGTTACGAATTTGAGAATTAAAAAAGTAGGAAATATGAAACGAGAGAGAGGGAGGAATGTTTGGACTATGATACAATAATATTAGGTATGCTCGAGTTCAAACGAAATTAGGTTTTGTTCGCGCATTAAACTAGGCGCGTCATCAGTGCGTATGTCCGCCATTGCCATACATTATGTTTACCTGGTGTTTACAAATACAAATAGATCGATTGAATTGACTGATTGATTGAATTGATAATAGCATATGTAGCTTTCGTTTAGTATTTGATGTGACAAAAATAAACGAGTTTTAGATTGAACTATTTTACAGCGATAATGTTAGAGTCCAAAAAATGACTTACAGCATAAAAGGTTGCAAAAATTACTACAAAAAACATAAGGGGACAGATATACAGTATTTCACGTTCCCAAAGGAGAGTTGGTTAGATGTGTGTCATCAAGAAATTAAAATCATAAAAAACGGTTAGTTAACTAAACATTATTTAAATATTTATGTAATCTGTTTTTTATTTTAGCAAGAACATGTTCAATTCATTTTGCTGAATCTTGTTATGAGGAAACTTACATTTTGAAAAAGTAACTTGGTTATCCATGTGGAAGCACGAGGTATTTAAAAATAGATGCTATACCAACAGAACACTTACCATTGTTTCCTAAAAATTTGCCAACGTAAGTACTTATTTTATGTATATGTATATTAGAGCGGAGTAATTTGTATGAAAAAAAAGTTAAATACACCATGGGTGTATGATAAATTTCGAGGCGCCCCATTTTCGATTTTAGATTTTATGTTCTATGGCAAGACTGATGTACATTACGATTTACTGTGGACCAATTTTAAATTTTTTCGACAAAAAAGTGTATGCTAGTGATTTTTGATGCGAGCAATCCATTTTTGATATTTATTTTTACGAAAAAATATCCGCCAGAGGGCGCTAAAGTGCGATTTTTGTCATTTCGTGGGATAATATAACCTTTTTCGTTATTTTTATTTAGTAAAACCTTATTTTATGATATAAAAAATATATATTATTAATTAAAAACAATATTCATTTAATATTACTAAAATATACTATTTTGTCACTATTTTTACTATACCTGAAGTTTTCACATTGATGTATGTAGTTGTGGTAGCAATCCCCTATTGATGCTCGCGGTCGTTTTGATACAGATTTTTCTAATGCATTGTATAAATGACGTAGTCGTAATTCATTGAAGTGAATAAGACATACAAACCAGTGTAAAAGTTTTGTAAACCTACTTCCATTTTCCTTATTACACCATTAGAAACACCAGTATTTGTGTTCTCTCCATCAGAAGCAATACCAATTAAATCTGTTAAAGATAAATTTTTCTCCTCAAAAAATTCACACAATTGTGTGCACTTTATTTCAGCAGTTTCTTAGGTTTACATAACCAATTAATTTTTCACCTGGTTCTCTTAAAACAAGTAAGTGGGGTTCTTTTACCATTCGTTGATACCATTTTTCATCTATTTTTCATGTGTAATAGAATCATCTTTTCTTCCATCATACGAAAATGTTATTAACGTTGAACCATCATATCGTCTTCTGGATATAATTTCTCTGGATTTCATTTTTTCTCCTACTACTTTAAATCTATCCATTATTACTGCATTTCCTCCATTATCCTTTAAATTAATGTCTTTAAAAAGTGCCGTAGCTAAGCACGAACTCTGTCTATCCGGTATTCCAAATCTATCGCAAAACATAGGAAAATTTAAGGCATCGTATCTTTGAGTGTAATTGCCACGTTTGTTTCCTGTTGCACTGGTACTGAAACAGATTGCATATCGATATCACCTTCTAATTCAGATGGAGCTGGTTCGTATGAGATGTCTTCTGAATCTGTCGTAGTAGTTTGTACTGCAGTAGTAACTATGTCCGATACAAAGTCATTGTATTCGGGAATACAAAGTTTCTTGAATTGTATTGATCAAACATAAATTGTTTTAAATGTTGTGGAATCTGGTCACAACTACATTCATTCAATTGCAAATTGCATAGACATTTTCCAACGAAGAATACCTTAGTGGTGCTTTCAACAAATTTCTTATATGCTGGTCTTCCTTTACGCTGTTTCTTTCTTATATCTTTCAAGGAATCGATTTAATTTGTTATAAATATTATCTCTTTCCATAATTTCAATTCTCAATTGGTTCCAAATTAGAACTAGTTTGTCGACAACATTTGAAGTGAATGTTTTATAGGAAAACATTTCATTTCTACTTTTTGCAGAATCACAAAAAATACTTTAAAACATCTCGATAAGTTGTTAAATTTATTGTGTCCATTTCAGCAGAAACTCCGAAACTAAAAACATCGTGTCCTGGCATGTGTCCCAATTCAGTATAATGCTGTGTAGATGAAGTTGAAGTATCCATTTTTAATGTTAAATTGTAAAAGAATAAATAATACATTTTCGATAAAAAATTTAGTCTGTGTATATTTATTTAAAAAAATTACTTCATAAAGTGATACGTACTTTTTATAATATTACCATATATTTGGCGTAAAATGAAATTCAAAATAAAAAACATCACTCAGAGGAATGCTCGAGTTCCGGAGAGAGCCAAGGGAGAGAATACTGCCGTGTAACCGTTGAGATTTCTCCGGAGACCAAAAGACAAGAGAGCCAAGTGATACGTGAGAATAATTGACAAGTGACGAAAATCGAAAGTATCTTTGATTTTATACCTTCGGTTGTTTATCAAAGATAATCTAGATTTCGACTGGTTTTTATGTTATTATTATGATTTGGTGTATGCGGCTTATCAGGACTTGGCTCGAAATGTGTTCTGTCTATTGTTCGGCGATTTAAACAAACATGTTTGTTTGTGATTGAAAGTCTCACTTTCTGGTCAATGTGCGTTTCGAATGTACATTTAGGCGACAAAGAATATTCTGTAATAATTGACTATTATATTAGTCGAATATTCTAATTTAATGTTACGCTCGACACTCTATTTCTTGGCCTTTCTCTCCGAATCTGAAACAATAAATATCAAAAATGGATTCCTCGCATCAAAAACCACTGGTACACACTTCTTTTAGAAAAAAATTAAATTTGTCCACAGTAAATCGCAATGTACATATATCAGTTTGAAAATGGGTACGCCTCGAAATTTATCATACACCTATGGTGTATTCAACTTTTTCTTAGAATTTCATGTAGAATCAGAATCGGAATGAAAGCTGGTAGTAAAAGAATTTGCTCCGCTCTAATGTGTATATAGTCACTGATTGTTATATTTTAGTACTTCAGCGCATTATCCAACAGATAAACGGGTTAACTTGGACGGGCGGGAGTCCGAGTTGTTAACATTGCCTTCTGGTGTTCCGCAGGGTTCTGTTATTGGTCCATTGCTGTACGTCATATATACGTCTCAACTTTATAAGGCATTGCAATATTGTCAATACCATTTTTACGCTGATGACACGCAGCTTTATTATTCTTTTCCGGTCGATGGTATGGTGGATGCTTCCAAAAACATAAATTCTGATCTGGAAAGTTTAGTGTCCATCTCGCGTGATCATGCGCTGTTGATCAATGCCTCAAAAACGGAATTAATTCTCTTTAGACCGCAGAACAAAAAGCAGCGGGTTCTTTCGTCGGGTTTGAGTGTATGCGTTGGTGGTACCAAGATTGAATTTAAGTCTGCAGTGAGAAATCTAGGTGTCATTATAGACGAAAAATTGAAATTTAACGATTATATAAATAAATGTACGCAAAGAGCTTACGCTTTATTGAAGTTAATCTATAATAACAGATGTTACTTAAATAAGAATTTGAAAACTTTGTTATGTGAATCGTTGGTTTTGTCTTTGTTTAATTATTGCGATGTCTTGTATGGCACCTGCATTGATTCTTTTTGTTGTCGTAAGATCAAAAGGTTCAGAATTCATGCCTGAGACTCATATTTGGTATACGTAAGTATGGTCATGTATGTAAGTCATAAGTTGGAGGACATCTTCTTCTTCTTCTTCTTCTACTCGTTAATCCTTATGCCTTTCAGCGTCGGATTATTTTTTACATAGTCTGCTTTGGAGGACATCAAATGGTTAAATATGCACAACCGAAGGTTGCTGCATTCTGCATGTCTATTTTATAAAATTTTAACTACCGGCAAACCTGAATATTTATATAATAAAATAACTTTCAGAACGGATGTGCATAACCTTAATATTAGGTTTAAGGGCACTCCCACACCTCCAAAACACAGGACCGAGTTCTTTAAAAGGTCATATACTTATCATATTACAAGAGTCTGGAATGCTATTCCGTCTGATGCTGGGCGTACGCGGTCCCTGGGGGTTTTCAGGAGAAAATATTTTTGTTTATTGTTCGAGTTTCAGGTGAGGCAGTAATTATTTCATATATATATATATATATATATATATATATATATATATATATATGTAGTTGAAGTTGGGAATTATGGGTGTGAGCTTTTTGTCAGCTGTACGTCATATATACGTCTCAACTTTATAAGGCATTGCAATATTGTCAATACCATTTTTACGCTGATGACACGCAGCTTTATTATTCTTTTCCGGTCGATGGTATGCTGGATGCTTCCAAAAACATAAATTCTGATCTGGAAAGTTTAGTGTCCACCTCGCGTGATCATGCGCTGTTGATCAATGCCTCAAAAACGGAATTAATTCTCTTTAGACCGCAGAACAAAAAGCAGCGGGTTCTTTCGTCGGGTTTGAGTGTATGCGTTGGTGGTACCAAGATTGAATTGAAGTCTGCAGTGAGAAATCTAGGTGTCATTATAGACGAAAAATTGAAATTTAACGATTATATAAATAAATGTACGCAAAGAGCTTACGCTTTATTGAAGTTAATCTATAATAACAGATGTTACTTAAATAAGAATTTGAAAACTTTGTTATGTGAATCGTTGGTTTTGTCTTTGTTTAATTATTGCGATGTCTTGTATGGCACCTGCATTGATTCTTTTTGTTGTCGTAAGATCAAAAGGTTCAGAATTCATGCCTGAGACTCATATTTGGTATACGTAAGTATGGTCATGTATGTAAGTCATAAGTTGGAGGACATCTTCTTCTTCTTCTTCTTCTACTCGTTAATCCTTATGCCTTTCAGCGTCGGATTATTTTTACATAGTCTGCTTTGGAGGACATCAAATGGTTAAATATGCACAACCGAAGGTTGCTGCATTCTGCATGTCTATTTTATAAAATTTTAACTACCGGCAAACCTGAATATTTATATAATAAAATAACTTTCAGAACGGATGTGCATAACCTTAATATTAGGTTTAAGGGCACTCCCACACCTCCAAAACACAGGACCGAGTTCTTTAAAAGGTCATATACTTATCATATTACAAGAGTCTGGAATGCTATTCCGTCTGATGCTGGGAGTACGCGGTCCCTGGGGGTTTTCAGGAGAAAATATTTTTGTTTATTGTTCGAGTTTCAAGTGAGGCAGTAATTATTTCATATATATATATATATGTATATATATATATATATATATATATATATATATATATATATATGTATATATATATATATATATATGTAGTTGAAGTTGGGAATTATGGGTGTGAGCTTTTGTCAGAGTGCAAGTCTATGTATGTTTGTTTGTGTACAGGTCGCATGGAAGATCGATTTTTAATTGAATGCGATCTTTTTCTTCCATTTAAATTTTTTGTTGTTGTAATTTATGTATATGTATAATTTTGGGGGAAATAAACGTATATATAATAATAAACCAACGATGTGTGCTGTAGAAAAAGTTGGGATAAATAAAACATTAAATGTTAAGTGTGTATAAATAAAATTGATTATTTCTTAACCTCTTAAGACCTGAACATGAATCTATTGCTTTTGTATATTTTTATACACTATTTTTACTCTTTGGGGTACAAATAAAATATTGATTTCATGTTTTACTTTTATTTTTATTTCAAGTCATAGAAAAAAGTGGGTGCAGAAATGTGTACCTCAGATGTTAAAATATTGTTAAATATCATCTAGAAAGCCAAACAAGTAAAACAAATTAAGCCAAGATGGAACTACTTGTTAAAACTAGGTATAATTCAAGGTACACATACAGCCTTGGCCATATATCTGAAGCACCCTCGATTTTTATAGGTAAACTAAAATTACGAAACATGAAAATCAAACTACAGGTACATTTCAAATACAAATTTAGTAATCAGTATTTATAATGTACTAGCACATACCCGTCGTGTTTTGAGTTTTTCGGTAGGTGTATAAACATAAAGATTTTTCGACGTTCCAACTCTGGAGCAAGCAACATATGATTGGCCGTGCGACAAACAGGAATTTCAAACCAGCAACATTTACCATCTTGTTCCGTTGCACAATTTCGGTGGGTCTAACAATAAGTTGCGAATGAGCAATAACGGTGAACCAACTTTTAAAGTTAAGATACATATGTAGTGACATTCCAGATGGTTCCAAAGAGTTAAGAAACTCTATTAGAAAGTTGATAGCTTGTTCCTCATCTATAACTGTATTAATTGATTTGTACGTGACAACTTCACCGGGTAGCTTGAATTAAATTTGATGATTTATTTTGTTGACGTCATCATTCTTCGGAGCCTAAATTACTCGCTTTTACTGTTTATGAAATTTTTAATATTTTCTAATTCGATTATTTGACATGGTCGACGCGATAACCACAAATGATAAAACTTTCTAATGACAGTGACAGATCAATGTTTTTGTGTTGACAGTCTGTATTCGGAAAAATTATTGTACGGGAAAAGTCGAAAATCCACTTCATGAATGGACCGAATGCATTTTTAGTGGTCTAAAGTCATCCTCGCTTTATTGCCTTTCTAATGAAACCGGTTTGGGGCACATCGGTTGGATAGTTTCGAAGTCTATAACGGACATAGAAACATTTTTTGTATTTTATATATATATAGATAATGTTTATATGTATTTATAATGTTAGTTTGATTCATTTCAATTATTTGTTAGTTATTGTGCTTAAGTTAAATTTTCTGCGTATTATACTTGTCATTAAGCTTTACCTAGCTTCGGCTTATACGGTTGTTGAAGATGCTTGCCTCGAGCTAGCGAAACACGTGTCACCGATTTTATTATAAACAATTGTGTGGTGAGGAGTTTACCGATGTGATATTTGTGTCAGTAAATTACACCACAGTCTTTGCAATCACCCTTATTACTTTATCTAGCAAGTAAATAAATCCGAGTTATTATCATCCTGTTTTTATCCTACTTATCACAACAACAATAAGCTGACCCCCGCCTTAAGTGATTCATTTCCTGAAAAAGACGGGTCATAGAAGCAGAAATCACATTAATGATAGTTGATTTAGTGATGAATTAAGAGAGATGCGCGAAAATTAAAGATTTCTTAATTATGCTTGTGTTACGACTCGCCCTGAAGACATGATAAAACACCGTAATGACTATCGTAAAAATTATAAACAAAATATAGAACTAGCGAACATTTCTATGAATAATCGCATCATAAGTAGGTCTAATTATTCGAGCAGAGTTATGTCGCAAGTAGTAAACGTGTATAGAAAGAATGGTAACACTGTTACAGCAGACTTTGACTCCAAGAAAGTAAATGATTTTTATAAACAATCCAAGAAATATAATAGCAAGCATAACTAGTGGAAGTAGTGATATGGACACTTATATTAGTTAAATTAATTGCCATGGATGCTCTTTTTCAGTAGACCCGGTTAATTGAATAGAAGTGCGAGACACAATTATCTCTCTCAAACCGACTAACAGCAAAGATATTTACGGTATCAATTATTAAAGGTATAAAAGATCTTTCAGTTATACCACTAACACAATTAATTAATCGATCCCTAAAAGAAGTAGTTTTTGCTGACGCTTTAAAGCTGGCCCTTGTTATCCCTATGTTTAAGAAGGGTGAAGGGGTTCCAATTTCAGGCCAATATCACTGTTACCGATAGTATCAAAAGAAGAAAATAATCTATTTTGTAAGCATCAATACGAATTTAGGCAAAATATGGGTACCAAAACAGCAGTTTTTAAGACAAAGTAAAGAAGGTGGTCAAACTTCTGGGGATCGCCGCCAAGGATGAGTTCACATAAAACGCTCTCTTTTAACCGACTTCCAAAAAGGAGGCGGTTATCAATTCCTCATGTTTCTTTTTTATGTTTGTTCGCGCATAACTACTCAACGGGTTGACCGATTTTAATGATTCTGGGTACATTTAATAGAGCGTGCACCAAGGATGATCCCATATCATCCTGAGCCGATATCGGATTAGTGCGGGGCTAATATTAACAAAAAACCAACAATAGCCGACTTCTTATATGTGTGGTATATCGGCGTTATCAACCCGATGGGAAGAATCAGGCACAACGAAGCGATAAATCGGTAATTGTTAAGTGATCTCGTAGGCGTTGGTCGTGTTATTTTATTTAATCTGTTATCGGAGGTCACATAAGGTAAACTACAGGCAGTTTTACCGTCGAGAATATATGTTCGCTAGCATTACGAGAACAGAGCCGACTTAAAAAGAAGTAGTTTCAAATATATTTCATGTAAAAGTTGTTATTTGTACATTAAATAATTTGACGTTTCGAGGACAAAAATAAAAAATATATACTTAACTATCTCTAATAAAAACTATATCTGTTTCAATATCTATCCGAGCGGTTTCGGTCCGATCGTTTAACCTTCCTATACTCACGCATACGGTCTGTGAGACCGATTCATATAGTATAGTATACGTCTTTCATTTTGACCTGAGTATAGGAAGGTTAAGCGGCTACTTGAAATTTGGCGCCGACTCCTAAAAGTTAAATTTGATCCGTTCTATGTAAGAAATAATGAAATAAAATAAATAATAGATTATTGTTTCTTTTTAGAGCAAAATTATTGTATGCTGGTTTTTCGATTGTGGCCTTTAATTGGAAGTCGGTTTAATTTTCTCCAACTCTAAGCTTTCGAATTATATTTAATTCATCTTCAGAGAGTCACCTAAAGACAATGAACAAATAAGCTATAATAGCAAAGTTATATAAAAACGACTTACATAAGAGCCAAGAAACACCAATACAGCATCAAACAGAATAGAAGAAAAAAAACTATCACACAATGGAGATATTGTAAACAAGTTAATATTTAATATTTTAAAATTTTAGAAATGGTTCCGAAATTTAAAAAAGTTCTAAAAAATTTCTATCTTAAAACATTCTCTCACAAAACTACTCAGAACTCGTTCATTACACAGCCTACCAAGTTTAGGCAAACTTCCACAAATCACACATCCACAAATTACAACCTAAATAAAATCTATTAACCGAGGGGAAAGGAGGTGAAGTGTGCCAAAAACAAAAGACGAAACCAGCTAAATCCAGGAGAAGAAGAGCCAAACGAAACCAACTCAACCACCCTCTTGGGTGTTTGTAGGAGAAAACTGTGATTTCACTCAAATTTTAAGCGTCGGTTTTAAAATTTAGACATTGGTCATTGGTTTTAATATGATACATTTCCAAGCACATGCGTTTCTTGTAATTATGTTCAATGTCTAGTATTTTTATATTATCAAAATTAAACAAGTGTCCAGTTTCTTCATGATGGACGCAAAGGGCTTTTTAAGTAATTGGTTTGTTCGGAGTCCCTCCTGTGTTGAGCGACACGGTTTTTAACGAACTGGCTCGTCGTACCTAGATTCACATGGTATGATATAAACAACATTTGACATTAATTTCAAAGGAATCTTAGATTTAGTATGTGAAAATAACCGCCTGAGGGATATTGTATTTTCCTAATTTAATATTATGTTGATCTTTAAAGAGATCTGCAATTTTTTTCCGTCAGAAACTGTAAATGTGGGATTCTAAAATAGCAACTAATTGGTTTTTCTACTATTGTAAGTGTTGAAAGTGACTATGAAGATGATTGTAAGTGTGAGGGAGTCCCCTCAGGAACCTGAGTGACAAAAACCCTAGAGCTTACTCCATTATAGTACATATTATTGGAAAAGGAAACAGTAGGGTTTGAGTAGACAATCTTGTGCACCAATTTCTTCGGATATCCGTTGTTAATAAATATATGAGTCAACTTCTTTTTTTCTTTCTCTAAACCGGGTGTCCGACACTCTCATAACCCCTGTAGTAATGCCGTCAAGGTGTTGAGTTTCATATTCATAGGATGATATGAACAAAAATTAATGTAACGGCCGGAGAAAGTCGGTTTTGTATACCAGTCAAGTATAATCCTTTGGTCAGGACAGCGTATGACTCTAGTGTCCAGAAACGGGACGAAAAATCAGACTCTAGTTCAACAGTAAATTTTATGTGTTCATTAAAGGAATTGAAAATGTCACAGATGGTTGTGACACCATTTTTTGGAGCCGCACATAACAGATCGTCCACATACTTATATATGAACGAAAGTTCAAAAGGTAGTTGTGGTAAACATTTTTCCAATAAATGATCCAGGACAATTAAACCCAAAATGCGGCTAAGTGGGCTTCCCATTGGCGTACAAAAAATCTGTCTGTAGTAATTGTTATTAAATGTAAATATACAGTTGTCAAAGGGAAAGGACACCAACTCAAGAAATTTGGTTTTTGAGATTTGAGTATTGTTCTCTATGCGCTGCCAGTAGAGAGAAAGTAGTTGGAGGACAAGGTCCAGTGATATATTTGTAAAAAGCGAAACCACATCTAACGAGATAAGTATGTAGTCAGGTGGTAAAATAATCTCTTTTATGCTGTCAATGTTTTCTTTACTATGTATGACCTGTGTAAGTGCATTGTTAATGTACATAACATCAATAAAGATATGATAATAAAGAAAGATATGATATGACAAATCAACGGTGTTATACGCGTTCCCTCACATATAGATTTCGAGATAAATCTACTTGAATCCCAGTAATTAAATGGGTTACTGCATCAATTGTGCTCAGTTGATTACGGAAACCGTACTGTTGTACGAGAAATACGTTATTTTTCTGTATGCACCATTCTAGACGACTTTTAATTATGCGTTCATAAGTTTTTGAAATGCAAGATAATAACGCGATCGGACGGAAATGTTCACAATTAGCTTTAAAAATGGGTACAACTACTACTCTTTTCAGTTCTTCTGATTCCACGCCAACCACATTGCATTAAATATAGATAGAAGAAAATTGCGAATTACGAATGGTAAATGTGTGAGCATACTATAAAAGATATTATCGAAACCGGGAGCTGTATTTTTCGATGTACTTAACGCTAAATTTGATTCGTCTAACGAGAAAGGATGGGTTAAAAAGGGATCCTCAAGGCCAAAGCGATTGATTACAAGTCTTTTGTTTACTATCGTCATGGGCGCCATGGAATCTAAAAAGGAAACTGTCATCCGTTCATCTATAAGTGAGTGATTATGTGTTGGTACTGTATGAAACTTTTTAATAGTTCGACTATTTTGCCTGGATGGGGTGTCTTTGTTCAGATTAGTTCAAAAACTGACCCAGCTGTTCCTCTTCTTTTCTTAAGAAAGCGTTTACTGTAAGCTATAGCTTCTTGGGATTTAATATAATCTTCAAAAGAGGGGCACTGCCTATATTGTCTCAAAAACACCTTACGACCCTCGAGCACTTCTCATCCCACCAAGGTAGCGGCGGCGTCTGACGCGCCCTGAAGGGAAGCCTCACTTTGAAACACTTATCTGCGGCTTGCGTGAGAAAATCATACAAAAATGTTAGCTTTTCCTTAGCAGTGAGAACTTGCATATCTCCGACAAAGTGTAATTCGCAATAATTTGTAAATGCAAGAAGCCCTTCTTTCGCAATCTTCCATTTAGTCGAAGGGTAAATGGTAGTATAACCAGCTGAGCCCAAATTCATAGTGATATGTAAAGGGAAGTGATCTGAAGAGTAGGTATCATCGACAACTTTTCAGTCGAAATTGTGAGCTATCTCCATTGAAACCAAAGATACGTCAACTAACGAAACGCGCTGATTTGGTCTACTAAATCTGGTTGCACTGCTATCATTCAAAAATATCAACTGATAGTTCTCAATTGCCTTAAAAAGTATGTTACCATCATTATCTGTTTTATAAGAACCAAGGGCTGTATGGTGTGCGTTGAAATCACCACCCAAGATAAAAGGCGACTTAATTTGAGATAACCCAATGTAGTCTTGATGTCTCATAAGTGCTTGCGCAAGCCTATAGACAGACACTACATAAGTTAATCCACAAATGTTAAGGTTTTCCAGAATCTGCGTAAATGTGAGAGGTTTAGAAGTTATTAATTTGTTGATTAAAATGGCTGCACCGCCGTATCCGTCTAGACGATCATCTCTGTACCATATACCTCAAAAGACCTGAAGTGAATTTTATCCGACTTTTTATACCAAGTTTCCCTGATAAGTACATCTGCCTTATAGTCAACAATAAGTTTTTATAGATCGGCTCGTTTTGCCTTAGCTGACTGTGAATTCCACTGAATGATATTAAGGATTTGACAAGCCATTGCGAAACAAATGTGTAAATAAATAAAAAATAAAATAAAAAAAGAAAGAAACAAAAAGTCCTCGATGAAAGTAATACTACTGGAAACTACCGAGAAATTTAAACCTTTGGATGTCGGAGCACTCTCCTTGAGATTTGCTTCCAGAGTCTTCCCGCGATATACCAGACTGATAATTTACAGGATTAAGGGCCTTTTTGATTTTGCTAATAAGTTTCTTAATACGTGACTTAAGATTGCCCGATGTAATTACTCGCACAATTCGAATAAGCAAATCAACCAGCGAGTCAATATCATCCGTATACGTCTTAGCAATAAACAATGCGTCCTGCTTAGCCTTGACCTCCTCAAAAAAATCGCAAAAACTATGAAAAGCAATCACTTCGACCTTGCCCGAGAAAAGATCCTTGAATTCCGAGCAGGAAGACTGACTGTCAGATACAGGGTCCTCTCGTTTCTTTTTACTTTTTGGTTTCCTAAACTTGTGTTTATCATCTACCGTTGATACTGACTGACCAGTAGACTCCTCGGCTGAAAACAAGGTGGATTCTGAATCTGTAGGTGTAGACGGTGCTTGACGTTTTTAGAACACTCGCCAAGGTTCGATTTGCAAACATCCTGCACCGCAGATGATTGCCGGACAACGTCCCCCGCCATCGCAAAAGAAGGAAAAGGGCGACCAGACAACGGCACAGTATCCGCGCCCAGTTTCCGTTACCCGTCACTACCATATGGGCATTTAGAGGCAATATGACCCACTTTCTTACATTGAAAGCATCTTATCTCCTCTGACGTTGTCCTCATTATCACGAAAATGGATGAGCAATGAATCAGGTAGTCTCTCGTGATCCTCGGAAACTACATACACTTGACGGAGAATTATAGCCCTCTTTAGGAATACCTGCTCCAATGAATCTTACTGGAGATACTACTTTAAGTCTAATTTGTTTTATTCCTTTTTAAAATATCGTGCGGTAAAGCTGGAGAGACGTTCGAAAGGATAATACGCTTGGCCGGGGAGACAAGCCTACGAGCTGGAATAAAAGCATCATTAAATTGTATGCCTCCATGAGCAGACATGAAAGATTCAACGGTTTCTTTCGACGACAAGTAGATGCATGTTCTGTTCTGTCAGAAACCCGAGATGCACAAATTGTTTTACGGGTTAATCAAATCTCCTACACCAATTATGTAGTCATTATTAAACGTGTTTTCAATCGCATCGAAAAAGATAACCTAGTCTCTCTCAGGAGAGGAAAATCTGGACGGTGAAACACTCTTCAGTACATTTCCAAGGGACTGTGTATTGTTATGTTATTACTGACATTAAGCTCATCAACAGTAGGATCATCTGATTCAGTCCGGTCCTCCTGCAATAAAACTGCTCGGTAAAACATTCATAGAAGTGTCCAAAGACATCGCACTGTGCGATTCGCACATCGGTCAAGTCAACCGACAGCCCCCACCAATACCCACGACCGCACGCACGCACCGCGTGCGTGAATCAGAGGTCGAATATTAGAAACGACTTGCCAGCAGCTTCCCCTCACTTGCCTGGCGAAATATTCGTCGTAGTGGGGGAACCAGTCGAAGAGAGCGAACCGACCCGATGTGGCAGCGGTACGCTTTCGGCTGTTCCTTGCCCCTTATCTGTTATAATACTTGTAACAGATAAGAAATATTAAATTACTATTGAAAGAAAAGGTCTGGATCGAATTTCACGGTTAATTGTATTTGGCTTATACCTATAACAGATAGATATATAGGTATTCTTTTTTAACTAATAAATATCCATTCAACACTTATTTTATTTTAATAAAGAGTCCGCAGGACCAAAAATAATGCTGTAAAAACTATATAAACAACGATGACTTGAATGTTGGACGAATATTACATATCGCATACTGTTTGCGAACTCGGGCGTGAGATCTGGAGCAATTCGGGAAAATCGCAGTAGCATAGATTAAAACAGCGCGATTGAGGAACTAGAGAAAACAATGATTTATTCCTGTCAAAAAAAAAAGGACGTAAAACCGTCCAAAGCTATAGAATACAGTAACGTATAATTATAATAGTAATAATGATAATAATAACAATAAAAATAGTAATAATTAAAATAATAATAATAATAATAATAATAGCAATAATAATCATAGTAATAATAATAATCATAATCATAATAACAATAATTGTATAGAGGCATAACCTTCATATGATATTAAACGACATCGAGCGTAATCGAGAAAATGAGATGACAGCTGAACTGGCTATATTTATTCGAGGTGTTGATAAAGAGTTCACTGTTACTGAGGAATTGCTTGGTTTACAGCTGCTAAAAGGAACCACTACAGGAGAGGACATTTTTAATGAAGTTCAAAAGGTATTTACAAGTTTTGCCTTGCCATGGTCAAAATTAGTTGGAGTATGCACAGGTGGTGCACCTTCTATGGTCGGCTTACGTAAAGGTTTCATCGGAATTTTGAACGAAAAAGCAACTGAATGAAATGTGCAAAAAGATGATTTGATAGTCCTTCACTGCATTATCCACCAACAGAACTTGTGCTCTAAGTCCATTCGACTCCAGAATGTTATAAATGTGGTAGTAAAAACCATCAATTTTATTCGATCCCGAGGGCTTAACCATCGTCAATTCAAGGCGTTTTTGGATGAAATATCAGCCGAATATGACGACGTAACATATTATTCTGAAGTCAAATGGCTAAGCAAAGGGAAAATGCTGAAACGGTTTTACGAGCTTATAAATGAGATAAAAGACTTTATGCAAATAAAAGATAAACCACTATCTGAATTGAGTGACCCAAAATGGATATGTGACTTAGCATTTCTGGTCGACCTTACTGGCTATTTGAATGATTTAAATTTGAAACTTCAAAAACAAGGAGAGTTAGTTAATGATTTGTACAGCCATTTGAAAGCGTTTCAGAATAAAATACGCTTGTGGGAGGCACAGATGCTGTCTGGAAACAGTTACCATTTCACCACGCTCTCTGCGTATGAGAATATTGCTTATGCTCAATATGCTGAAGAACTCAAGGTACTGTCGGAGCAATTTTCGAACAGATTTAGCGATTTCAGAAACATGGAAGACTGTTTCAATTTATTTGCTACTCCAACAAAAAGTAATGTACAAAATGCTCCAATACACTTGCAAATGGAGTTGATCGGGATTCAAGAAAACTCACTCCTAGAATCTAAATTTGAAGACGTGGAGTTGTGTGATTTCTACAAAAATACCTCGAAGAAGACCATTTTCCGCAGCTTAGAAAATTCGCAAGAAGATTGATTTGTGCGTTTGGCAGTACTTATAAATGCGAACAGTTCTTTTCACTGATGAAAGTTAATAAATCGAAATATCGTACAAGGCTGACTGACGATAATTTGGAAAATTCTTTATGTCTTTGTATCAGTGGAATTAATCCAAACATCGATGGATTAGTTTCCCAAGTTCAAGCTCAAGTGTCTCATTGATTTCGGTATCGCTATTTAACTTTCGTAGTTTGTAACAATTCCAAATTTAACGATTTAATTATAATGTTATTATTTCATTTTGTTATTTTCATAAATTGATATTATAATAACATTGTCGTATTATTTCATGTCTGACATCTATCGCAAAAAATTATGAACACTACAACACTACTTTAAAATGTACTACTTTTAAACGCGGCCCGCGAACGTATTTGTACACTAAAGTTTGGCCCACAACATGTCAAAGGTTGCCCATACCTAGTTTAGAGCGACAATGAATCTTAAGTATTCGGTGACGTACCTCTTGGCAGTAAGCTTGTGTACTAACTACAAGTTAAAATTAAAATATTGTTTGAGTGAGTTCTTCAATAAATAATATTTTTTAAAAAGTAACTTGTAGTTTGGTCTAACTTATTGTTAGTTGGCGCTGCGAACAGGATATCCAAACAATCGCAAATTGTATAACTAGTGTGGAACGACGAACAGCGAACGGAAGTGCCTTGAAAAGTGAATTCCCGACTTGTGAGAGACATCAACTGCAGACGGCTTCCTTTTGAAGCTGCGTGGTCCACTAAGCAGAGCTTTTCATCCAGACAACTTCCCAGGGCCTCGACTGATGTGACGTGGAATCCTCATCCAGGAATTGCTGCTAAACATCTAGAATGTTATTAGTTGGACGTCTACTCTTATAAGTCAATTCCATTTTTCCTATTGTGTGCTTTACACATGTCATTACTATTAATATGATTTATGAGCAAATACAGATATAGATCTCCCGTAAAAATCAACGATTAAGTTTAAATTAAAATATCTTTTCGTCAGAAAATGCCCAAATAGCACAAACATATACAATGTACATGAAATAAATGTTCGCTTATGTATTTATGTAGATATTTTACATATGATATATCTCTCGCAATATATGTTAGCGAGCGGTGGGGATGCGCCGTAAACGTATTTAGGACACGTACCTCCCACCTGTCTGATTCAGATAGTGCATAGGAATTACCATTACGTTGCAGGACAAATGATAGGCAATCTATCCCTTCTCTATCTGCGCGAACTCACTCCCACCCTTCGTCAACTTATATTGCGAGAGCTATACATGTACATATTTTACATTGGGATATGCTATGTATATGAAATGCATTATGCATTTGGTCATCGGTTTAGCATCCATTTCATATACAACCGATACACGAGAAGTGGAGATGTCTTGTGATATCTTGATATGGATTCAGGCGTTTCAACACCGTGGAGGCTCGTCTTAATGAAAGTTTATTGAATGATTTTAGGAATAGGGAAAAATAGTGGAATGATAAGTAAAGAAGGCTACCAGAACTTATTTGAGAAAGTGCGAGTGCCAAAATCTAAAACCAAGTGCGAAAAAACCCTGAGGATTATCAACGATTGAAGTGGTACGGCATTATGAAGTTGGGCGATACTGAAAAATTAATATACCCGGCGAGTGACGGGTTAGTATGTGTATACCGATCAGATCTTCAACATAATTCACGACACACACTTGGCGATTGGACATGGAGGAAGAATAAGAATTTTGAAGGAACTGCAGAACAAATACAAAGACGTCACTCAGGAATAGGTAAAGCTATACTTGGCATTATGTGAAACCTGTGAAAAAGATCAAAGTGGCAAAAAAAACTTTTAGTGCGTCCCATTTAAGGAGATGAACTCACGTCACGTTGATTTAATTGATATGCAGAGTCAGCCTGACTATGACTACAAATTCATCCTCGTTGAATGAGGCTAATGTCTGAGTGAAGGCTTCCAAGATGCAATATTAAAGATTCTGGGGGTCATTCTACACACGGATGTTGATGGCAAGACGTATGGGATTGGCACTAAGGAAGGACAATCGGCTCAAAAGTATTCTAGGAACCAGTTTGCCATTTGTAAGGAAAATTTCATTTCACAAGCGGAAGTTCCAGATCTAATTGTGACTCTTCGTGAGTATCCCAGGAAAGCTTCAACAGCTGGCCAAGGTTTCAAGAGATGTAAGTGCAGGGAAATGTAATTGCCAAAAGAATGCGTTACTCTGTACTTCGATGTCATGACAGTTTGCCATGTTCTAACAAGTAGAAGGTTGTTTGCTTAGAAATAGTAAAGATAACACATTTATTCATCGAATAAAACACTGTTCACAAGCACTGATGAAAATTCCACACTTCCTAAATATTGTAATTTGTCACTTCAGTCAAGAGGGCATGTCCTTTATATAAAATAATCGGTGAAAACAATACATTGCATACATATTACATTAACCACCTTTATTGGTTATTATGTATAATATCCGGTTATTATGCATACTAGTACATTTATCAAAGTAACGGTAACATATATATGTATATACTATGTACAATGAATATTTTCCAAGAGTATTGAAATTATACAACCTTATACTCAAAACGAATCCAGAAATGTATATGCAATGTATATTGTAGTATGAATTTTTGTTAATTTTATCGAAAGCAAAATTATTACAATTAATATTTACAAAATTTTAGTATTATATTAACAAAATAATGAACAATACAATCAAAATATATTACCTAGTGTGTATAAGTGTAATTTGTTTTCTAATCCTTAACTTCTCTCTTTGTCTTGAATTCTTTCTTCACTTCTTTTCTTTGGTCTTTTCCTTTGATTGTACTTCTTTTTCTTTGGTCTGTTCGTCGTTTGTAAACAACAACTTCTTTTTGGATGTGGTCTGCTTCTTTTCAACCCTGGTATTTTATATAACTTTTTATCTAACTTTTTCGTCGACCATCCCATACCGTCGTCATCAATCAACCAACTCCATTTGTTTTTGCACGTCGTTATAGCAATTTGGAATTCTAGATTTTGAAATGTTTCAAGTGTACGTGTGTGGTATATGTTTACAACGCTTTTCTATTTCTTAAAGAATGCTTTCTATAAAATTTACATCTTTTTATTGGTAATTTTACTGATGGAGTATTACCATACTACAATTATACTACCGCCCCCTTAAAAAATTTTTTGTTACTTGTAACAGACAATTTTAACTATCATTTAAGAAATCCAGGTTTTATTTATGCAAATGAAACTAGAAGATAATCACTAAAAGAAATTAGTGTGTTATTGTAAATTAACAATTGGTAAGTATAAAATGGTACTGAAGAAGAGAACAGTTTTAAATAAACAAGATAAATACTTAACACGACTTCAATCTCTAAAATGTACTATTCTATTTATTTATTGTTTTATTTAACTAATATATTTAATTTTAAATCGTTTTAATAGGAAACGTATTTAATTAACTTTATATGAATAAATATTCTCTACATTGTAAATGCCTTTTACGATATCAGTTCTTGGTAAATTTGATGTACATTGAGGATGCACAATTTGGCATTCGTTGCAGAGACTGGCTATGGACCTAGCGGAAACTGATCTTTGCAATTAGCACACATTATTGGTTTGGTACATATCCCGGGATCGAACTTGTGCGGTATATTGTAATGAATTCTTTGAATGAAACTCTGTCGAAATAAATCGTTCTTCTCAGGAGATTGTGAGAATTGTTCTAACACCCTCATGTGATCCTTGATATTTCCTGTGGTATTTGTTCTTTCCAAATTATCTGAACAGAATTGCGATTTCAAATTTACTATCTCTTGTCTGAAACTCTTTGTAAGTTCCCTTCCTTTATTCAATTGGTACTCTAAATCTTTATAGTTAAGCACAACAGATAAGGGTGGATGATTCTCCTTTTCCGAATTCCCAAATATTTTATCTGTTATAGTTTTTATCTTTTCTTCTTCCATTTGGAGTTTTATTTGGGGAAAATCAATTAATTTAGTTTGATGTTGAATTGTTGATTCGGTTTCAAGTTCCCTTTCCTTCTGGTACGCGTCTTTTGCAATAACCTGTCATTACGTTGATTAACTTGTTCAAACAAAGCTATATTTAAACTCGTAGATTCGTTTAAATTTTGACATAACTTAAAGCTCGATTCATTGACACCTTTCAAATGTGTTAATTGCAACGAATTCTCTTCCTTTAATGCCCTATTTTCAGATAAACAAGCGTCAATAGTTACCAATTCTTTTAATTCAGATATATTTCTCTTTGTACATTCCTTTTTTCTTCTATTTTCATTTTCATATGTAATCTCGATATCTTCTAGCCTTATATTTAACTCATTAGATCTACTTGTACTCTCTACTTGTTTGTTCAGACTGTGCCCCAGACCATTAATAGCACATAACTTATTTAACGAAGACATTAGTTTTTCTAACGCCCTTTCTATTTCCCTGGTCTGTGTCATCTTGACGTTTGTTTGACATTTTTAAATTCTAAATTTGTGTATAATACAATGAAATGAAATTAAATCAATTTAAAAACTAACTTTAGGTTCGCCAATGAAATGAATGAATTTAGTTTTGTGCGCCAAAAATTGTAGTATGAATTTTTGTTAATTTTATAGAAAGCAAAATTATTACAATTAATATTTACAAAATTTTAGTATTATATTAACAAAATAATGAACAATACAATCAAAATATATTACCTAGTGTGTATAAGTGTGATTTGTTTTCTAATCCTTAACTTCTCTCTTTGTCTTGAATTCTTTCTTCACTTCTTTTCTTTGGTCTTTTCCTTTGATTGTACTTCTTTTTCTTTGGTCTGTTCGTCGTTTGTAAACAACAACTTCGTTTTTGATGTGGTCTGCTTCTTTTCAACCCTGGTATTTTATATAACTTTTTATCTAACTTTTTCGTCGACCATCCCATACCGTCGTCATCAATCAACCAACTCCATTTGTTTTTGCACGTCGTTATAGCAATTTGGAATTCTAGATTTTGAAATGTTTCAAGTGTATGTGTGTGGTATATGTTTACAACGCTTTTCTATTTCTTAAAGAATGCTTTCTATAAAATTTACATCTTTTTATTGGTAATTTTACTGATGGAGTATTACCATACTACAATATACATCACAGATTAGATAACTCAAGAGAGAATATAATTTTTATTATTGTTATTATTCAATTTAAAATTAAACGTAAATTTCGCTGAACTGAACATTGCGAGAAAAATTATTCTTCAATGCGAGGGGGAAGTAATAACCTGTCATTCTTCCTGCAACAATGCGAGATATTTCTCAACATATATAGAGCAGCATCTATAGGACAAGAAAATTGTTCATTTAATAAGTTATTCCAATTTTTTTGCTCAAAGTTAAATGGTACCGTTAGAGACACCATTATTGTTTCAAACTGCACCCACTGGTTTCAACTAAAAAGCGAACAAAGTACGGAACCGAGAATTTCATATCTGAGGAATTGTATCGTACTCAGGAGAGTGAAATTGAACAAAATTTCGAAAACACATAAATGATACCGATGATTATCCCCAGGAGAAAAATTACGAATACGAAGCTTACGATACGGATTTATCCGATCGAAGTCTCGGAATTTTTTTGGAAGCTTCAAATGGTTATTCTTATTAATCCCGGACCCGCTTACGCTACTTCCAGCAATACATATTTCTTTAACCCTTTAACTACCGCAGTTGTCAATATGGGACTTGATAAAAAATCTCTGTCACGCCGCAGTCGTCAATAAGCAATGTAGGATATTTTGCTTTATTTAAACTGCTGCACTCGATTTTAAGCGATTGGTGGATTACATCTATATCTGTACGTAAACAAGTCGCTTTGAAGCGAATAATGGATTATATATGTAACGATACGAGACTGTTTTATTATATGTACAAAAGCGGAAATGGCCAGATAAATACGTAAATAATTGAAATGTGTGTTTTCATGCAATCCAAGTAGCCTATTTCAATACAATGCCACAACATTCATTTTAATACTTTACTTCAAACAGTTCATTTCATCAAAAAATTATAATTAATATATTATTATATTATAATATAATTATAATAATAACAATATGAATATAACCCTAGCGTTATTACTAAAAATTACCTGTACTTGTGGAGCGAACAATTTCTCTTGCAATTTCAGAAATCGTTAACTCAAACGCAGAACTCATAAAAATTGTCGGACATTTAAAATTGATATACAAACTACTTTATTGGGACAATGTCCATCTCTATAAAATTTTAGAATTTTCAAAATTTAGTGTTGCATCCATAAGTGAAACTATTGCATGTACTTTGTACGTACTGTTAGATAAATAGATAGATAGATATTTTTATTTGTCAAAACTTGATGCGTCATAATACAGTGTAAAACAATATAATCACAGGCAATTCATCAATTAACTATACATAAAGCTTAAGATAGCCATCTATTCAAACATGTCACCTACCAGATATTCTTCGGTGGAGTAATAGCACTGTTTTATTAAATATTGCTTAATTTTTCGCTTAAATAAATTATGTAACATGTCTCTGAATCTCTCAGGTAGTCTGTTGTACACATTCAGTTGGATAGCATTCTTTTTGCATTTGGTCAATCTGTGAAACGGTTTATCCAAGTGACCGGCTGATCGTGTGGAGTAGTTGTGAACATCTCCAATTCTCTCCTCTTAATAACAAAGTCTCTACTCTTGTGGATGGAGACCAGAGTCTGATAGATAAATATGCACGGTAATGACATAATGCCGTTATTTATAAAGTAGGGCTTGCAGTGTTCGTTATATGCTAACTTATTTAATACTCGTATTGCTCTTTTCTGTAAGACAAAAACCTTTTTGGCATCTACCGAATTCCCCCAAGCCAATACGGAGTAGCACATTCTTGAATGGAAAAGCGAAAAATACGATATTTTCGCAGCCTCGAAGCCCACAGAATGGCTAATTTTTCGTAAAGCGAAAATGCTGTTAGATAAGTTTGTGCATAGATCACTTATATGAGCTTTCCAATTTAATTCTGCATCCAGCCAAACACCCAAAAACTTGACTGGTTGTCGCTCTTCCTTTGTTCTGACTCTAAATTCCAGTTTTTTTGTTTTTATCGAATTCAGAGTCAACCGATTTGCTGCGAACCAATCCTCACCGTCCTGCTTAATTTTATCAATCATCTGATTCAAGTTGGTTTCATCCTTGCTAGCGGCCAAGAAAGTGGTATCGTCGACAAACAAAATTGTTTTCCCATGTATGTTTAAGGGAAGATCATTTATATAAACTATAAATAGAAGTGGTTCCAGTACGAATCCTTGCGCCACTCCACAGTTCACAACAGCTAGTTCACTAGTGTAAAGTTGAAACTGACTCTTTGCTTTCTATTTGTCAGGAACGACTCAATGATGCTCAATGAATTTCCCCTAAATCCGTAATACTCCAACTTTCGAACGAGAATGTCATGAGGCACGCAGTCGAAGGCCTTTGATAGATCACAGAACAGGCCACAAGCTGCCTGTGACCTCTCGAATGCGTCACATACATGGTGTACTAGTCTCAATATGGCATCAGTTGTTGACAATCCTGGTCTAAACCCGAATTGATCATTTGTGAGAATATCGCTGTGGTCAAGATAACGCATAAACCTTGCCAACAGTGCCTTCTCAAACACCTTTGAAAGAACCGGAGTTATAGTGATGGGGCGATAATTCTCAACCTTTCCCCGGTCCCCACATTTAGAGAATGGCATTACAATGGAGTATTTAAGGGTATCTGGAAACACACCCCGCTCAAAACATGTGTTTACTATGTGAGCTATAGGGTCTGCCAAACAATGAATCATATCCCTCGACAAACAAGTATTCATTCCATAGATGTCTTTGCAGGTACTCATTTTAATGTTCCTTACAATATCCAATATCTCCATCCTATCCACAGGAAGGAGAAAGAGGGAGTTTTTACTATCACCTGGGGCCTCTCTTAGGTAGCTGTCCGCTGAGACGTTTCGAGGTACTAAACCTGCGTTTAGTTTGTTAGCCACATCGGCAAAGTAATTATTAAAGTCTTCGGCAGATAGGCCCGTTGAATTATGTATTTTAGTGGTTCTATTTAGTTCCGTGTTTATTATGGACCATATTTTTTGGTTTGTTTTTTGCGTTTCTTATTTTGTTTGCATAGAAACTTTGACGCGTTTCTATCAGTAAATTATGGTATTTGTTCTTTATACCCTTATATATACTTTCGTTGTTTTCATTATTATTCATTTTTGTTGCGTCGTGTACAAGATCAAGCAATTCTTTAGTTTCACGAAGTTCATTTGAGCTTTTAAATAAGTGAGACGTAGTTGGCTGCCCGATTTCTTTTTCTATAATAGGAAATGAGATGTCGTGTAGATACATAATTTTACTTATCATCTGTTTTATTTTCATATTTGGATCCGTCTGTACATACACATCCCGACAGTCCTCATCATCCAACAAGGACAGAAAACTTGTCTTATTTTCCAAACTGTATGAATTGATTGGTATCATTTTTGTTTGACACCGTGATGGCGGGGTTACTATACACAGAATCTGTGCGGCGTGGTCGGAAAGATGAACCGGCTCAACTCTGACACTACTAATTTCCAACTTTTCACTAATGAATATGTTATCAAGACATGTACCTTTGCCGTTTGCATATCTGGTAGGTTCAGATATTAAATTATCCATATTAAAGCTAGATGCAATATCTGTTAGGCATTTTTTAGTGTCCGTGTTACGGAGAAAATCCACATTTAAATCACCTGTAACTACAATGCCATAATTGGGACGAATCCTGCTAACAAAGTCAAGTACACCATTCAAATTATCACAAAACACCGAAAAATTACCAGAAGGTGCGTGATATACAACAATTATAACGACATTAAGCTCTAATAATTCCACTGCACTTATAAGGAGAGGGCGCGACGTTGGGGTCACG
The DNA here is from genome assembly GCA_038088585.1 of Chrysina gloriosa. Lineage (NCBI taxonomy): Eukaryota > Metazoa > Arthropoda > Insecta > Coleoptera > Scarabaeidae > Chrysina > Chrysina gloriosa. Next base: position 39,789,210 of record CM076091.1, on the reverse strand, counting down.
GATTTGGACGCCCTTCTGGGATAAGAAAGTACTTCATAATAATTGACTACAGACCTTCAAACATGGCGCCAACACTCAGCCGTTTTTGAAAAACCGGTTTGAATAACAGACGCAATTGATATACCTGGACCATTGCGGTCGTTTTCAAGAGTGTAGCGTGGCTCGATCGATTGAGCACTAGCCAAGTAATTGTGTGGTTTGGGTTGGATTCCCGAACAGAATTTCTTTTTGTCAATTCTTTTTTCTTCTTTTGTGCTACATATCTACGCATGTTTATTTTTCGAGAACGTTGTTAAAATATCTACACAATCAGTGAATTATAACAAAAAGTTCAGAGAGTGTGCCAAACGAATAAATATTTTGGTGTGTGATTGAAAACAAACAAGAAAAAAAGAAATGGAAGACACCGGACCTTCCACCAATATGGAAGTTGATTCGACTGCGTGTAAGAAAACAGCGTCTTCCATTTTTTTTTTGAGCGAAGCTCTTTTAGCGAAATTCTGCGGCGAGCGTTAACTGGGAAAAAGTGAGACGCTTGAAATCGTCACTAGACGCTTTCATCTTGTTTTTTCACTAGTTATTTCTCTCTCATACACACATATACTCATCGCAGGAGCAACTATGAAATGCGCCATATTTGCGTATCCCTCCATCAGATGGTGCCCTTATTATTCCAATTCGAATTTACTTTAAATTCAACTTCAACTTATTTACCATCGGTTTCGAAATGAAATACTTTTTCTTTATACATTGTCTATTCAATTATTAAATTTTATCTTTTATTCAAATAAGCATCAAATGCGTAAAGAGCTTTGCTCTTGCCGAGTCTCCCACGACATCTCTCCTCTTTTTTTTTTTTTTAATCACACACCAAAATATTTATTCGATTGGCACACTCTCTGAACTTTCCGTTACAATTCACTGATTGTGTAGATATTTTAACAACGTTGTCGAAGAATTAACATCGGTCGATATGTAGCACAAGAGAAACAAAAATTCAAAAAACTTCTGTGCGGGAATCGAACCCAAACCATACGAATACTTGGCTAAAGCTCAATCGATCGAGCCACGCTCCACTCTTGAGAACAAACGCAACGGTCCAGGTATATCAATTAAGACTCTTTATTCAAACCGGTTTTTTCAAAAACGGTTGAGTATTGGCACCATGTTTGAAGGTCTGTAGTTAATTACTATGAAGTACTTACTTATCCCAGAAGAGCGTCCAAATCCGTGACCCCAACGTCGCGCCCTCCCCTTGTTAGTGTTTTGACTAACAGTATTTCATGATATCATAACTTGGAAACATTCACACAAAGAAAAACCATTAGTCCTTCGCGAAGTTGTTCAATTAAGTTACAGCGTCGTCTCCTTTGGAAATATTTCATAAATTATTTCCATAATCTTTACCCATCTATATTGTTCAGTGTACAATCGAAAGATTGGGTATCTACGAGAAATGTCAATACTAATTATAGTGAAATACAAGTAATATTAGGATGCATGATAATAATGTCTTACAACAAAGTTCCAGCTGTTGCAGATTATTGGACAAAACATCCTTCCTTGGGTAATGAGGCAATAAAATCTGCAATTTCGCATGACCGATACCAACTTATCACATCAAAAATGTATTTTGCACTTCCACAAAAACCAGAGAATTGTAGTAAAGTTTATTTCGTGGATGATGTGGTCGAATGTTTGAAAAATATTTATAAAGTGTCGCCAATATAGTTCTCATCAACGTATTGATGAGTCAATGACAAATTTCAAAGGGAGTTCTGCGTATATATGACTTTTGTTATATATATGTTGTATGTAACAGCTATAAGTCTGGTAGCATACGAAATCAATAAAAACAGTCGAGTCTCAGTTGTCGCCATAGATGGTTGTGTTATTGTATTATTAATATCCCCAGGGACCGATCCAAATAAGACATTGCGCCGACAGAAGGATCGTAAAAAATAAAAATATAGTGCAAATTCAAATAAATTAAACGTTTAAAGAATCCGAAGCAAGTAGTAGTATGTAAAAATCATATGTTCCATACACTGGAACAAAGGGAGACAAAATGGCGATGGATATGAGTAATGTAATGTAATGTAACACCGATGTCAATAAAAGGAAATCCAGCAGACAACTGGAAAAAGTGGATTCAGAAAGATGAAGAAATTCAATGTGCAAAACCGTTGCACGTCTTAGGAGAAGATATAGAATAGAAATTTATAATTCCGTTAGCTTTGAAGAGGATGAGAAAAACAAAATTAAGGTGTTAATTAAAAATTCGACGACCACTTCATCCCCAAAAGAAATCTCATATTCGACAGATACAGATTTTTTACTGCAAAACAGCAACATGAAGAAAACACCGAACAATTTGTAACGAAAATAAAAAACATGGCTCGACAATGTGAATTTAGTCACTTAGAAGATGACAGGATCAAAACAATGTTAGTAATAGGTATAAAAACGAAGTAATTAGAGAAAAGTTACTACAAAATCACGAGAAAACATTAGAGAGAATGATTGAGGTATGTATTCTGATGGAGAACACGAAATTCCAATCTAATCAAATGAGAGATATGACCACTACTCAAGTGTCGCTACAGGATGGAAAAACAAGAAACAGACAATCACAAGAACCTCTGGTGAGTTGAATAAAAACTTCATTAAAAACTGTATGAACAAAAGTCATGAAGTAAATAAGGGTGGTGCATACTGTAAAAAGTGTAAATTATGTAAAAACTAAATCATTATGCGGTCATGTGCAGAGGTAAAAAGAAAGTGCATGAAGTAAATCATGATAATGAAAATAACAATATACTGTCAATAAACAGTGTCTCAAATAATAAGAATAGTTGGTATGAACATTTGTCGGTTCAGAATAGATTATTCAAATTTAAAATAGATATAGGATCATCTGTAAATATTATTTCAAATTCAAAAATAAGAAACAAAAAATTATGAGTGAACAAATGTCAAATTACACACATACACAGGTGAAAATATACAAGTAATTAACAAAAGTTAGATATTACATTTAAAAAGTATGTTTTTAGGAATGTGGAATTTGTTGAAGCACATGCAATTTATTCGGTTTAGTTCACATAAACAGTTCAATTTATAGCAATGAATAGGATAAGTTAGTAAATAAGTATAAAGATTTGTTTGAAGGCATAGGGAAAGTAGGTGACCCATATCACATCAAAATTAAAAAAGGAGCAATTCCAATTGTACAGCCAATTAAAAGAATTCCATTTGCTTTACATGAAGAATTTAAAAGAATTAGAAAGCCTAAAAATAATAGAAAAGGTACATTCATGCGTAATTGTAAGAAAACAAAATGGTATGTTAAGAATATGTTTAGATCCAAAAGATCTTAATGAAGTAGTAATTGATGGAAAACATAACATCCCAACTTTTGAAGAAATAACAGCTAAAATTAGTAATGCACGAGTATTCAGTACATTAGATGCAGCTCGTGGCTTTTGGAACATTCAACTTGATAATCAAAGCAGCAAATTATGTACCTTCGGAACTCCGTTTGGTAACTACAGATTTTTACGAATGCCATTATCATCAAAATAGCAAGTGAAGTGTTTCAAGAAAAATTCAAAGAAATAGTCAATACAAAAGGAACTGAAGTGTACATAGATGATACACTAATATGGGATGAAAATAAAGAGATACATGATGAAAGATTAAACAAAATTTTAGATATTGCAAGATAAAATAATGTAAAATTTAATTTAAGTAAATGTAAATTTGGTGCTGATAAAAATCACATACTTGGGTTATGAATTTTCGAGTGAAGGAATTAAAGTTGACACAGGAAAAGTTGAGGCGATTAAAGATATGCCTATACCAACAAATAAGAAGGATGTGCAAAGATTTTTAGGTCTTGTCACGTATGTATGTAGGTAAATTTATCAATAATTTATCTGAAAAAACTTTCCCGCTAAGATAACTTATAAAAAATAATACACATTTTTATTGGGCAGATGAATACCACAAAATATTCAATAAGCTAAAACATAGCATTGCATCAGATAAATCGTGACAGTATTTTGATCCGAATACTCCGAAAAATAATAAAGAAAATAAGTGATTCAACTTATATTATATTAAAGCACAATAGAAGACAAGTCACAAGAAGCAAGAAATACCTGAGAGCTACAGAAGAATATAAAACGTATTATCCCGCTCTTGACATTGAACTACCAGGCACAAGAATACATGAAAAAGAAAAGGAAGATGATGTTAACATAACCCACAGAAATGAGATGACAAGTGAACAAAACATAAACAGTGACAAGAGAACAATATGGATAACTTTAATATCGAAAGGGAGATGTTATATGTATGTGTATGTAACAGCTGTAAGTCTGATTGCATAAGAAATCAATAAAAACAGTCGAGACTCAGTTGTCACCATAGATGGTTGTGTTATTGTATTATTAATATCCACAAAGACCCATCCAAATAAGACAACTTTAACATTTACTCTAGAAGAAAATTTGAAGCAGTTGATGGCACTTTGGGGAAGGATTAGTGAATGAATTGACCAGCACTATTTCTTTGTTTGTTTACTTCTGTCAACTTGATTCAAAATTTACAATTTACAATTTGCCGCGGAACTTGCATGTCAAACAGGAAGAATGTATCACAAGTAGAAGAAAAATCTAAAAGAGGTGAGGCTACATTTCTGGAATACTTTTCGTTAAGTCGCAATATACGAAAGAAGTTATACTTTTGTGTAATATAATATGCCTACAATGACTACTGTCATGAGAACACAGAAAATCGAGGAAAACTGTAGATACCTTGTCCAGAAATGATTAAGGTTTATATAGAAATAATGGGTGGCGTGAACAGAACTGACTAAATGTGCAACCTATACGATCATGACCGCAAATCTAATAAATGGTGGAAAAAGGTTTTTATCCATTGCTGTTCATGTCTTGTGTAAATGCGTGAATCATACAATGTGATCTCAATCAAACCAAAAATCATTCCAGCCATTTCTGGTTTCGTTAGCAGAAGCGTTGATTGAAGAAAGCTTGTTGAAAGCAGTTAGACGATCGGGAAAACCAGGACGCCTACCACATCTAACATCAGGTTGTAAACATTTGCCGATTGAAGGAGAAGCCAGGCGATGCTAGATGTTCACAAAATATTCGTACAAAACCAATATGTAACCACTGCAACGTACCGATATGTAAATTCTGTTTTGCGCCGTATCACAACTAATATTTAACTTTTTAGGTTGTTTCAGTTTTATCAAGTTGGTCCTTTTTCAGACACCACTGCTGCTACATACATATACCACATTAAAATACGGATGATACAATGTTTTACCATCCCTCCTGGCTAGCCTCCCATTTTTTTCCACATTTTTCTCAAATAAAAATAATAAACAGAAAGAGTATAAGATATTTTTCGCCTAATATCGTAGTAACCCTGAAGACCGAAAGCCGTATCGAAAATGTTAAGGAGAGAGGAATTATGTCCCCTCACATTATCAATAAGTCTATGTTTATGTCTCAAGATATTTTAAGTGTTAGAAGCAGGTAAGAAATAGTTTCCAGGCATACTTCGATAATAAGTTATGCTATGATAAACAAGAACCAAAGATTCTCACGGGAAACGCAGGAAATCTAATGAATCTTAAGCATTCGGCGACGTACATCTTAACTCTAAGCTTGTGTAGTAGCTATAAGCTAAAATCAAGATATTGTTTGTCTGAGTTCTTCAATAAATAATATTTTTTTAAAAGTAACTTGTAGTTTCGTCGAACTTAATTATATATATATGTATTTAGAGTTTTCCAAAGTCAGTGGTTTGAGGGTGTTGGAACTCCTGCTGGTTTGGAGGAATTATGTCTTTTTGCACCCTTAACCATTTGTAAAATACACGCGAATGTTCACTATTTACAAATACGTACATACATATATGCATTTACAAGGTTATAAAAAATGAGTACAAAATACCACTTAAGTTTTATTGAAATTGCATGTTAACCCCCTCGCGACAAATTGAGACCTGGAGCTACTTACTGACTGTAACTATACCTGGGACTGCTTATATAGAATCCAGACACCAATAAATGAAATAGTTGAATAGAAACTTCGTCAGAGGCGCCAGGTATAAACGAAAACCACCTTTCGTCCGAACACAACGAGAGTAACTTACAAGGAGAGGACACCTACTCATCATCACGGATTTCGCTCAAATTTATAGCATATGCGGGGCTTGGCTAGAAATGAAAGTGACCGAAGTGGGAACTCCGGATGGCCAAACATTTATAAAATAGAATATTTACGCGGTTCTCACACCGTAATTATGGTTAGGATGCTTACCAAGCAGCGGTTGACGTAGTGGTGAGAGCTCGGACTCGTAATCTTCCTTTATCTATGCTCGTAATGCGATGGTCACAGGTCAAATTCCCGTGTGGAAACTTTTTCTAGCTCTTTCCCAATTTTTATAATATTCATGTCGCAATTAAGCGAAGTGATAAATAATTTCTTTGATTTATCTATTTATACGCAAACAACATAGATAAGGAAAAAATTGGTGTGCGAACTTTTCAAAAGGGATTGTAGTTAAAACGCATACGAAACGACTTTGTACATAAAAATTCAAACTTTTATTCTTTTACAATCGATGATTTACATTTGTCGGGCTGATATTTATCATAGAAACAGGGGAAACAGTAATTATTTCCGCATCTACCACATGTTATAAACGCCGTATTTTGACAATTACGTTGTTTCAACGTCTCCATAGAAAAACAAACTTGATTTACATTCATAAAACATTCTCTCTCATCGCAAAGTTTAGCAGCGCACCATGAGTAAAGTGACGCCTATATATATGCCTTTTGCGTATAAATATATAAATAAAATAAATTATTTACCACTTCGCTTCATTGCCACATGAATATTATGAAAATTGGCAAAGAGCTAGAAAAATGTCTCCGCACGTGGATTTGACCTGCGACCATTGCATTACGAGTCCAAAAAAATCAAAATCAAAAATAATATATTTGGTTTCGTTGGTTAAAAATACATGGATCTTACAAAAATATAGAAATAATGTAAAGTGTAAATATGTGCAGGCAACAAACTTAAGCAATAAACAATAAATAATAAATATAATAAAATAATAAAAGTCCGTGTAAATAAGGAAAATAAATAAATTAAAAGAAAAAAATGAAATGACCGCACTAAAATCGGAAAACAACAAAAAAACAAAACCACCGGTCCGCACATTCCAGCACTTGTCGCACGCATTTTACCATCTGGCCTCTACTGCGCGCAGTTGATGTTGGATTCCGGAGGGGTCGTATGCGGACTTTACCATAGGCGTCTTCAGATGCGATAAGTGAGATTTTATTCGTAACATATTTGTTTGTCTTGGTGGGAAAGTAATTTAAAAACCACCCTGTCCTTGTTTTTGTCCATTTTCAAGGTGTCTGCGTACCACCCTTGATATAATATTTTTATTCGAAAAGAAAAATAGTCGGCGCCGGGCGGATTCGAACCGCTGCCTCGAGGCGATTCCGATCCAACCGACTCGTCGGTCTATTTGTCTCATTGTCGGAAGCTGCTGTCAGGTCGAGAGGATGTATGTAATTGTAATTGACACCGGACATATTCGATCCCCGGCTTGCTTTCGCATTTATCCACGTTAACGCCGAGCTTCCAGTCGTTTAGATATCGTTCGATGTGGTTTACATGTTCGTTTACGACGTCGAGCGCGTCCGTCTCGTTGTTTGCCGCCTTGTAGACGGCCGTGTCGTCCGCCAATAGCGCGAGCTTTGTGTCGGGGTGAAGGGGAATGTCGTTAATGTACACCAGAAACAGCCGGGGCCCCAAAACGGAGCCTTGCGGTACTCCCGCCCGTACCTGGTGCTCGATACTATGTTTGTTTTGCAGTCTAACCCTGAACGTTCTGTCGGTTAAGTACGAATGGATGAGTTTCATTAAACCCGTAGATGTGTCGATTTGCGTCAGTTTGTGTACGAGTCCATCCACCTATACTTTGTCAAAAGCTTTCGTTAGGTCGAGTGTCGCCATTGCGATGGTTTGATTTTCGTCGCGGACGGACGCCCGGCGTGCGTCCGTGACGATCCAGGCTACTTGTTAAATCGTATTGTGTTTTGGACGAAAACCAAACTGTTCGTCTAAAAGCCGTCTTTCAACGTGATTTTGCAGGCGATTATGGATTATTAGTTCGGTCACTTTCGAGACCGTTCTCAGAAGGCTGATGGGTCTATAGCTATCAGTAGAGATGACGGGCTTCCCGGATTTATGAATAGGGATTATGGTACTGTCGTGGAAAATACCGCAATCGCAGGATGGCGTTGACGATATAGAAAAACTGTACCACAGCTTTTTTAGATAGGTTTCGTGAAAGGATGTTTTGGATGTCGTCGTGTCCCGGAGCTCTTCGCGGGTCCCGTCGCCGAATCTCTGCCCAGATTCCTCCGGGGATGGTACGTCGTTTTCGTCCGCGGCTAAAACGCGCTCGACGGAGTTTGTTTAGCCGTTTGTTCGTCGGTAAGTCTGTCTAGTCCGATGTCACACACCTCAGCTTTTTCGCCGTTTGTCATCGCGGTTCCGTTCGGTAGTTCTAATGATGGAATCTGACGGAATTTCTTCCGGAGACGCCCCGTCAGTTTCCATATCAAACCGTCAGCAGTATTCAGAGAGGAGAGGCGTATTAACCCATGATATAAGAACAACAGGTATGCTCTAAGAGCATACCTGTTGCGCAAGAGCATTGCTCTTGCGCATTTATTTGTGACGTCACTTTGGTCAAGTAAAACCACTTCAATAAGATCGTGTAATTAAACATAGTTGGAGCATTTCAATAAAGCCGTACGAAAAACAATAAAATTGAGGAAATACGTTTTCTAATACTAACTATAAATTTTAATGAGCAAAGTATTAGAAAATGCCCATATTCCTCATAAATTTATTAGGTATATATTACATATTGGCAACATTGCTGACATTCTATTTGTTACGCATATAATGCATAGTTCAACAAAAATACGAAAATAAATGTTTTACATATATTCTTCAATAAAATAATGTTTTGACATTAGGAATATATAAAAAATGTACCTATAAACCTGTCAAATTGGCATTTCATCCATTATTTTTATTTATAGATACTAGTGTTTTTGAAAGTTGTTTTTCTTATGCAACACAAAACGCACGCAAACAGATGAGTCAAACGCGATCAGATGTTCCTATCGTGACGAAACTTGGGCCAAGCCACGCCCATGCGCGTTAAAGACGACTTTAGGAAAATTTACGAGCATACCTATTCTTCTTATATCATGGTATTGACCATGTATCGTTTAGATGGCGCCAAATTCGGTCGCATTGCGAGTCCGAGCTCTTACCACTGCGCCAACCGCTGCTTGGTAACGTGTTAACATAAATGGGCACTTACCATATGGTGCAAAATCCGCGTAAAAAATTCTATTTTCTAAACGGTTGGCAATCTGGAGTTCCCACTTTGGTTACTTTCATTTCTAGCCAAGCCCTGCATATTGTACTGAGAATTTAGTTAATTGTATAGAAAGCAAAAATTTATTACAAATAATATTTATAAAATTTTAGTATTATATTCACAAAATAGTGAACAATATAATCAAAATATATTACCTAGTGTGTGTATAAGTGTAATTTGTTTTCTAATTCTTAACTTTTCTCTTTGTCTTGAATTGTTTCTTCACTTCTTTTCTTTGGCTTTTCCTTTTATTGTACTTCCTTTTTCTTTGGTCTGTTCGTCGTTTGTAAACAACAACTTCTTTTTTGATGTGGTCTGCTTCTTTTCAACCCTGGTATTTTATATAACTTTTCATCTGACTTTTTCGTCGACCATCCCATTCCGTCGTTAAACAAACCTTATTTCTTTTTTTTTTTTTGGCACGTCGTTATAGCAATTTGGAATTCTAGATTCTGAAATGTTTCAAGTGTATGTGTGTGGTATATGTTTACAACGCTTTTCTATTTCTTAAAGAATGCTTTCTATAAAATTTACATCTTTTTATTGGTAATTTTACTAATGGAGTATTACCACACTACAACATGCTGTAAATTTGAGCGAAATCCGCGATGACGAGTAGGCGTCCTCTCCTTATTAGTATAATGAAATTATGCATGAATACAATTCTTAAGAGAGGGTACGACCTAATTCATATATTAGCTGGACAAGTTATACATTAAAATAAAAACAAAATACGATCGCGTTATAATGATAAAATAGCAGAATTATATTTTTCGATATTGGCAAACTGATCTAACATTTGAGCTTGATTTATATGAAATTAATATAAAATACAGGCAACTTACAATAAACTAGGGTTTCCTACGATTTAGTTGATGTGCGAGCACTACATAAGTAATTTCAATTCTAAACTGATTCTAAACATAGAGACATAACTTCATTCTAAAGGTTAAGTTTTTGTTTTTCTTTATGAAAATAATGAATAGTAACTGAAGGTCATATTATTAACGACATCTATTATAAAATCGTGATACATTCATTTACATAAGGGACCAGAGAAAATATAAATTACGACTACCGTGCATAACCAACAGAATACATGACACGGACACATGACACAAAACCAAAATCCGAAATAGAAGTGTATATATTTCATGGCCTGGTCACTTAAATATGCGACCTTGGACTTTCGTAATAATATTTCCCCAAACCGAGTGGTGGCTCTGATCTAGCATAACATGGTATTGCACTTGCGCTAGGAAATACTGGGAAATACCAGATTAGTTGTTTGTGGTTGTTTGTAGTGTTGAGATTAAATCGACATGACTCTTTACTATGCAGTTTATGGTCGTATTGATAGTACAGATAGCAATCACAAAAACAACTAACAAAGTATTGTAAATAAAGCTTCTTTATTATATAATACTTTCGCAAGCATGTTAAATATGATTTCTAATTACTTTATAAATTCTAAACAAAAATATACTATAACGAAATCTGGAATCTTTTGGTTTGTTGCAATGGTTAGTTGTTCCCCAAGCCGCCAGTCGAACGTTCATCTTTTAATACATTTGTAAGTGGGCAACTGTATATTTCACTTGTAGGTTCGCGCATGCGCATATTATGTAGCGGGTATGTGCCGGAGAATTCAGAAAAGTACGAAACGCACGTGACTATTGTGATATTAGTTGCCTTCTATTTTATAAGTTTTTACACATATCGGTGCATTTCTTCCTATCTCTAGCCTTGGACTTCCAGCGGTCCCGTTGAGGTCTGCTGACTTCATGTACTTTCATTATTTTCGTATTCATCGCATTTCAGTACAAATTGTTTTAAGGAATAACGAATCAGTATTAATTTTCCTGTTTGGAAGTCATTTTTCCGTCATTAAAGTACTGTACAATATAATAAATTACAATAATGTACATGTATTTTTCATGAATTTGTAGGCAAAGTTTGAATTTAACCGTATATTGTCACTACGTATTTCTACATCAATTTTTACACACAATACTTCACGTTTAGGTGGGATTCTATTTTTTAAGGTCGTGAACATTTATATGTAATATTTCATCTATTTTACATGTAAAAGGTTTAACCTGTATTGACGTGTATTGGCTGTTTAAAGAAATCCTACCGCTGTATAATAGATGGAAATATCAAAAACAAAAGATGGACTTTATGTTGTGAAATCTTTAATGGTGTTTATATCGGAGCAAGATGTGTTTATTTTAATGGCGCAGTATCGAGATGAATTATATATTCAGTTCAAAGCAAAGCAAAGTTATACAATGATATCCTGGTTTTAACCTTCCTATACTCACGTCAAAATATGAAACACGTATACTATACTATATAAGTCGGTCTCACAGACCGTATGCGTGAGTATAGGAAGGTTAATCTTGATTATTTAATAAACATCTTACTATTACTCGATTTGAAGACAGAAACTGCATTTGCAAACAGAAATCTATGGATAGACCTACTAAGTTAACTGAGGATATACTTGATGATATTTAAGTTTGTATCTTGTATGGCGCATAGCCCCACAAGTCAGTGGTAAATGAGCTGCAATAATATTACTTTTAAGGTTTTCCGTGAGAACTAGTCACAGCGCAATTGCTAAGAAGCTTAAAATGCATTCTTGTAAAATATGTATTGTTCAACAATCAAATCGATTTGATTTAGAAAAACAAATAAGTTTTTGTGGATGGTTCAATGAGCACATAAGTAATAATGGCATACTGCATGTTGGTTTTCTTTAGTTATAAAGTATGGTTTGACATATCTGGCTGTCAATCACATTTTATAAAAATTGGATTTGGGTAGCTATCTCGAGGCAAAGAACTGTGGGACCAATTTTTTCTCATGACCAAGAAGTGGACTTGTCTGCATAGTGTTTCATCGAACATGGGCATGCTATATCTTACTATTTAAGGTACCGTATCACCTATTGTACATTGACCCATATATCCCGTAATACTCACTGAAAATCGATGTCATAATTTTTCGTAGGTAAAATTATCTGTGGAGTCCAATAGAGATGGCTTCCAGCTTGTATGAAACACTGTTACCCCACTACGGGGTACACTTGGGGCTAGGCTATAATATCCATATTTATATATTAATTATACTAAACACACAATCAAAATCACCTATGTTTACACAAAAAAAAAACGAAATAAAATACCTACATTGATAATAAACCCCAAAATTTTATTAAAAATTTTGAACATTTTCATTAGCTTCGACTGTCAACACATGCTTCAAATACAAATAAATGTACAATTGGTGAAACCACCTATTTGAATATATTTTACGAGTGTCTTCCAGGCGGTTCCATACCCAATTGATGCAGTTGATGCAAATCGAGGTTTCTATTAAAAACTGCATCAACTTTATGCTTCAAACAAACCCAAATTCAGATGGCATATTTTTTAAGTCTTGAATAACACTACCAAGTTTTTTAAGCCTCCCTTAATTTCAGATTTTAATTTTCAAAATATTTAATTGTCTTTTTGTAAAATTTCGAAACTTTCCCGAATAAAATCTTATTGTTTTATATTTTCGATTTGTAAAATTTCACACTCAGAGAGAGATGCTGGTGCTGTCGTCTCTTAAGGATGCAAAAGAGGTTTTTAAATCTTCCAAATTTTCAGCATACAAATTACCAGCTTCCCAGTAAACATTTTTTAAATTTCGCGCATAGTTTATGTTGGCAGTTCCGGCAATAGCGAACATATTCGCAAGCATTGTGCTTAAAAATTGGCGAGTATGTTCACTATTGTTGGAACTACCAACTTAAACTATCAATGAAATTTAAAAAATGTTTACTGGGTTCCAACCGTGCACCCCATCTAGTTAATACTGAGGGAGGTAAAGGTAAAGAGGTAAGTTTTTCTTTATAAAGCGCTGCTCTTAATGGAACTTTTAGAAATGTTTTGTTTTTGAAGGAAGAGATAAGTTTATCTAAAGTTCGTCTAATGATTCTTTTTACAAACGTCATCTATTTTTATCCGTACGAATCAAATCGGTACTCCTAGTTCAAGTTAAGCAGTATATACATAATGTATTGAAATCAATGAAGTATAAGGTTAACTGGAACGCTGATGTTACAGTGAAAAAATGAGACACTGCTGCTAGAAAAGGATTAACATATTTTAAGGTATCACTATCCTTGTTGTACTCATTCAAACATATGCAAGATAGTTGCACCTGGCGCGATAATCTGAAATAACGCCGCAATAGGTAAAGCTACAACAAAACGAATACAATGCAGATAAATATATAAATGACACCACGTAATGTATAAAAATTTATTCCATAAAACTATTAACTATTTACAGAAAAAAACATAAGAAAGTAGAGCATTTCTACAAACTATAGACATAACATATAGGTATACGTAAAATATGAAAAACCTACCTACTAACTACATGAATACATTGCTTTCTCTGATTACATGTTGCAATAACAAACAAAAATTAAAAAACCTTTAATTTGGCTATATAGGTGTACATATAAAATATTTCATAATACTGATGCTACATGTGGGAGAATAAAACAGTTTTGTGTAATGTATGTCTTATATTGGCTTTATCGCCTAATTTGGTAAATTTTTTCTTCGCATGCGTTTGAATTCTTACATCCGCATATGTACTGCCGGCAAATTTTATGATCTTCTGAAATATCAACCGGATGTGAAGGATAGAATAATGTTTTTATCTTAGGTATGAATTGCTGTGGAACTAAATTTATAATCCTTTTTTAAATAAGGGTCTTTGCATGTGTCCCGAAATAACACCCGCTCTGAAGGCTTTCTCTGTAAATTTGACGATTTCGAAAATAAGTATAAGTATATCTATATTGTTCAATTTTCAATGTTTATTTTTGACATAACCAATATCGAGGTTAGATAATGGGCTGATAACTAATTAAAAAATAATTTCCTGTGAAATTTGATATTTCCAGAAGGAGTCCGTTCATTTTTATAAATATATGCACTATTATTGCACTATATATTGCTAAAAAGTCAAATCCGAGTCTGATAGACACATAACAGTCAATGAGCGAGAAGATGATAGAGATACCTTACATATATCTGACTCTTCCAACACAAACGGCACGTTTGTCGTTGCATAGACACATTAACGTGCGCGTTCCATTGCTATATCTATTTCAATGATTGAAATAATCTGCACTTCTCTGACAGTCAATTGATTAACGTAGTAGTTAACATATAACTTCTGTGTCCGACATACGTACTTGAATATTCGATACCGATAAATAAGGATAGTTAGATTAACCGGCAACCTTTGCTTGTGTCATTCAACAGTGACGTGTGTAAAAAGGATCATTAGACCAACTGTACATTAGGGAATTCGTCTCTAATATATTGACATATTCTACACATGTATACAATAACAACACATTATTTTTAATGCAGTTCATTGTTTTACTGAAACTTTATAATATATAATTTTTACAGGTATTAAATTCGCCGGGACGTTGCTACCAGTATATTTTTCAAGAAATGTTCTTAAAATAAGGTTATTAAGTTTTTTTTTAACGCAATGTATGCGGCTAAAAAGTTTGACAAAGTTCTTCACTAAAATTTTGTTATCGGTTGCTGATGGATTTGTATTTCTCAAATGCGTTTGAGAAGCTAAATGACGTTTGATGCTCCACCTTTGGCAGTTTTTCAAGGTTACTGAACACATTTTATTTACAGTAAATTTCTGTATCACTATCAATGGGCAAAGACTCAGTGTGGCCAACAATCCACTTTCCCATTGTTTGATGACGCCATTCGTATCGTTTCTCCATATTGGTGATGAAAATCAAAGGATACAATAATAACTCCTAAATAACTAAATAAACTAGCAAAACTCAAAAGAAAGTTGCACAATCAAATAAATGCGTAGGAAATTCTAGTATAAATGTATATACAACGACAAGTAAAAACGCTAAATCAAACAAAAAGGATTCCTAAGAAGAAAAAAACAACACAGATTCTTAAGAAAAATAAACTAAATAAACACTACTTACAAAGTCAAGTTTTAGAAGAAACATACTCTGCAAATGAGCGCAAATAGCTTAACTAAATAAAATATCATTGAAGAATGGAATTTATAAAATAAAATATATTGATAAATATCAGAAACCAGATTGAAGGAATACATAAAATGAACGATTTCGAAAGTAAAAAACTACCCGCCACCACCACGGCATTGGAATGCATCTTCATATACAAATATCTATATATATAAATATCAGTGGGTCGTCTTCTGGTACATATTTTAGAGTGTTCCCTCTATGTATCGCGATGGTACATATATCGTTGTTTTCGTATTACAATGCAGATTTGTCGAATGTATGTTTCATCGCGATGCGTGCAGTGGAACGCAGATGAGAGTCTGCAACATATTGCATATATTACATATTGTAAATGTAAGAATGACACACGCAACGTGGTATACGTCAACCACTAGTAATGACTAGAGGCCGGATTATATGCATGATTATATATGATTATATATAAAAGTGGAAATATGCGCATAAATATGCACTTTCTTATGAAAAATATGCAGATAAAAAATAGGAGTAATGCTAGAAAATATAATACTATAGAAAAAATATTCTATTATGTTTACTTACTTACTTAATCCTGAAACCCGTTTGACCGTGAAGTGTCGATTTGTTTGGAGTTAAGTTTCCTGGCTCCCTCTTCCATATTTGTCTCCACTCTTCTCTCTCCCTGCATCTTGCTCTCATATCCTCCCATTTCTCTCCCCTTGCCTCATATGCACTTCGTACTTCTTGCTCCCATGTCTTCCTCGGTCTTCCTCTTCTCCTTTTTCACATTTCTTTTGATTCGTATATTTGTCTTGCCAACCTTTCTTCGCCCATTCTTATAACATGGCCAAGCCATCTTAATTGCCCTTGCTGTATTGTTATTTGGATTGGCTCTATCTTGAGCTCCTCTCTGTATTCTGCGTTCTTTATCCTATCCAACTTAGTTTTATTTTTTATTCGTCTTAGGAACCCCATTTCTACGCTGTTCATCCTACTTCTTTGTCTCTCGTTTGTAGTCCATGACTCGCATGAGTGTGTCAGTACTGGTTTCACTACCTTGCGGATCACTTCTGCCTTTACTATCTCTGGTATTTCTTTGTTGTTTAAGAATTTTGTTTTTATCATGTTGTAAAGTTTTGCAGTTTTTGATATTCTTTCATTTATTTCATCTTCTAAGGTCCCTCGCTGTTAATAATCCCTCCCAGGTATTTAAACGCGTTAGTTTGTTCTATTCTACGTCCTTCTATTTTTATGTTATGTGTTAGACTTTCTCTGCTTATTGCCATTGTTTTTGTTTTGTCTATATTAACTTCCATGTTTATCTCTTTTAATTGTTCATATATTATATTGGCATTTTCTTGCAGATGTCTCTCCGTGTTTCCTAATATCACCATATCGTCCGCATAGCTTAACTCAGTTATTTGTATTTTCTCCATTTTCCAGTATCCTACATTATATGGCTTCAGTTGGTGTTTACACTTCTTAATCGTTTCGTCCAACATTATGTTAAATAATAAGTGGCTCAGCGTGCAGCCTTGCTTTAGTCCATTTCGACATATAAACGTCTCCGATTCTACATTTCTTACTCTAACGTAGTTTCTTGTTCTGTAGTATGTGCTCTTTATACACTCTATTAATTCCTCATTCACACCTCTTGTCTCTAACGTTCTCCATACATAATTTCTCCTTATACGATCGAATGCTTTTATTATATCGATGAAGCATATATGTATTTCTCTGCCTGTTTTTATTGCTTTTTCTATTACTTGTCTTAAGATGAATATTTGATCTGGAGTCCCTCGTCCCTTTCTAAATCCGCATTGTGTTTCTTCTAATGTATGTTCTGTTTCTTTCCTAAGTCTACTTTCTAATATCCTTCCATATAATTTCCCTACTGTGCTACCCAGGGTTATGCTTCTGTAATTTGAACACTGTTGACTATCTCCCTTTTTGTAAATTGGGCATATAATTCCTATTCTCCAATCCTCGGGTGTCACTTTCTCCATTCTGACCTCGTTTAGTAGTTCCAGTAGTTGTTTTAATCCTAGTTCACTAAGTCACTTTATCATTTCCACAGTAATTTCGTCGTGTCCCGGTGCCTTTCCGTTCTTCATCAGCTGTATGACTTTTTTTAATTCTTCCCTTGTTATGTCCTGTTGTACCTGCCCTTCTATAAAATTCTTTTCTTGATATATTCGCTCTAGTTGTGTATTTTTCTCTCCTTCTGTTTGTAGTAGTGTCTGGAAGTATCTTTTCCATACTTCTATTATCCTGTCTTCTTCAGCCACTACCTTACGGTTTTTATCCTTCATGTTCTTCAATGTATATTGTTTTGGCTTCCTCATATTTTTTATCGCTCCATAGAAGAGTTTTTGATTTTCTTGGTAGTTTCTAGTAATTTTCTCTCCAAATTCTCTCTAGGATTTTTCTTTGCTTACCCTTATTAATTCTTTCCCCCTTTTCCTCTTCTTCTTGTATTCCTCGTAATTTCTTACATCTTTTGCATTTATGTGAGCTTTCCATGCTGCTTTTTTCTCCTTTACTGCTTCTTTTATATCTTCTGTCCACCATGCCGTTCTTTTTCTTTTCCTGTTTGTTAGTTTTGTTACTCCGCAACTTCCTCTTGCTGCTTCCATCATGCCTTCTTTAAGCTTTTTCCACTTTTCTTCTATGCCTCTTATCGCCTGCGTTTTCCATAACTCTATGTCTAGTATTTCCTGGTATTTCTTTTCTATTTGTGGTTCCCTTAGTTTGTAGCAATTAATCTTTCCTTTTACTATTTTTCTCATTTTATCCTCTTTTTCCTTTAGTATTATTTTCCATTTGCTCAGCAACAGATAGTGGTCGCTTCCGATTTCCGCTTCTCTATTTACCTTTACATCTCTCACATATCGTCTAATACCCCTGTTAGTCATTATGTAGTCTATAATAGATTTTTCATTCCGAGATGGTTCCTCCCTTGTATATTTATGTATCCATTTGTGTTTAAATGTTGTGTTCATTATTATGAGATCATTTTCTATGCAGAAATCTATTATTCTCCGCCCGTTTTCGTTTTTTATTTTTTCGCCCTCTTGACCTAACCATTTTTTCTTTCCTCTATTGTGGTTCCCCACTCTACCATTCATATCGCCCATCAATATTATGTTGTTGCTTTGTGTATCATCCATAGTCTTTTGCAGTTCGTCGTAGAATTGGTTTTTTTCATCTTTGCTTGCATCTTCGCTTGGCGCATATGTCGTTATTATATGGAATACTTCCTTCCCAAGGGTTATTCGAGCATATATGATTCTTTCGTTTATGTCTTGAATCTTCACAATCTCTCTAATTCTAGTCTGGTTTATGATGATCCCCACTCCTGCTCTTGCTCTTTCTCTCTCTTCCACTCCACACCACCACATCACATAGTCCTCTGTCAGCTGTTGTCCTGTCCCCTTTTTCTTAGTTTCTGATATGCCAAGTATATATATTTCTCTATCTTCCATCTCCTGTATTAGCTCCATTTCTTTTCCCTTCAAGCTTCTAACATTCCAGGTTCCTATTTTTATTTCTTTCGCCTCTTGTCCTGATCTCTTAGACTTTGTGTTTATTTTTCTCCTGTTTATAATCTTACTCATATCCTTCATCGTCGCCTGGTCGCCCCTATTTCTTCCTTCCTTCTTTCCTTTCGGTGTTAGTTTTTGGGGAGCTACTTGTTGTTTTATCCTCTTACTCTTTCAAGCAGCCCGCATTTTCGTCCCATTTCCATCCTTTACCGTCTATGTAGGCTTTTTGATGGCCTACTCTTACTCGTTTTCCCCTTCTCCGCTGCTCTTCTGCTATCTGTTTTATCTTTCCTTGTATTCCTCGCTCTTCTCTCGTCATCTCATTGTTTATGTAAATTTTTTCCGGTAACTTTCTCAAATTCTTTTTATTTTCCATTATATATTGCTTTGCATACGAATCATCCAGCTGTACCTTATACACCTTCATTCCTATTTTTGTGTCTTCCTTAATTTATATTTTTGCTCCCATATTCCTCTCTAAAAAGTTTTCCATTCCTGTTTTTATATCGGCTTGGTTTTCTGTTTGCATATCTATCCCGATACAATGACGTTGTTTCGTATTTGATCTTTTTCTACTCTTTTCATTCTTGTTTCCATATTATTCATTTCTTTCTTTAATTGCTCGTTTTCTCCTTTTAATTTTTCATTTTCTTTCCTTAGCTCCCTTAATTCTTGTTGGTATACTCTTTGCTCTTTTTTTACATCTTTGATATCTCCCATCAGCTCCTTCATCATCTCTGTTAGTTTATCTATCTTTTCTTCATTATCCTTTTTGTCTCTTTGTGGCGTTCTTCCTGTTTTTCTTGATTTTTTAAATATGTCCTCCCATTCCTTTTCTTCCCTTCTTCTCTTTCCATCTCCTGATGTGTAATCATCACTATCCATCCTTTTATATTGTTGTTTACAAATATCCAATGTCACCCAATGTCACTGAAGCGCGCACTCCGCGTTATCCCCACTCGGCGCACGATCTCTCTCACACTCGTCTATTTCTTCTCTTAAGACTCACTCATACGCTTATTAGCATTAAATAATTAGTTTTTATTTCCTATATGAATCCTAAATTAATTTCCACTTTCTTCTTTCCACATCAACTGTCTTTTCTTCGGTACTTACGATCGGTTTACCGGAATAAGGCTCGTAGACGAGTTAGCTTATCGCCGCACAGCACGTGTCCCACGCCCGTATCGTTCGCCGTCCGAAACTCAACACTCAACTTATGTTTACTACAAGTTTATTTATAACATTTTACAACATAATTAACTATGAAAACAATTTACAATTACATATTTCTCAAAGTTTTCAATAGAAAAATTGTGGCCCTTGTCTGATAACATGTATTTATATATTGAAAAGGTTCGTTCTACGTCCACGCTTGTTATAGGAGCATATTTCAAATTAGAAATATGCTCTATTGTCAACTCAATATTTTCTACTGACTCGCCACACAAGATTTTAGCAATGTCCTTTAGCTTTTTAAAACTCTCATTTTTTCTATCACACTTAAAAAATTTTCATACACAGATTTTCCCACCCTTCCTTTAACATCAAAACATAACTTTTCAAATTTGTTTATTATTTCAACGCTCTCAATTAGCGACATGAATTGTATTTCCAATTGCAATATAGAAGTGGAAATAAAACTGTAGTTGGCTTTAATAAACGCCAACTGTTGAGATATTTCTTTACTCGAATACACCTTTTGGGCGTCTAGCATAGATTGTGTATCGCTATCAAGATCCATAATAATTGTCTTTATTTCTTCATAATGATTTGCATGAAAAATAGCAGTTTTCAACCACGTTTCCCATCGTGTGATTACTGGTTGAGGAGGAAGCGGAATGCCGGGTAGATGTTGTTTGTAAAACTGAACTCTTAATGGAGCCTTTAAAAACACTTTCTTAACACTACTAATTAAAGTATTTACCAAAGGAAAATGGTTTCTTACTTCTTCTGCAACACGATTTAGTCCGTGCGCCAAGCAAGTTGTGTGAATTAAATTTGGGTAAAAGATTTTCAAGTTGCAAGCTGCCTTCATCATGTATGGTGCGGCATCCGTTAAAAACAATAGAATTTTTTCTGTTGGAATCGATTCCACTAAGAAAAAGGTTGTCAGTTTTTCCTGTATAAACCTTGTTATTGTCAAATTATTCGCCGACACAAACATTAGGCACAAATCTTCATTAAATTGTTCTTGTTCCGACTTTTTGGAGGTTGATGGCAAACATTGCGGTAATGTTTGCTGACCCTTCTTCGCCAATTTCACCTTTGATAGTTTGGCAGCATGAGATGGAGTTTAAATATGCTGGTCGACTTGAAACTTTCTCTCACTTGTAACCTGCATAAAAATATCACATCATCAGTTGTTTTCTTATAAAATAAGTGTTAGGAAAAGATAAAGGAGTAATAAAAAACTAATGTGTAAAGAGTTTGCGAAGCAATCGGAATAAACGACATTTAATAAAATAACCAACACAACGCTTCGACAAATAATTTTATTTTAAAATGATTTTTATTTAAAAATCATCAGCAGAATACGGAATATCAGATATTCCGTATTGTGCTGATGATATGCGAAAAATACGCTTGAAATATACATCTCATTTTACTCATTTTAAAATAAAATTTTAAAATAAAATTATTAGTCGAAGCGTTGTATTGGTGATTTTGTTAAACATCGTTTAAAAACTATAGATTAATAAGAGGAAATGAACTTAAATTATACTTACAATCTTGCTGCGTGCTACGCAAAATACTTTTCCTCCATCCATACACAGTTCTGAATAAGGTCCAATCCATCCAGGCACAGCCGCTATTTTCGGCATTTTTGCTATTATAATTAATAACAACCCACAAGTTTACACTTCGAAAAACCAACGTAAAATGACGTTTAAAATAAATAAGATTGCTTTCGAATATGGGAATAAATTTCTCCGAATAACAATTTTCTGGTAAAATGTATTTTTGTATTTATTTAGAAGTTTCAGGGAATTAGCTTTTCCTTGAATTCTGTCCCGGTCTAGATGTATGGGAACAGCGTTAATAAATTTTTGGAAGCGCTTATCGAAAAAGTATCGAGAAGAGGCTTCATAGAATGCTATTTTTAATGTAAAGAGGACTGTTTAACTCTTTGTTTGTTACAACCACGACATATTTTTAGTAATGCCAATCCTATAATAAATTACATCCAATAAATAAATAGAACTCGGAAACTTCAAATAGGCTGAGTTACTACAAAATTCGCAAATAATATACAAAATGCATATATTATGCAAATATGCAAATTTATGCAAACTGCATATTATCCGGCCTTTAGTAATGACATACTATTATAGTAAATACGTTCGAAAAACGGACAAAAATTGTGTGGCATAATATTGATTGTACAAAAGCAGATTAAGTGGATTAAGTTGGCGTCTCAATACATTGCGAGTGAGTAAAATAATTGTATGTTCAGCTCATCCGTTCGTGTCAATACCTTATATATATATATTTACATTTGTGAATTTTCATGGGTCTTATATATTTAGGTATGAGCTTTTGTCCTAACGTGCTTTATTTTTTGAGAAAATCGTTGAAAAAGGAATTGAAGTTTCCTATCCTGCGCAATCAGCAGTAACAGTTCGTGTTGTAGATAAGGAGATGGGGAGTTGGCGATTATTTATTTCACGCATTCACAGTGGGTACTAAATCGATACTGTATGCGAGTAGTTCTATGTATATGTAGGTTGTCATGACGTATTTCGTAATTGTACGTTTATGTTTGCCTTAAAAATGTCGCAGTTAGGTACGTCGCAAAAACAACAATGGCAGACGCAGTTAAAAGCCTAATACTAGTACTTAATTTATGATGGCGCTAAAATTCAATGTCTAGTTTGTCTAGTTAGTCGAATGTGTAGGGCCAGAAGCCACTGTCAACGTCACATCGAAAGCAAACAGTATTTTACTGTAAAAGTGGCCAGGACAAATTTAAATTTGGTGTATGTGTTACTCTTATTTTATGTAATCTATCGTTTCGTTTGCTAGACAACGAAGCATTTCTCTCCTGGAATAAATATACGGACGACTATAAATTACCTAGTCGGACAATGATACGAAATTTAGTGCGATTTGCTCGTGAACGTATTGAAAAAGAATGAAATCGGAATTGAAAGATAAAAAACTGTGGTTGTGTGTGGACGAAACAACAGACCGTACAAACATTCTGTGGTTAATGTAATGATGACATTTTAAAGATGGTGTTAAACTTGTTGAACAAATTTGAAGTTTCAACTAAGCAACTTTTAATGTTTGTGACTGATGGTGCCGCATACGTGCCCTCTTTGGGCCGATGTCTTAACCTTCCTATACTCACGTCAAAATGAAAGACGTATACTATACTATATAAATCGGTCTCACAGACCGTATGCGTGAGTATAGGAAGCTTAAAGAACACAGTGGTAACTTCTTGCGTGTAACGTGTAAAATCCATGCCCTAAATTCTGTGGCACAAACGATTTCTACATGTTATCCACTAGTAAATCCATTAATTGCTAGGACA
This sequence comes from Chrysina gloriosa, assembly GCA_038088585.1. Taxonomy (NCBI): domain Eukaryota; kingdom Metazoa; phylum Arthropoda; class Insecta; order Coleoptera; family Scarabaeidae; genus Chrysina; species Chrysina gloriosa. Next base: position 39,765,528 of record CM076091.1, on the reverse strand, counting down.
AAGGCAATGTTTCTAAAATCTCCGAAACGTACCCGCCTACAGTACATTCCGCTTAAAAGAACAGCCCCTTAATAGATATTGCCGTTTATAAGAACATTTTCTTGAAGAACAGAAACAGATACATGTTATTAATATCGCACGTCGCTTACTAGAACACTGTTCCGCTTAATAGAACAATGTCTACTCTCCAGACATCTGTAATACCGACGAAACCGGCTTATTTTATCGGGCAATGCCAAATAGATCGGTAGTTTACAAATACGAGAAATTAGCAGGTTCAGAAAAGCGCTTGACCGAATAATAAAGTTTTGTGTTGTGCGAATATGTCCGGATTTGATAAGCGAAAACTCTTAATAATAGGTAAGGCGTCAAAACCTCAGTGCTTCAAAGTAATTGTGGTAGAAAGATTACCTGCACAATATTTAGCTAATACAAATGCATGGATGACATGCCAAATCTTTGAGAACTGGTTAAAAGAGTGGGATAGAAACTTGCAGCAAGAATCTAGAAAAATCGTTCTTATCGTAGATAATTGTGCAGCACATAGTCACTCTATTTGTTTACAAAACATTCAGGTGGAATATCTACCGCCTAATACCACCTCACTCATACAACCAATGGACATGTGTGTTATTAAAAACTTAAAAACCGACTATCGTAAACGACTGGTGCACCACATTCTTTTATTGATTGAGGAAAATATAATTGGACCAACTTCGACTACTGTGGAAATAAGTTCAAAACATTTTGGAAACAATTCAATTTGTTGCTGATAGTTGGCGTGCTGTAGATGACAAAACAATACGTAATTGCTTGCACATTGTGGTTTTAAGCATTTTGCACCTTGCAAACTGAGCAAGGTAACTCAGTAACTAGAATGGTATTAAGAAATGAAGAACAAAATTTAGGCATTTCACAATGTTTGGAAAACTATGAAGAGTATGTTAACATTGACAATGACATTTGTTGGTTTGATACAGATTCACACGGAGAAGACGAAGTGGTTGCAGCTATAGTAGAAAGAAATGCACTAGAACAAGAAGGAGACGAAGGTCATGATACTGAACTTAACCCAGTCAGTACCAAAGAAGGTCACAGTTGCATATCTAAACTGGGACTTTATTTTGTCCAAGAAGGTAACACCGAAAGCCCACTAACAGCTTTGGATACTTGCGCAGATTTTGTTTATAAGGAAATGAAGAATAGTGTACGTCAAAAGACAATAGATGAGTATTTTAAGAAAGTATAATTTACAGTGTGTGTACATACATCATACATATGCACATATTTTGTAATAATGTTTTATGTTATTGTTTTCCGTTATTAAATTACATTACATATGAATATTGTTGTTAATATTCTTTACTGCTATGTATCTACCATATCCATTTGTAATTTCGGATGATGTTCCATTAAACGGAATACACTGTATTTCACAATCTGTGTCCCAATATACCTGAACCACCACAGCCGATTGTTACATGCGGACTGGGTTTTACTGCAATAAATATTTTGATCAAGTAAAGAAGGTAGTTTTAAAATTCGGTCCGACAGAGGTTGCAGCTATCGAGAAAAACCAAGCATAGTCAAGTTAAAAGAGATTGACCAACTATTCACAATTACTTCCGACTAACAGAGGAAATAGAAAACTTACACAATGTTTCGATGTCGTTAATGGATTCTGATCAACTTGTGAATGATGTTCACGCACAGTTATGCGCTGTAGCAGGCGACAAAAATTGGTGTGTAATACAAAAATTTGAGTGTTTTAGAGAGACTCCGATTTTCTTATTAAGACAAATTTATGAAGGTGCGTGTGAAAATGCATTAAATTGTTTCAAAGATTATTTTAAATATGCAAATATTAACATCACTGGATGTACAACGGTCGTTTTTGGCATTTAAATACATTTATTCTGCACGTCGTTCTCGTTTGACCGAGACAGCTGTCGAAACATCTAATGATTGAAATACTTAACACATGTTACCTAGTTTGTGATGTCATGTAAGACTTTTAAAACGGTAAATGATTCAGTACGTTTTATAATTTATTTCTTACTTTTTATTTTGTGTAAAATTTATGCCCTTGCCACGCCACTGGCGGTTACCCCATATTTGCCCACTTTATTTATTGTCGCGCGTTATACCGTTTTACTATTCGCTTACTCGCTGACGTCCGGTATTAGGTTATCAGTAAAGGCCGGATAATATGCAGTTTGCATAAATTTGCATATTTGCATAATATACGCATTTTGTATATTATTTGTATATTTTGTAGTAATTCAGCATATTTGTAGTATCCGAGTTTTATTTATTTATTGGATGTAATTTATTATAGGATAGGCATTACTAAAAATATGTCGTGGTTGTAACAAACAAAGAGTTAAACAGCCCTCTTGAAATTAAAAATAGCATTCTATGAAGCCTCTTCTCGATACTTTTCCGATAAGCGCTTCCAAAAATTTATTAATGCTGTTCCCATACATCTAGACCGGGACAGAATTCAAGGAAAAGCTAATTCCCTGAATCTTCTAAATAAATACAAAAATACATTTTACCAGAAAATTGTTATTCGAAGAAATTTATTCCCATATTCGAAAGCAATCTTATTTATTTTAAACGTCATTTTACGTTGGTTTTTCGAAGTGTAAACTTGTGGGTTGTTATTAATTATAATAGCAAAAATGCCGAAAATAGCGACTGTGCCTGGATGGATTGCACCTTATTCAGAATTGCGTATGGATGGAGAAAAAGTATTTTGCGCAGCATGCAACAAGATTGTAAGTAAAATTTAAGTGCATTTCCTCTTATTAATCTATAGTTTTTAAACGATGTTTAACAAAATCACCAATACAACGCTTCGACAAATAATTTTATTTTAAAATGAGTAAAATGAGATGTATATTTCATGCGTATTTTTCGCATATAAATAAAAATCATTTTAAAATAAAATTATTTGTGGAAGCGTTGTGTTGGTTATTTTATTAAATGTCGTTTATTCCGATTGCTTCGCAAACTCTTTACACATTAGTTTTTTATTACTCCTTTATCTTTTCCTAACACTTATTTTATAAGAAAACAACTGATGATGTGATATTTTTTATGCAGGTTACAAGTGAGAGAAAGTTTCAAGTCGACCAGCATATTAAAACTCCATCTCATGCTGCAAAACTATCAAAGGTGAAATTGGCGAAGAAGGGTCAGCAAACATTACCACAATGTTTGCCATCAACCTCCAAAAAGTCGGAACAAGAACAATTTAATGAAGATTTGTGCCTAATGTTTGTGTCGGCAGATATTCCACTACATAAAATAAACAATTTAAATGTCAAGTTATTTTTGCAAAAGTACACCAGCAAGTATAATATTCCCGGCGAGGGCACCTTAAGAAAAATTATATTCACCGTATCTATGCTGAAACATTGAGTAGCATTAAGAAGGCTGTGTCAAACAATTACCTTTACATATGCGCAGATGAAACTACTGATAGTGTGGGCCGATACATAGTTCATTTAATGATAGGTATCCTTAACGTATAGGTTCCAGCAAAATCTTATTTAATTTTATCCAAACAGTTGGAAGAGGCAAATAATTTGACAATAACAAGGTTTATACAGGAAAAACTGGCAACCTGTTTCTTACTGGAATCGATTCCAACAGAAAAAATTCTATTGTTTTTAACGGATGCCGCACCATACATGGTGAAGGCAGCTCGCAACTTGAAAATCTTTTACCCAAATTTAATTCACACAACTTGCTTGGCGCACGGACTAAATCGTGTTGCAGAAGAAGTAAGAAACCATTTTCCTTTGGTAAATACTTTAATTAGTGGTGTTAAGAAAGTGTTTTTAAAGGCTCCATTAAGAGTTCAGTTTTACAAACAACATTTACCCGGCATTCCGCTTCCTCCTCAACCAGTAATCACACGATGGGGAACGTGGTTGGAAACTGCTATTTTTCATGCAAATCATTATGAAGAAATAAAGACAATTATTATGGATCTTGATAGCGATACACAATCTGTGCTAAACGCCCAAAAGGTGTATTCGAGTAAAGAAATACCTCAACAGTTGGCGTCTATTAAAGCCAACTACAGTTTTATTTCCACTTGTATATTGCAATTGGAAAAACAATTTATGTCGCTAATTGAGAGCGTTGAAATAATAAACAAATTTGAAAAGTTGTTTTGATGTTAAAGAAAGGGTGGGAAAATCCGTGTATGAAAATTTCTTAAGTGTAATAGAAAAAAATGAGGGTTTTAAAAAGCTAAAGGATATTGCTAAAATCTTGTGTGGTGAGTCAGTAGAAAATATCGAGTTGACAATAGAGAATATTTCTAATTTGGAATATGCTCCTATAACAGGCGTGGACGTAAAACAAACCTTTTCAATATATAAATACATGTTATCAGACAAGCGCCACAATTTTTCTATTGAAAACTTTGAGAAATATGTAATTGTAAATTGTTTTCATAGTTAATTATGTTTAGAGAGAGTTTAGGGAATGAATTCTTTTCTTTAACATACGACGGCTTGTTTGACAAAATTAACAAAACCCTTGTTCCTAGTCCTGGTTCCGTTGCCACTTCTATTCTGGTATTTTTCAGCTTGCGAGCCCCGGAAAGTTTTATATTTTACTCTAGGTCTCTCCTTTGCCTGTCCGCTGTTTTAGTTCGGATGCATTTTTAGGGAGGCCTGTTCCTGAGCAGGTAGCAACCGATAATCCTACCCGTAAATTCGTCCCATACTAAATAACCTTTACTAATTACACAACTAAATTCGTCCCCAAACAAAGGATTATATATTCTTAGAAATTAGCTTGTAATTTTATTTGTTAGTTACGCCACCATTTGAGTGATTTTCGCAGAAAACAATAGGTTGACACATATTGGTCCGCCCGATTAACACCACCTATATATTTTATGTCGTTCAATACAATATTGGGTTTCTTGACCATTATATCCACACCACCTCGTGTAATTTTTTGACCGTCGTCATTCCTGTGTCACCCCTCGTAGTCAAACAAGTGACAACCCCCTTAAGCCAATTAAATACTACCACAGTGAAAGATATTCATAATATTCGCAAAAAGGTTTATAACTTAAAATACTATTCCAGCGTTTCTCAAAAGTAGAGCAGCTGTTATTGAAACTTTAAAAAATGACTATTAAGACAATAAAAGAAGAAAACTGTGTTTGTTCAGGCCAAATACCTTTACTGGAAAAGGTCGGTCAGCGAACAATTATTTTGTACAGTTTATTATATTCTAATTTAAAAATAGTACGTTACAAATTCGGCGGTCACTGTCTAATAAAGTTAACTATTCATATTTTCGCCCGTCTGAAATAGTTTTATGATAACAATAGTTTCACAGCTGCTACTAGACGGCATTTTTACAATGTTGTTGATAGGCTAGTCGTGGGTAAGAATCCTATAATAAATTACCCTTACCTGGTCGTGTCTATCTACTTTGCAAGGGATTTGTACATAAGTTCTTGTTTAGCATTGGATCCGCCTCCAATTGTAACCACCAGTTAGATTTAAGCAATCAATACGAGATAAACATCAATATGAGTAGATATACAAAATTTAAACAGAATAATCCAAGAATTCTCAGGGAACACATGTTCTCTTGTTAACGCAAATTGTACATATCACACAGTAAAGTTATGCTAATTTAATGAAATATATGAGCTAAGTAGTTACCGTGTTTCATTAACCACAAAGAGCGAATTTCTTTGAAACAAGAGGAATTCCACATTCACATCAACACAACAATTCCTTCAAAAAACGAGGAATTCAACAATGTTTATTACCAATGATGTCAAAGAAATTGTTGTTGTGTTTAACAAACTTCACGATTCTGTGTAAAAGTGAAAAATTATTTGTCGATGGAATATTTAAATACTATGCCGATCACTTCTTGCAGTTATTTACGTTGCATGTGTTAGAAAATGTTTATTATATTCCACTAGCGTTTTGTCTACCGCCGAGTATTCATATAAATAAATAAATCTGAACCTAAAAGTTATTGTGGCAGATTTTGAGGTAACAATTGGCAATGCTATAAGAACGGTGTTTACAAATTCCCGGCTGGCAGGTTTCATTTGGCACAGGCTTGGTTTTGTAAAATTCAAAATCTTGGTCTTGTTTCTGATGATAAGGATGAAAACAGTACAATTGAAAAATGGCTGCGCTATATATTTGGTTTACCATTTCTGAATCCTTTGGAGGAAGGCAATTCTTTTGCTTTCGATTTTGCAGAAATACAACCTAAAGACGATGACGTATCACGATTTGCAGCCTATTTGGTTCAATATTACGTTGACGAAGCTGTTTTCCTTCCACATTTGTGGGCCGAACTCACAATCAGCGACAGCTTAGAAAGAAGTACAAACGCATGCGAATCTTTCCACTGTAAATTCAAGGTTAGCTCTTATTCAACACATTCAACAAATTTTATTTTTATTGATATTTTGAAGTACTTTCAAACAGATGCTTACATAAAAATAGAGCTTAGATGAAACTTCAAGAATGCCCAACGTAAGCAGTGCATTAATAGTACAATAGAATATAAAAATGGAGCTATGAAAAGGTTTGACTTCGTTAACGCTGGCATTTACACTTCAAAATATACTCAGTTTTATGCACATTTCGATACACTTTTTGGGAGCCAATTTCAAAGTTGAAAGAGTGGACGAATTTTTTTTTCGAATCATCTATATTTTATGTGTCTACTGACAGCGATCTTTTTATAATTTTTTTATAATAACGTTGGGCAATTAAAAACGTACAACTCGATTTAACATCAAACTTTCCAAATAATATTAACAGAAATATTAGTATCGAAAATATCTCCATGTTGGCAGCTTGATGTGACCACTCTCTTTCCTATGCCACTTTCCAAATTGTCTATGAACTCCGAAATAATGTAACAAAATTATTACAATAATCCGCATTTTTCAAAACTGTAAAATAGCATGTAGGCAACACAAATAGCTCATTACCGGTAGAAAAATAAATGTAAGATTCCTTGTGCGTCATATTCCTAAACAAGAGGTAATAGATTTCATTACGGAAAACGTTGTGGATGGAATTCAACAGAAATAACCAAATGTGAATTATTATTAGAACTATTTATGGAAAAGTTTTGGCATATATAGTTATTGTTAGTAATATCAGGAATAAATCAATTTATAGTATACAAAATTCTTGGGAATTAGTAGATTCTTATGTATGTATGTACCAAATTTAGTGTAGATGTAGTTTCTTTATTTACAAATATCCCGACTGAATTAGCAATTACAATAATAGATAATAAATGGGAGTTGATTTCAGATTTCACAGATTTATCGACAGATTATTTTATTGACATATTCTTAGATGTCTATAATGACTAGAGAGTATAATAGTGAGCAGGTAATAAATAATAAACAAATAGTACAATAGGTACAGAGGTAATCCAGTACAGATAAACTATGAGTGGAACACATGCAAAATTATAAGAAGTATAGTTCGTTTCAACTTGTTTTATTCTGACTAAAGTGTTTATAGATTTACAGCGCCTCCTGCGGTGGAAGCTTTATGGACGGTCTGCTTATCGCACTCTTATCCTACAGAGTAAACATAATATACTAACACAAATATACCTGTTGACTATTGATAAAATATAGAATTTTTAAATATAGATATTACGTAACTCCTGGCCTCTAACTTTACGGAGATCGATTAATTCCGGCAAGAGTGCCCTTTTATAAAAAGTGATAAGTTTGGAAATTTGCTTCTTCCAAAAATGTTCATCTTTGTATATAATTTGATAAAACAACCCTTTTGGCGTCCATACAACAAAGTAACACTTATTTTTATTGGTTACATTCAATTGACCTTGTACTTGGTGCATGTAGCTGTGACTATTTTTTAATAGCAGGCCACCGCTGTTATCAATAATCAAATATTTTATAAGTTTATTTTCTGTTGCTTCTTTCGGTGTTAACATCCTTGAATTATAAGGGCTTTTTATTTCAATAATGGCGTCGTCACCTACTAAGCCATCAGGAGATGCAGCTAAAAACGGATATTTCTGGTCTATATAAAGACCACAGCTTCTTATTTCTAAGCCAGAAATTTTTTTTTCAAATTTGGCCAATGCTCTGCTTTCATTTTGTATGCCGTACTGAGTTGCCGCAGATCCAAAAAGTCTTCATAAAGGAGAGCCTTTACAGTGTTCGCTGTTGAAGTGGTTTTTCTTAGTTTTGCAACTTTACCAAAATTGGATGCAGTTAATCGTTTGATCCTCATCGTTTTCCATAAAGTGTTGTCTCTTTGGCCTACAGTTAATTTTTGTATTTCTGGATTTCCACTTTTCAATTTCTCAAGGAATGTTGCTTCTTTTTCCGAATAGGTCGCAATCTCCATATCGTCCATATTGGTATTTCTTTCAACTACTTTTTTACGCTCTGCTAAACGCGCCCGTTTCAACTGTGTCTTGTGACTTTTTGGTCTGGACAAATACGCACTACGTTTGCGATTTCCCACTTTTTAAAATTTAAATGTAATAACAAAAATTACGAACTATCAAGACTGAACGAAAATTTGCTAATGAAGTTATAGATAAACAACTTGCGATTTTATACTTCAGTTTTCCTACAGTAATACTAATTGGTAATTTGCGGATACGCATCCAACTAATTACTTATTCTATGAAGCTAATATGGTAATCCTACTCACGATTATTGTCCCCATTTATCCATATGATATCCATAGTTCGTGATACATATAAAGAAATAGAACTATTTTTTCCAATAATATTTACAATTTCCAAAAATATTTATCAATTACGTACATATTGCTTTAAAATATGGATTAACGATTTTATCTATAGGTTCATAACTTTCGAAGAAGTTCATAGGTGCTAATCTGTATGTTGCTGGCGATCAAGCTTTATTTAATAATTTAATAGAACAAAAATTTTTTTTTACTTGCTGTACTACTATACTAAATGCATCTTGAAAAGGAAAAATTTACTTCCATAACTTGCCGGCTGTTTGTCCAACACGAAAGACGTGATGTATTCATTGAGTGCAAAACGAGATTTTTAATCAAAACACCGTGTTGAAAATATATTAGGCCAGGGCACGAGTAATTTAGCAAAACCATTGAATTAGAGAAGATAGTGGAAGGCGCACGATAATGCGCTTGTCAACGAAAACCGTGCCCTTCTATTGAAAGAGTGTAGGTATATAACAGTGGGGGTTTGTACCTTTCTCTTGCTCGTTCGCTCTTATGAGTCTGTCAAACCACGCGTTGGTTTTTTTAACAACATTTATTGTTTAATAGTGAAATCTTCCTATCAGAAACGGTACAAACATCCATTATATTTAAACAATATAGATTATTAGGTAGCCATATATCAAAACAGTTTTTGCAACATAATAGAAATACATTTGCTATAGATTTCTTGATGAATCTATACAGTTAAAAATTTGGCACTTGAATTTTTAACGCGGGTCGAAAATCCAGGTATTGTTTAATATATAAGTGCTCGCAAGACCACTTGAAGTTATTTTTTGTGTATTAGAGCTTGCGGAGGATGGAATAATAATCCGAATAGTTTTCTGTTGGACCCTTAGAAAATTATTATTCGGCAACATTGTGCTACCAAGTATAAATGCTAACTGCACCAATAATGACTATGATACAATACCGAGTTTTGACCTTGGACTTTCAGAATGAGATATTGCAGACTTTCCACATTTCAAAAGTCACATTGCTAATGACATAACAAGTTTAATTGAAGTAGATAATTTGGTACTTTCTCCAATTAAAGGAATTAAGGAAACTATTACAGACCGACATAATTATTCATTATTAGATATTAATTATTATAGAAATTTGACTAAATTTGTTTGTAACGCAAAATTAACTTTTCTGCCTAGATTTATTTTTGAAATCGTCATATTTTCAGAGATATCCTTCAGAGCGGAAATTATTTTGGGACACATGCAAAGATCTTTATTTAAAAAAGGATTATGAATTTAGTTCAACAGCAATTCATAACTGAAATAAAAACATTTTATCCTTCACATCCAGTTGTCGATATTTCATATTATATATTTCATAGTACATATTTACTTATACTTATACTTATATCTTATGTCTACAGTAGGTAGAAATGGCCTATTTTTTATATCTTGTAAATAGTTAATATTTCTATTTGCCTTGTATTCCCTTTCAATGTAATTTTACCCGATGCGGCGTTATTTCAGATTATCACGTCAGCTAAGATTACCTTGCATATTTTTGAATGAGTCAAACACGGATAGCCATCCCTTCAACTATGTTTACCCTGTTCTAGCAAGAACGCCTTCTTTTCTCACACTGTAGCGTTATTGAAAATGAGCGTAATGTCACATTTTGTTAGTAGACAACTTAATATACAAAAATTAGAAATTTATTTTGGATAAACTCCAGCCTTAAATGTATTTCATTCTTTTATAACCGTTAAGATAACCAATTTTGTAAATATTTGTAATAAAATATGTTTTGTATTATTGCGAAGTTTCTTTGATACTGACACAACAGAGAAATATACATCCATATTTCAATATAAGAGGAGGTAATACAAATGTATACTGGTTCGGGTAAGAAATTAAGTTTTAATTTGGGGACGAGTTTAGTTGCTTATTTTTCTCGACCTGCGCTACTCGGGGACGAGTTTAGGTATACCATTCCAGGTCAGAAATTAACCAAGATATTAAATTTGAATTTGGGGAGGAGTACGTCCGAATTTTAAATTGTTTGCAAAAAGATGGCAGATTTTAAAATTAGAATTTGAAAATAAAAACTACAGAGGTTATTATTACGAATTAGTGACAATTATTGTGATTGGTGAAACTTGATAAATAATATTCTAGAATTTACTTATACGTTAATCAAAATACGTTGCAGTGATGGTAACTTTTATCGGAATATCAAGTGTACACTTTTTAATTTATATTTTATAAAACCTGATAGTACTTGTATATTATAGTTTAATTTGTAACATGTAAAATCTACTACATAATTATTATTATTATTATTATTAAATGTAGTAATAAAATATATATGTTTTAACAGTGCATTGAACAAAAAAAGAAAATTAGCACTTGATAAATATATTTAGTAAGGCATCACTTCAACTTCTTCTTCGCCAAATGTCTTTTCAAATTGCACTTCAAGTTTATCTGCGATGATGTCAATTATGTCGTCCATATTGATGCAAATGTTATCTTGAAAGTTATGACCGTACGTGCAGAGGGCCAAGTCTCTCGTAAGGTGACCTTCTTCGATTGCCTCCTTACTACATTTTTCAACCATATTTGTAAATTGAAGCAGATCATGATTAGAATCCAACTGTGCGCGGTGACCTAAACATCGTGTCCATGCGAAAATTGTTGATAATGGATTGGTAGAAGTTAGTTTTCCTTTTACAAACCTCCTGTAATTAAAAAGTGTTTTAAAATATATTTTCAGGTATTTACGTATTGCCAAGCAACAGAATACGATATATAAGACCGAAATCCACTCCTAGGAATTGGTTAAACTTTATAATACCGCGCTCTAAAACTTACACAAATGCCAAGCTACAAATGTATATCGGTAATTTTTATTTATTTTATATATATAGAAACTCAACTTACATTTATAGAAATCAGTTTGATAAAAATAATATCAGTTACGACACGCGAACAAGGGGTGATCTAAGAGTCCGTACACCGGTATACCTACTATAAAAAATTTCCAATTAGTGTAGGATGTCGATTGTTTAATGATTTACCAAATACAATGAAATGTTCGGTTACGATCACTACGTTCAAGCGTGAATGAACTGAAGCATCAAATAGTTTGAGGAACACATTAAAACAATAAATAAAATCAATTGTCTGTGGCTGTGTGCGTGTTCTCCATGTTTCCGTTTTTTGCTATATGTACATAGGTATGTACTGTTTTGTTTTTTTATTGTAATATGACTTGTCCAATTCTTGTATACCAAGGCTGACTGGATGAATAGAAAGAACAACGTTTTCGTTTCCCAACAAGTAGCATCTCGTTTGTCATGTCAACAGAGCAGCGTTTTCAATAACATTTATTCTGTTCATGTAGAAATGAGCAATCGCGAAGAAATTTCGTTGCAATAACGGCTGCAACATAATAGAATTATGACCGTTAGGTGTATACCCACTCACAATTCATATACAACAGGTTGTTTTAATCATTAAGTAATAACTATCGCTTTAGTCTTATTCAACACCAAATTGACAATCGGCCAATTCACTGCACTGCCCGCTGTTGCTATTCTGCCATTAATTCTCTTTTCAATTCTATTATTACTGTTATTGATGTTTCTGTACATAGTTCTTATTATTTCAATAATCCCTTTTTCTATACTTCTTTTTCCAGGGCTCTCTATATATATTCTCTCTTTATTCTATGGAACGCTTTTTGTAAGTCAATAAACCACATATGTACATATTTCCTTATTTTTATTGATGAATTTTTCTCTCTTATTTCTAACTCTTTTTGATTACCCTTGTACGTACTATTATAGGCCCATTTGTTAGTATTATTCTACTATAGTTTTCACTCACTCTTTTATCCCCGTTCTTTTATCGGGGATAATGTATTCAATTCCCCTTGGCAGAGAGAATACATAAATATCATCTTTATGTATTCTTTTTACAGTGTTTGCCTTTTTTGTTTCGGTGATTCCTAGCCCTTCCACTCGGTGTTTCATCATGATCAAATTACACATTTCAGTTGAATTAAATTGCATTCATCAAATTTGAAGTATTTATTTTCATTATTTATTATTTTATTGTCTGTGGCAATTGGCCTCCCGAAACAAGTATGTATACGCCTGCATTAGTTTTGTGTACACGTTCGTTCTTCGTTATGCGCTCACGAAAAACTCTGTTACACAGTCTATGATTCAAAATATCCTGGATCCCATATATAAATTTTAGTTTTTTATTGCTTCAGGAGCTATTGACAGAATGGAGACGGCGCGCGGCGGCTACTGCCGCAGAATTTGAACCTTCACACTTGTCTGACGCTGGGGTCTGTCTGGGCCAACCGCACTAGACAGCTGACCATCGCCTTGTTTGAGTTGCCAAGTCAAAAGTTGGTTCGGCGAGTTGAGTAGTACAATCTTAGATGGAGATCGTCAGGTGTTGCTGTGGTTGTCTATTTCTGACAAACCACGACGCAGTTACGATCATCCTGATCATCTTATTCTGTGCCACTAGACGATTGATGTAGTACTTAGAAGCAGTATGCCAGCCGAGGGTTCCATATGTAAGTATTGGTTTCAGATATAATTTATATCTCAAGGTCTTGGTTCTCAAATCGAGTATTGATCTCCTACACAGGAGCGGTGTCCTTATATAATAAATGTTTCCGTCGTAGCCAATGGCAGGAGATCGTTGTGATGTGACAGCTCTTCTTATTTTCATTCCCCCTGGGTTTTCACTTCCTCTTGCAGGTCGCGATCCGGATGTCCTTCATAGATTGTTTGAAGAGGTACACTTATTACCTCCACTTTTCCGTCGTCAGTGTAGACAAGGGCGAAAGGTCGCTGAAGAGGAGTAATCTGTCCCACTGTCCAGGTTGAGCTATTTTTCCAATCGAGCACACTGCCGGTTTGCGGCAAGGATGTCGGCGGCTCACAATGTCCCTAGAGCGCCCTTTCTCGCAAGTTAAGGTTTTGATTTCGGGAGGCCTCCAGTGGTCTTGTTGCTATCTCCTATGACGTTACATCCATAATAGGTTGGGTGATTTAAGGCTGGGATATTCTAGCAAGAGAAACTGTCCTATTAAAACCAGGTAATAACTCACTGCTTGGTGATGGTGTCTGATGCGAAATAGTACAATTGTCACACTAACCAATACGAGTCTTACCCCAAGAAAATATAAAAATTTATGCAAATAGTCGAGCAAATTGTAGCTGCTATTTTAAAACTTAATTGATAATTAATGCTGAATATTGCATCCGATTTCTAAAACGACAACAAATAGTATAAACTTTGTCCCTTTTCAAATAATATAATTATTTGTGCACTAAGCAAGAAGTAAATAGAAGAGATGAATGTATAGCGTATTAATTATATATAATACACGCGTATATACATGCATACTTAATGTATGTATATTAAATATAACAATTTGGAATAAAGTTTATTAAAAACTAAAACATATGTTAGAAAATCAAGTGCATTAGTTTTGCCTATACGTTGGATCCTCATCGTCCTCTTATATTAATATTGTACACTACACTACCCGCCTTACCGTGCTGCGCGATAGTAAAATATCCGCAGACGGCATTGAAACAGTCCCGCAATGTACATGAATAGTGGAGCCTGATTTTTAGACGTAGGTGATTCGATTATACAATTCTGATCTCATTAACCTATTTACCACAAATTTGCAAAATAATAATAATTGGTAAATATATATAGTACTCTACAAACGCATAGATAACTGTGAAAATGTGCAACCAATGCTTTTATCATTCTTTTGTGCTTCAAGCTAGTAAGTTCCAACATGAAAAGACTCTACCTATAAAAGTAATCGTTCTATTAAACAACACTCTATCCCGCCCCCAAAAGAGGTACTTCGAGTTAGTAACAGAAAAGTTTGTGCTCGCCCCTAATGTAATGCTCCCATCCAGCCTATAGATCAGAATGTCATTGTAAACCAAAAGAAGCAATAGATTACTATTACAGATTTTCTATGATGCTTGGTTATACAATTACATCGATCGTCAAAGTAAAAGATAAAACGGAGCTGCTGTTAAGTATTTTTTTTTCTTTGGGGTTTAAGAGCAAAAAGGATTTGTTTCCCTATTTTGAAATACGCAGCAAATATGCTATATCTATAATTATATTATAAACTAGGTGGCCCGGCAAACTTCATTTTGGTAGTAAAATTGTTAAAAAATGCAAAGAGAAGTCAATTGTTGTTTTGAGAGAGAACCAAATTAATTTATAATATAAAGATAGTCGATGTTGTAGCCCTGCAGCACAAGATTACCAACCGCTACTGATAAAGAGTTATCCCCATAAACACTTCGTCTCATTCTTTATGTGAAGGAAGTTGATAGGTTTCTTTTGTTATATAGAGTGTAATATTTTTCACTTCAATATTAAGTTAAGTGTTAATTGTCATGTTTGTCAGCGCAGATATGTCTACCAATTTAATTGGATATGTGTTTTGTTAGGAATGAAATGTATCCTAACGAACGCTTGGTTGGTGACGAAACACATTTTCCAATTAAATTAATAATTATATGTTACTGATACAGTTTAGTGTCAATCATACTACACCACACACCTTACCATCCTGAAGTTTATCTCTCAATTAATGTAATGTTTATATTTATCATGCTGTTCATGTATATATTATATTGTATGTATCTGATCCGTTGTAGTATTAATAATATATATCACCGAATGTACACTAGAGTATATATATACCTAATTTTAGATCCATAGGAATTATCTGTGTATCGAGATTACGTGCTCAACAGTTTTGTTTTTACTGTGTAATCAACACTACAATTATTTGAACTTACTGATTAGTGGTATCACGCGAGTGCAATAATAAGAAATGTCGTCAATGAAAATGATAAACAATAGATATAGATATTAAGCACGTTATTGTCTCGTGCTATACCTTAAATGAGATTTTATTTGTGTCACGCATGACTTTCACCGATGCCCATTAGCCCGTGCGGTGATGGACTGTGATGCCAATGGCCCGTGATTAAAATGCGGGTCCATTTAAGCTAGGCGTCCACCTATCCGCATCGTACGTATCGGACGCATCGCATCAAACGGATCGTAGTATTCTTTGCATAGGAAGCCATAGAAGTGCGTCCACCTCTCCGCATCGTACGGATCTACCCGTCGGCAATGCCGACGCTGTTGCTCCGAGAGGCAACTTTTGCGATGCGTGCCGATGACTCACTACGAAAGTCCGATAGTTGTATCGGCAAATCCAATAGCTGTCGATACTGTGAACGCATTGGAAAGAAATAATCCGTTTGAGGTAGGCGTCCACCTATCCGCATCGTACGTATCGGACGCATCGCATCAAACGGATTATTTTTTCCAATTCATTCACAGTATCGGCAGCGATTGGATTTGCCGACGCAACTATCGGACTTTCGTAGTGAGTCATCGGCACGCATCGCAAAAATTGCCTCTCGGGGCAACGGCGTCGGCATTGCCGACGGGCAGATTCGTGCGATCCGTACGATGCGGATAGGTGGACGCGCTTGTATAGGTTCCTATATAAAGAATATTACGATCCGTTTGATGCGATGCGTCCGCTACGTACGATGCGGATAGGTGGACGCCACCTTACTGTGAACGCATTGGAAAAAATAATCCGTTTGATGCGATGCGTCCGATGCGGATAGGTGGACGCCTAGCTTTAGTCGTCATGAAACGTGAGTACAGCTCTCGCAATATAAGTTGGCGAAGGGTGGGAGTGAGTTCGCGCAGATAGAGGAGGGATAGATTGCCTATCATTCGTCCTGCAACGTTACCGTATCAGTGGCGTACCTGAAGGTTCCTAATTGTTAATTAAATTTATATTTAAAAATACAAACAATTTCCTTTTAAACATAATTGCTTGTTAATTTACTAGTGATCGTAATATGTGTTTTTTTTAAAACAATTTGTGTCCTAATCCGTAATTATAATATACAGGTAATTTGATTTATGAACTTATATGTCGTTAAGAGAGTTATCTGAAAGTACAGTGATTATTAGGTAAAATTAATGAAAATATAATGGAGTTACGAAATGAATGAATTAAAAAAAAGTTAAACTAATCATTGTCATCGAAGTATAGTTCATCATCACTATCTTCATCTAAATTAATAATAAGCTGTTCACAGCGTTCGTCAACCAGGATCTCATTCTGTAAATATTCTTCTTCTACTTTCATGACATGCTCACAGCGTTTCTGCCAGTCCTCCATTGATATTTTTTAAAATTCTTCCTCTGTTAATTTCTTTACATTTTCTAATTTGAATGTGACGTTTCTTGCTCCCACATTATTGTTAATCTGCCCATACCATCTCAATAAGATTGAGGTCTGGGTGATATGGAGGCAACCTTAAAACAGTATGCCCCTTCTGCTCAAAATATTCATCAAATTTATAAGCAACATGGCGCTCTTTATGTGACTTGATTATGATATAATTGTGGTTTCAACATATTGGTGTCAACCATTGAACCATTTTTATTTTCCTACTGACAGATGTAGGTGCTTTGTTTGCTTGAACATTATGGTAGGGAACATTATCTATGACAACCACAGATTTGTCAGGCAGATTTGGGATTAGTTTCTCATTTACCCACTTTCCGTAATTTTCGGCGTTCATATCGTCGTGGTAATCACCACTTTTTGAGCCAGATTTAAATATTAGTAAGCACTCTGGAAGAAAACCCATAATACCGCCCGCGTGTATTATAATTAGTCTTTGCCCTTTAGATATATTCTTTACAAGACCTTTTGCACTTCTATCGCTCCAATTTTTCGATGAAGTATGACCACTATGAATATATGTTTCGTCAATATACACTATGGAATTTTCGTTTTGTCTAAAAAATTTTATTTTCTGTAAGTAATCTATTCTTCGTGACCTAATATCTATTCGTTCGATTAATATTTTTCTGTTATTTTGTGTACACCTAAATTTGAATCCCATATCTTTCACAAATTTTCGCAGCGAAGTTTCTGAGCCCTCCTATTGTAGTTCTTTACTCTCCTTCTTATGTAAAGCTCCTATAGTAACACGACAGTCTTCTGTACGGTGAAAATTATAAATTATGTGTCGCAGCTCTCTAATTTTGTATTCCGGCAACTGTGTAACAGAGCAACGCCGCTGTCGCTCTTTTCCTGGATTGCGAAATTTATTTTCCTCCGGGAGTACTTTCGGCTTTGCCTTCCTGAACAATTCGCTCGATACTTCTTATAGATATACCGGTTGCATTCGAAACACATTCTTTTATATCTGATAAGGACTGTTGTGCCGTTTTTAAACCAAAAAATAATTATACACATTAAAAACTATTTCCCGCGCTTGACTATTTATGACTTTTCCTTCACCTACGGAACTCATATTGATACGACAATGGTAATTCCTATGCACTATCTGAATCAGACAGGTGGGAGGTACGTGTCCTAAATACGTTTACGGCGCATTCCTACCGCTCGCCAACTTATATTGCGAGAGCTGTACTTGCATTCATCATTAACTCATAATGATGATGTTCATATCAGCACATACCGTTCTTTAATGAATTGGTATGCGACAATCGGGTGTGAAACAAAAGATACGCGATCTCTGAGGTGCCGCCTTCCAGGTTACGCTCCTTCGGAGGCCTTTAATTTATTACGATTATGATAACAAAAGGTTTAGAATTGCTTTTACCACATCTTACTTGAAAAAATCCAGATACGTAATTCGACAACTAAAGTGTCAACACTGATGTTGACTGCAATTTGATTGGGTGTGGTTACGTACCATGTCATTTGTGAAGTGATCTCTTGACATTACGGGATTCTATATGCTGCGTTCAGATATATACCTCAATTCCTGGATTTATCCACTGCAGATCAGAACCTTTTCGTTGTCGAAATACATACTAGATTTAGCCGAGCACTTGTGGTAAAAGTTATTTTTAATTGCATTTCATTAGGCCCAAACTACAACTTCCTATAATTGTTTAAGAATAATATAGTTTTAATATAACTTACCTATAATGTCTGGAGATTGTACCGTGTGCTGGTTCAGTTAGAATTGTTCTACCATCATGTGAAATATAAGTGTTTATCATCATCCCCATAGATCCAAATCCTTGGCCGATAATATCAGAGAGAACATCCCCATCATAACTTTTTAAAGCCCATACAAAACCCCCTGTTGACTTGATAGCATAAGCAGCCATATCGTCTACCAAGCGATGCTCATATGTTAGATTTGCTTTTTCAAATATCGATTTGTATTTACTATAAATATAACTACATGTTAGACGAAGTTATCTACAAATATAATATAACTTACGTATTGTATAATTCTTGAAAGATAGTAACAAACATTTGATCATATTTTTAAGATGAGTGAATTTACTAGTAAAATACAGAGGATAATTTCTTTCTAACGCTACTTTGAAGCATGATTCGGCAAATGATTTAATACTATCTTCAGTGTTATAACTTAACATCGCAACACCTTTGCTACGAATATCAAAATCGTATTTATAAAATTGCCCACTGTCTGTTGCATAAAGGAGAGACACTGTCCCAGGTTCATTTAACATTATGTCTTTGCCGCCATATTGGTCACCAAATGTATGTCTGCACATAATTATTGGTCGACTCCATTTAGGTACAAATTTACTAACTCCTTTGCAAATGATTGGCTCTCTTAATTGAGTGCCATTTAGTGCACCTCTTATCATTACATTAGGGCTGGGGAATATTATTTGCTTTAAATTATGATCTAGAAAATTGCGTTGAATATTTTGTTAATCGTGGATTCGAATTGTGTTCACCTTTAATAATTTTTTCGTTAGGTGTTACAGTTGGGCATTTAACTCCAGCACTGTACTTCCTTATGGCATTTATAGCACCAACAACTATTTCATTTTCAGTTCTATTCCTGAAAATTAATAATTTAATTAATATTTGTTACAATTTCCGTATACGAGGATATATATATATATATATATATATATATATATATATATATATATATATTGGCCCCTTTTCTAAACATAAATCTAATAAAAAAGAAATACCGAACAAGAATGTTACGTAAATTTAGGCAATTTTTTTCTCATATACATTTGACATAAATATTTTAACTTTTTAGTTTCTTTGACTTTGAAAAATTAGATATTACTACAAATTTATCTACAATAACTTTCTATGTTAATGGTTCTATGTTGTATTTTGACCATCATGTTATTCATTTGAGTTACTCCTGATGACATTAGACCGAATTCCCCAGAGAACAATTTCTTGTTATAGTAAACATTAAACGGTCAACTTTTTAAATAATATACATACAGCAGGAGGTTCCAGCCCTGCTAATGTAAACGAGTGGAGTGTCAATAAAACAATCTAACAATGATACGTGATAGAATACCAAAGCGGTTAAACACTGAAAAACAATAGGTGGTGCAGGTAGAGTGGAAGATACAACGTCCAAAAAATGAAAAAATAGTTTCGGAAAGTGAGTGCAAGTAACTTTTTAAGCATCTCTGGTGCTGATAGGGATATTGTCCTCGAGCTGTCGAGGTACGGTGTTCTTTTTGCAATCCGCAAATAGGCAACATAATACAGCACAAAATACAACAGTACCGTATTTATTATTACTAATGATTTATTAGTATCTCAAGAATGGTATAGACATTAAAGCAAATAATATTGAAACTGGGAGATAGAACAGAAAGATTATAATTGAAAATAAACTTGATAGTATTCCGCATGAATTGGAGGAATTGAAAAGAGAAAGCGATATATTAAAAATAGAAAACATTTTAAAGGTTCCCTGAGTGAACCTGAACAACAAACAAATGTCAGAAAATAGGTAAGAAGTACTAGAAGTAGCTGAAAATTAATTCACAGTAGGACCATCAAAAGATTAGGAATTATTAAGAATAGGTAAGAATAGTAAAGCTCCAAGAAAAAATGGCATTAACATGGAACTTATAAAGCACGGGAGATCAGAGTTACAAGAAAGTTGCTGATATTGATGACATAGCACTTATAGCAAAAAATAGGAGGATCATGACAGAAATGCAGAGAGAGAGAGAGAGAGAGAGAGAGTGGAGCAAGGCAAGCAATGGGTTTGTAAGTTAACCAGGATAAAACAAAAATAATGAGAATTGACACGACAGAAGAAGAAAGAAATGTCAGGATGGGAGAATACATATTTGAAAAAGGTGCTAGGTTCAAATACCTGGGAATAATGATGACTAAAGGTAGCGTGAGAGAGACGGAAATTCAAGAGAAAATAATGAATGCAAACAGAGCATAACATGTCAGCAAAAACTCTATGTTGTCTTTTATGATAACCTGATAAAGTTTCACAGCTCCTAGTAAACTAAGTTACGTGTTATCTGTCAATGTCATTACTTATGAGTCACACCAAGTGCACTGGGACTTAATTAATAGTAATGTTAACTTTAGAACAAAGAGTCCACCTCGTTCAGTGTTATGGAACTGGTGAGGTTTCTTATAACTTTGCAGTTTATAAAAGTAAAGTTCCCTAATATTCACGTGAGTGTTACTTTACAAAATTTTACGACGCTGAAGCTAGCAGAACATTCGCGACACCACATTCGGGAAAGGAGCGTCGATCAACCGCATTACTATCTTCGTAATATACTGCCATAAAACAAAAAATGTAAGAACTAAATATATATGAAGCGATCACTAGCAAGTAATAAGAAGTAATAAAGCATAAAATTGCACAATCACTTGCACAAATAATAAATCCTTCATATAAATAAATAAATAAATAAATAAATAAAACACTGCATACAGCAGAGAACACGAAGTAAATGTCTAAAACTTTGTAGGTGTCTTTCTTAATGATTCTCACATGTACCTACCAAGTTTCGTAGTGAAACGTGCCATAGTTGCAAAATAGGGAATATTTAAATAAATATATGGTGCATCTTTTCTAACGTATAATATTGTATGAGCTAGGAAACACGGACAAACTGGACAAAATTTTGTACACACACTCTCTAAGGATCATCTGATACAACTAAAAATAATTCGAAGTGAAACGCGGCATAGTTACTAAATGACAAATGTTTAAATAAATAGTCCGTCATCTCTAGGATTAAAGTACTGTACAAGGCAGAGAACATTAGCAAACTAAATAAAATTTTGTACACACACTCCTTAAAGATCATCTAATACAACTAAAAGAATATGAAGTGAAACGCGCCATAGTTACTAAATGACAAATGTTTAAATAAATGATCCGTCATAAGTAATGTCCAATGCTGCAATTCTTTCTGCCAAACGAATGTCGGCACTAGACTGTGAGACCAAGTGGCTTTTAGTAAAAATTATGTTATCTATTAGATTATGCATTATTTAAATGCTTAATTCAATTTGCACATTTTTCAACGTAAAGGCAATTAAAATAAATATGTTTTATGACTTATTTATTTTTGTCCCTACAAAACTAACACCACAGCATATAAAAGACAGTCCAAATATTAATATTATATTATACACAAACGGGGTTGTTTGATCATTAGCCATATATAGGCCTAGTTCTTAAAACATATGTTGAAAGCGTTGGGTAGCCTTCCATAAGTTTTAAACTGAAATAATATTCAGCAATCCCTTTACGCTATTGGCTTTACCCTCATCGCAAGTAAATATGTATCGTACATACGTCATGATATAAAAATGCATTTATATAAATAAATAAATATACAACTTTCAACTTTAAAGAGTTTATGTATAAAATTTTATATACTTTGCTCGTGTTCTCTGCCTTGTGCAGCACCTCAATCCTAGAGATGACGGAATATTTATTTAAACATTTGTCATTTAGCAACTATGGCGCGTTTCACTTCGAATTCTTTTTAGTTGTATTCGATGATCTTTATGGAATGTGTGTGCAAAATTTTATTTGGTTTGCTAATGTTCTCTGTCTTGTACAGCACTTTAATCCTACAGATGACGGACTATTTATTTAAACATTTGTCATTTGGTAACTGTGGCGCGTTTCACTTCAAATTCTTTTTAGTTGTATTAGATAATCTTTAAGGAGTGTGTGTACAAAATGTTATTTAGTTTGCTAATGCTCTGCCTTGTGCAGCACTATGCGTTTTCGCGGGCCGGCGGCTTCCCCTTCAGGGGAGCATCCCATTGCGTGCCTTGTACAGCACTTTAATCCTAGAGATGATGGACTATTTATTTAAACATTTGTCATTTAGTAACTATGGCGCGTTTCACTTCTAATTCTTTTTAATTGGATTCGATGATCTGTAAGGAGTGTATGTAGAAAATTTTATTTAGTTTGCTAATGTTCTCTGCCTTGTACAGCACTTAAATCCTAGAGATGACGGACTATTTATTTAAACATTTGTCATTTAGTAACTATGGTGCGTTTCACTTCAGATTCTTTTTAGTTGTATTAGATTATCTTTAAGGAGTGTGTGTACAAAATTTTATTTAGTTTGCTAGTGTTCTCTGCCTTGTACAGCACTTTAATCCTAGAGATGACGGATTATTTATTTAAACATTTGTCATTTAGCAACTATGGCGCATTTCACTTCATATTCTTTTTAGTTGTAGTAGATATTCCTAGGAGAGCGTGTGTACACAATTTTGTTCAGTTTGCGTGTGTTCCCTAGCTTCTACAATATTATACGTTAGAATAGATGCATCATGTATTTATTTAAACATTCCCTATTTTGCAACTATGGCGCGTTTCACTACGAAACTTGGTAGATACATGTGAGAATCATTAAGAAAAACATCTAAAAGTTTTAGACATTTACCTCGTGTTCTGTGCTGTATGCAGTGTTTTATTTATTTATTTGTTTATATTGAAGGATTTATTATTTGTGCAAGTGATTGTGCAATTTTATGCTTTATTATTTGTTATTACTTGTTAGTGATCGCTGCATGTACAGCGTTGGCCATATGTATTAGACACCTTAGTCCTACGTACGAAAAACTTTAAATTATTGTTACCCGTAGTACAAAATCAAGAAATGAAATCAAAATCACAAACAGGAATGTATTCGTCAGTAATTTATTAAAGAATGTTAGTTTATTTTAATATTTAGTAGCACCTCCACCTGCTTTTATAACAGCACGCACTCTTCTCGGCATACTTGCTACCAGGTTATGGCACATTTCACTGGATATTTTTGACCATTCCTCGATTATTCTTTGTTTAAGAATGTTTTTATTGTTGCATTTATGTTTTACCACCTTAGTTTTAAAATATTCCATAAATGTTCAATCGGGGAGAGGTCCGGAGACTGAGCTGGCCAGTCTAGAATCTCTACGTTATTTTCGTTGAACCATCCCATTGTTTGCCGTGATTTATGACAAGGCGCATTGTCCTGTTGAAAATAGTATTCAGGTACATCTGTATCAAACAATTTTAATACCGACGGCTCCAATACCTCCCCCAGCATATCAATATAAGCACCACTGTTCATACGACCTTTGCACAAGAAGAGTTCGCCGACGCCGGATGCAGACATGCACCCCCAAATCATAATACTGCCTCCACCGTGTTTTACTGTAGGTACTATACAATCCGGGTGATATGCCTCTCCTCGTCGTCGTCGAATGTACTGCGCCCCAGGTTGGCCGAAAAGCTGGAAAATAAAGTAATAAAATATACTTTAAATTGGCTGTCTTTTTGAAAAACTTTAAGCGGTAATTTAACTTATCTACGTTTACTAACATTATAAATATCTATTCTTACATACCTCTATATTAGATTCATCGGACCATAATACTTTGGCCCAGTTTTCGACGGACCAATTTTTATATTTTCTAGCCCACTGAAGTCGCTTTTTCTTGTGTTCTGCAGTTAAGTATGGTTTTCGTCGAGCTCTACATCCACGTAAACCAACTGCCACAAGCCTTCTCCTAACTGTCCGTGCAGAAATATCAATTCCATGACGCAGGGCTAATTCGCTGGCGAGATCTTTCGACATTTTTGTCCGATTCCGTATGGCTGTTCTCTCTAAAATTCGATCTTCTCTTGCAGTTGTTAGGCGTTTTCTTCCACTTTTAGGCCGATTAGTGAATGATCTTGTCTCCTCGTACCTTTTTAGCGTGGTACGAACCGCACATCGCGAACACTTCATTTGTCTTGCGATCGCTGACAGTGTCATCCCTTGCGAACTGAGCAGAAGGATCTGGCCGCGCTGCACTTCCGTTAATTCACGAACTTTTGGCATTATTTTATACTTTACTGTATACACACTAATAATAAAAATACACACTTGAATGAATGAATACAATTTCGCAACAAACTCCTTTTCGTTAGCGTGTCGGAAATAAAGTGATACTCAAAACTGTAAAATGACCCCTTACTTCAAAACTACCTGCTTAAGTACACACGACCCTCGTTAAAATTACATTAAGGAGTTTTATCGAAAGTATTTCCGAGTACTATCTATCTGTAAATATAAATGTATTCATAATACGGCATTTTCACAGAGGTGTCTAATACATATGGCCAACGCTGTATATTTAGTTCCATTTTTTGTTTTACAGCATTATATTACGAAGATAGTAATGAGGTTGATCGACATTGCTTTCCAGAATGTGCTGCCGCGAATGTTCTGCTGAATGTTCTGCTAGCTTCAGCGTCATCAAAATTTGGTATCAAGAAAAGAAAAAGGATAAATGAAGAAGATACTGCTACAATACTGATTCTAGATTCTGTAGAAACAAATGCAGAATTATCCTTTCGAAAAAAGTTTGCACAATTAAACGTTCAATCTCATTTACAAAGAATTTTTTAAGAAAACAAAAGTAAACCTTATAAACCGACTTTTTGTACATGAATTAAGAAGTGGTGATGATAGTCTGCGTTTAGACTTTTACTTATGAGTAGGAGAAAAGCAGTCTGAAAATTGAAATTGTTCCAAGAATATAATTTCTTCTGATGAAGCGACATGTACTTTCAACGCAAACCCGTAGGTTGAAGGTCACGAGAAAATCCTCATTTTAAAATTGCGACTAGAAATCAGTATTACAAAAAAGTTAATGTGTTTGGGAAAATCATCGATCCGTATTTCTTTAAATGAAAATATGAATCAGCATACGAATTTGGCATTGTTGCAAAATTTTTTATTGCCTGCAGCAAGAGGCGAACCTATCTTTAGAAATGTAGTTTTTCAACAACATGAATACCCTGCATACTGAACAATATTGATAAAAAATTATTTGCACGAACATTTTCGAAACCGATGGGTAGGTCCACTAGGTCGTTAGGGAGCCGTCAATTGGCCGCCTCGTTCCCCCGATTTAACACCATTAGACTTCTTGTGCGGATATGTTAAGAGCATGTTTATAATAATAATTTGGATAACAATATGGATATTTTAAAACAAAAAATTATT
Source organism: Chrysina gloriosa (assembly GCA_038088585.1). Taxonomy (NCBI): domain Eukaryota; kingdom Metazoa; phylum Arthropoda; class Insecta; order Coleoptera; family Scarabaeidae; genus Chrysina; species Chrysina gloriosa. Next base: position 39,739,346 of record CM076091.1, on the reverse strand, counting down.
GAAGCGGTAAAAGCTGTCACTAAAGATAAGAAGATTTACAATGTTTATGAAGAATTTGCATATAGAGCTGAAAAGTGTGAAGAGGTTGGAGGATACTATATTGAATAAAATAAAATTGAAAATGTTTTCAGAATCCGTGGTTTTGAGACAAGCAATTTTTATTTAAAGAATGACATTTATTCGTTAAGTACAAATGTTTTTCCCTCTTGTTCAGTTTATTTGGGGCATACTGTATGTAATTACGCACTATATATATATAATATAAATAAAATAGGTGTCGACCGTACTGATGTATGATGAAAGTAATAATTTATTAGGGTGATCGGTCTGTTAATTACTCATTTGTTCATTACTCAATATTTCGCTATATTTTTTACAATTTCATCAAGGGTGCTAAAATTATGCAGTGACAAATAATTAAAAGAAGACATTCCAGGCAAATTACTTTCATACTCTTACATATCAACATTAAAATTCAAACTGTTTTGATAAAATATACAGGGTTAGTTAAAGTACGGAGACAGCGATTTATTGTCGTTAATATTTATTTTAGGAAATTATGTTCAATACAAAAGTTTTTTACGAAATTTCTATCTAAATTTTGAACGCTTCAATTTTTTTATCTTCAATTATTCTTGAGTTACGCCTGTCCGCATAGTTTTTAAAATGGGAACTTGCTAATTTCACTTTACCATTCGATTGAGATTTTTCTCTTTACAATAGTATTTTTGTTTTTTCTCTTTACAATAGTATTTTTTCTTCTTTGTCTATCAAAGATGTGCCTACTTGGATGATTATGGCATAAATGAAATTGAGCGCGTTCAGCCTAAATTTCTAAAGGCTCTTTTCTATAGAAAACATCGGGAATATCCACTTACAGGGTTTCTTTACCAAATATTACTGAATGAATTTAGATTTGGAAGTTTGGAAGATAGAAGGGCTGGTGCGCAATTAAAATTAATATTCAAGCTCATCAGAGGTTTGATGGATGATAGTGCTTTGTTGGGAAAACTAAATTTCACAATTCCACGATTAAACAGTAGAGCTGTGTGTTTTTATGTGGACAGATCACACATATTGCATCACCAAAATTCGTCGTGTCTATGACATCAGTGATGAATAATACAACGCATCATTACATCATTGATATTAAGCCGCACAAATGAATTTATTGTTTTTGTTTTAATGATTATCCTGTAAATAGTCATAATGGCTGTTGGATAAAAAAATAAATAAATAAATATTGTTTATCAACCGATTGTGCATTTTAATGAAGTCCTTGAAGAATATTGATGCATATAGTTTTGTTTGCTCATAAGTTTTGAGATGAGAAGAATGAAAAAAACATGGTGCGTTTTGAAGGGAGAAAAATGTCGCGCGGCGACACTCGAAACAGCGATCTCGTGAGTACCGGACCAGAACGCTACCCACTAGGCTTTGTGTCCAGTTGAAAAATGTATTATACCTAGTAGATTTAGCTGGCAGGCAAAATCGATTATCTCGGTAATTTGTGTACGATGCATCGAACTACTACCTACTTCCGAAATATTCTTATTGAAGGTCCAAAATACACGTGCCATAAGTATCAAAAATTATAAAAATTCGATTACCTTACCTTCTCCTTGTTAGATGTACCTAACATTTATTAAATACTTGAACCAATGTTTTTTAGTAAAAATGTTATTAAAGAAATTAAAAAATTCTCTATCGAATGGTAGAGTAAAATAACAAGTTTCCATTTAAAAAAATTATGCTGACAGACCTAACTTAAAAATAATTGAAGAAAAAAAAATTGAAGCGTTCTAAAATGTAGATAAAAATTTCATAGAAAGCTTTTTGCATTGAAAATAATTTCATAAAATGAATATTAACGCCAATAAATCGCCGGCTCCATACTTTTAATTAATCCTGTATATTGTAAAATACACCTAATTCTGTTTTTACACGGTCTTTTTACTTTTGATTTAACACGGTTTGAAAATAAAAAATTTTAAATTTTTTTACACGACTTTATTCCATTTAGCACGATTCAAAATATTCGTTTTTTTGTGTATACATACATACAAGCAAATTTACTGATCGGAGCAATTGTAAATAGCACACATTTAGGGAATTCCCTTTTTGTGCATACAACCTATACCTATTCTTTTTGTTAACAACATAGCTGTTTTACATACATACGTAATTGTTTTTAGTTCCTGAACTTGTCATATATTTAATTTACATTACATACTTTTAAGCTTAGAGTGCATATCTTTTTTTTTCTTTAATAACTATGCTTATGTAAATACACATTATATACAATGTGACTTAATAAAATAAACATGAATACTTGTTCTTAAAAAATCCTTGTTTTTTCACTAATTTTAATAGGTTTTAGAGATAAGAGATCAATATCTTTTTTACACGGTTTCTTCTGGAACCAATCTACCGTGTAAAAACAGAATTAGGTGTACTTCTTACAATAAGCAATGTACATTGTGTCGAGCTTGTATTTGTATATGTATAAGATGTAGACAGATCTCGATATACGTGAAGAACATTCAAGGTGTTTTTGTTGTAAAAACTTTGATTGTTATTCATGGAATGTATATTTAAAAATCTGTACAATGCTGCTTCATACAGAGAGAACTGAATATTTGAATCATAAAATCTGCAACAAATTAGAGCCAATTAGATTCAACTGATTTGTATCTGGTTTGAAGTTGATTGCATTTTGTTCCTTGTTTATATGTATCATTTCTAAAAGTAATCTATTCTTATGTTTTTGTTCTTTATTCAAAATTTCTATATTGTCATAATAAAAATATGTCCAAAATCTTTAACATGTACTGCCAGTGCACAAGACCGTTTTCCCACTCTACGATCACTTTTGTGTTGACTTGATTCAACAGTTGTGATGTCTGTCCTATGTATCTACCCTCACAGTTTGCACAAGGTATTTTATATATAACATTACTTTCGTTTAATGTTGGGTTGCTTAATTAACAGACCGATCAACCCAAGAAATTATTACTTTTATCATATATATATATATACAAATATTTATGTACATATATATGTATAGACACTTGGATATTTTAAAAATGTGCTAATTCTAATATGGACGAAAAGAACATTACCTACCTATTTTTTAAACTGCAGTCGTAGTAATCTCTCTCCAAATTTACGAAAGGAATAATAAGCTTCTTTTTAATTTTGTCAAAAATAACTTTAGACATTTCATCTCCACCAATTTCAACAATTGGTTTTTCTACAATAATTTTGGATCGCGTAGAATCTGGAAGAGACACATTTCTGTATTTCAATTAAGAAAATTATCTTACAGACAGTATTTTTGCAAATTTGGCAATTCTAGAATTCATGGAAATTCCAAGAGTAACGTAAATTAATTTAAAAGAAAATTATTTCTTGGTGACATTTTTGCACATATTGTCTTGCTTACTATTTCCTTCAATAATTAATGCACCATTGTACTGCAAATGCCAATTTTATTAAGGAAACAGGAAAATCAGTATTTTAGAGTTGATACAAAAACAGTTGGCAAGTTAATTTTAATATCCTAAATGTACATATACTTCTATAGTTACACTTACAAGAGAACATCCCGAGCCCACAAATTCAAAAAAATTAATACTATGTGGATATATATCCTGCCCAAGGATCTTTGAAGCCGTGTTAATTTTGGGTTTGTTTATCGTTTCGTGCACAATAGTACCCTGTTTCCTTCGGTTAATTTAGATCCTTATAGATAGATCTTATCTGCGTAGCTACCAGTCTAGTGTTACACTTCGTTAACTAAAATAATTCCCTCGTCATTTTAAATACGCGATTAAATTATTTTTCTTATTTTAGGCAACATCTGTGTTACATTCAGTTGAAGGAAAGTTATTTAAAATAATTTTTGAAAATTTTGTGTTTGCGAGTATACGTTCGTGACCTTTTTCTAACCGTTTTACCCCTAGTAGGTAAAAAGGGCCTGCGTATCTTTCGTAAACTGACCATCCCAACTTTCTAATTTCATCGTTCACCGTTAGTAACCCCTCACACCCTTCAGCGACATTTAAATACAAATCGCCCGAATTTTACTTTAGTCACTTGCTGACACCTACACATTCAATGGTTCACTTAGTGCCTCTAAGTACGTACTCACACACTCACCCACTTCACCCACACACACGACTTCCATCAGCAGACATCGCATACAAGCTTCGAAGCCCTATCTTCAAGCTCAGGTACCACGCAGTAAGTTAGCCCCTATCGTTCTAATTTACCTAATTATCGTTCGTATTCACACTACGCATTCACGCACAAACGTACGACCACGCATTTTCTAAATTTAAATCGCATTTGATTATTTTTTGCTTTAATTATTTAACGATTTAATTAATACAATACGTTCTCAAAGGACAGTGCTCATTTTATTTACCAAGCAAATAAATACGTGTTTTATTTTAGCTTATTTTAACCCTTTTGCACTTCTCCACGTTCACCTTCATCAAAATCTTATTAATGTTATTACGTAAGGGAGGTGTCAAGCTGATCAAATCACTCAATCAATCAAATCCCTCCTTCCCTCTCCCCCTCCGTAGTTAACACTAGTTCTTCTATTTTTATAATACTCTGAATAGTGAATTTTGCTAAACTAATGGTTTCAAAGTGAGATTGATTTTTTGTCATTTTAGAGCTTAATTTCTAGCTTTCTTCTTTCTTTTTGTACTCATTTTAAGAATATTGACTGAAGTATGGAACGAGTTGCTCTTAGAACGGTAAAAGCTCATGAACAATATTAGCTTGGGAAGCCTTTATTTCTACAATCAGATAAAAGACAAATCTCATTTACGGTGTATTATGACCTTCCTACGGTATAATATCCCGTTTATATTATTCTAGAACTTATACAGACTATATGTCCAATGTTTTATTAACAATTTTATTTGCAGATATAGAGTTTTATGAGTAACAATAAGTAAGTGTAAGTGTACGTTGATGGACGATTAACGGGTATATATATACATATAGTATGTATGTATACCATGTAGTAGTATATGAATACACTACTACTCACTACTCGCCAGAGATATGGAAACGATAGCTGTAAATATAAGAACGATTGATGTTTATCAGAAAGAATGTAATTAATATTTATGTACGTTCAATATAGGACTAGTTATAACAAACTATTTGTATATTTAAAATGTGTACGTAGTTCTACCAATTCTACGACACATTTCTTTATTGTAATCAGATTAAGATTTTATTGCTTATTACAAAGGGGTTGTTTATTGCAGTAAAATCAGGTAATAGAGGGTTTGCAATTCAGGAAGCCAACACCCAGGCAGAATATATAAAAATTCGTTAAGCCAACAAGTAAAGGCATTAGCAAGAATAATGATTGGGTCTCCGCAATCTCAGGATGGAGTTTATTTGGAAGTAGATTGTAAAGTAAAATCTAATGCAAATGACTTGTGGGCTGCAAGAAGGTTGGCGAGCAATTCCTCCAGGATTACGAAATTCTTATATGGAAAAAATGCCAATAGCAAAAAGAACTAAAATAGTTTTAAAGAATTGGTTTCAGTATAATAATTTATGAATGTACTCTAAGCAATAATTTCCATGGTAATACATCATGAAATCCTATATCTGGCATTATTCTTTTCCTATGTGTTGATTTTCTCACATTTTCTATCGTTTCCATATAGGTATATGGAGGATATATGTTATGATATTGTAATAGAAACTTAGTTGTCGAAATATGTATGTATTTGAAGGTATTCAAATCAGTGTTCGAAAATTTACCTTATATAATGTACTTTAGTGTTCCGTATGGTAGAATATTTAATACACAAACGCAAATAGTGTTTGTGTAGCAAATACAAAAAAAGAACTGTTATTCTGTTTGTGATCTTTCTACACAACGAGAATACTGTACTGAACTAACTCAACATAAAGATCAAAACATTTAATTGTATTCGGTGCAGCACATTATTCTTAATGTACAGTTTGTGCATTTACTATTAGTATTCGTTTGGCTTTCGTGCTATAGAATTGTTATTTAAATTTTATAATGCCGCGTCCAAAAAATATTTTATTGCAAACATTGTATTCCACAAACGAAAGTAATGAAATTAAATGTAATAATGATAATTGCGAAAATAAAGTTTCAAATTCCCACAGCGGTAATTTAGAAAGACATCTAAATCTGATGCATCCAGATATACATATATATAAAAAGTATATTTACCAAAAGAAATTACAGAATAACACAATTACATAACACGTATACCATTAAAAGGAAATGGTGCAACAAATTCTATCAATAAAAAATATAGAGCTTGCCATTGTAGAGATTGTTTACTAAAAACGGGCGCCCACTCCATATGGCTAAACTAAACTGCTTGACATAAGCACATACAAATGCCGCAAGCAAAAACACCACAGAATGCTTAACTATAATGTAGTACACAACCACTACAATTGTACTGTTTTAGGACGAAAAACAGAACGCTACGTAATGTTTGTTACTTGCGTTATAAAATCATTATGTACTGTATTCGGGTTGTGTAAAAATACACAAACACTAAAAATAGATATCGTTTCTGGGTTTGTGTACAATACACTAAATAATGTTCACTAAATTTTCGAACACTGATTCAAATTGATGTAAGTCTAGAACCTATTTCGTAATTCTAAACCACAGATTTCCCTATTTCCCTTAATAATTTTGTTGATGCAGTTGTAATATGTATAATATACTTTGAGTAAATCGTTAACATTTGTATACGTGACGTGAGTCACGTATTTAAAAATTTATTATAACTATTTTATTGAGAGTAAATAATATAACAATAGAAGCACGTTATCGGAATAAATTTGTTTTGGAATACAATTAACGTAACCAAGAGATGGTACACAATTTCTAACATTTGCACTGTACACTTGAAATGTGTATTCTACACTTTCACAAATACGGACGACGTAAATCAATCAATAAACACCAAAAATGCTAAAGTACCTTTTGTATCTCCTTGATATGTAAACCACATTCTTTTAGGGTTCATCATTAATCGATGTGACATGTACATAATTCCACATCTATCTTTCTTGACGTATAGAAAACACATATATGCATATATTCAGTACTTTTGAGTTAAAAAAAATAATCCAAAGGAAGTGACTTTCGATAGGGAAATAAAATTATAGTGCTTCATATAAAGTGTATTTTAAAATAACCGCAATAGATATGGCACATTGTAGATACATGTGTACGTATGCTTCAAAAGCAACTAAGATGCAGCAATGACAAAGTTTAAAAGGATTAATTTACTCTTATTATTTCCAGTTTCGGGAACGGAATGATTAGATGTGATCATTTTCTCAAGGTCACCAGCAATAAACAACAGCGCAAATAATTCTTAAATTAATAGTTGTCCTTCCTTATCTAGCAAGAACAGGTTCTATAAAATTATCGGCATAAAGATACCTTCTAAATACGCATTCTAATTAATAACTTATTAATTCTGCTTTCAAATACTATAATTCATATATTTTTGCACTATCCGAAGGCCATTGGCGTTCTACGATATACATATAAACTTATTAGTATAAACGAAAATCAAAAGTTTAAAACAATGAACGAATAAGATTATAAGTAAATACTACATACATATATACTTGTACATGCGTTTATTTTAAAATAATGATTTAAATTTTAGTGATGTATTGCCTAAATCTCTTAAAATATGTAATTAAACTAAATAAAAGTTTCCATACTTACATTTTCGGTTATGAGTTGGTGATATGTTGACCAAGACTTTCACATGATTTCGAACACTATTCACAGTGACATGAATTTTAGCGAAAAGTTTGGATGATGCCATTTTACGTCTGACAAGAATAAAATTCTTTGGTCGTCTGTAGATAACTATCCGCCAGCACCCACTTCTTCTTTGTTATGAATTGCGACTGTTGCTCTTGCGACTTGGCGCTGTAAATATATGTGCCTGTTATGTATACAGAGCGATTTGACAGTTTGATTAGCATTGGTTGACCGTTTATCGTTATCCTGATAGAATCCAAATACATGTGTTTGTAGTATCTATATGGTGTACGTGCTTGTACGTATGTATCAGCGGGTTAAAATACGAATTATGTACGTAATTTTTTAAATTTATGTAAATCAATGCATCTGTTTATTTTGCTTGTAGAAAAATACATATTGTTATTCACTGCTTTCTTCCACTAATTCGGAATGTGTATGTAAATTTTAAAATCTTAAAAATAAATATAAACAAAACAGAATACTAAGCAAAGCATTGGAGAATTACAACAGGCAGGAGTAGCAGGAAGATAAATAAAAGAAATTTAAAGTGATGCCGCTATGTGTTAAGAATGCGCTAAAATACCAAAATCGTGTTTACGTACTGGGTAGAAAACCTAAAACCACGTCCAATAGAATAGAAATATTGTTTGCTTTTAAAAAAGTACATTTGTTATAAGTGGAGCAATTAAAAAGACTTTAGTCGAACGGAATGAAGTATACGTGATAGATTAATAGTGACAAGACACGAAAGAGGTAAAAGTCGCCATGTTTTACAAAAGATGTATTATTAAACATGATTAAGGTAACATTATGGTGTGGAGTTGCCCTGGCATGCCATATAAATATGTTTCGTATAATGGAGAGTGATGCTTCCCTATACCGAATAATATGCGTTTCTAGTTTGAAAGTACCAGGATGACAACCACGTCAAACAGGCTGTTATAGTAGTGAATGTTTGAGGAGTCAAAATAGCCAAAAATCGATGTCAAAGCATAATTGTGGACGAAAGTGCAAGAAGCTGGAAAGTTGTTGATTCTATTACGGACGGCTATTAGGATATTGTGTGTACTAAATATTAGTTGTCTTGTATTTATTATTTTTATTTAATATGAAAATATTGAGTTCTTTATTTAATAAACTTCATTAGATAACATTGTGTTAAATGTTTTTGATAGAATTATTAATATTGCAATATACCCCTAATTAATATTTTCCTATTTTCAAGCAACAGACTTCGCGTGACTTTCGCATTGTTCTTATCAATTAAATTGTATGGTTTGTTTTTCATATTCTGATGGGAATAGGGTATATACGATTCCACAAGGTTTGAAGTTACGAATGTTCGTCATCTATTGAGGTTACACATATGTATGTACATATACATACTTTCCGTTCTTGGCAAAATCGCTTTTATGTTCTCCAATTTCACTGCGTCTTTTCCTTTCACCATACAAGAAATTGTCAATTGGTGTTTATCAAGTCTCTGCGCAATATCTTCTTCTTTCTATTTCTCACTGACGAAAGTAACAATTTTAATTCCGTCCGTTTAACTTACACGTAGTATTTTCCAAAGAGAATCGATTCATAAATTACTAAAAATATTATTTTAATAAATACGCTAAATCTAAATCTAGTAATATAGATAAGTACTTATTTAACCTTCCTATACTCACGCATACGGTCTGTGAGACCGACTTATATAGTATAGCACACGTCTTTGATTTTGACGTGAGTATAGGAAGGTTAATACACACGAAAAAATTTATACACGTAGTAATAATTAAGAATTAAGTGCTGTTTTGGGTTCATACAAAAATTAGGTATAAAGAAAATAGCATAGAAAATTTGAATCGCTAGTTTGGCAGATAGGAGCACAAACCTAACCTATTTTTTCGTATTCGTATTGTCTTTGGTTAAAGATTGTGTATTCTAACTGGCGATATTTTGGAAATCTAACATTGATAACCAAAAAAAAAAAGAAAAGCAGTTGCTATTGCTGCATGTACATTTACATCTGTGGTATTAGCTATAGCTTGCTTGTCTTTAAATAACGGATTCTTTTTATTGCAGAGGTGCTCAAAATTTCCACAAGCTTTATTAATAATTCGCCTTCATTTTTTTTCATGACAAAACCATTATACTAAACCAAGTGATGAAAATACAAGAAATTAGCCTCTGTTTTCTGGTCCTCGTGTTTACCACTTGCATTCAATGCGCAAGGCAATTAAGGAGAAAGTATGAAAGATGGGAACTCTTAATTCTTATTTCTTAACCTTCCTATACTCACGCAAAAATATGAAACACCTATACTATACTATATAAGTCGGTTTCACAGACCGTAATACTAATTCGTGAATGAACGCTACTGTAGAGTTACCTATATTGTGTGTTATAAGTTGGCAGCAATAACATGTGTATCATGGTTGGCAACATTGGGACATAGAAACACACGCATGTGCACATCAGTAATAATCTAGACGACTAATAACATAGCTTCCCTGGTGATCAGGTTCTGTAATATGTTACTATACTATAGTGAAGCATAAATAAACATACAACATAGATACGTTGTGATATTATTCCTAAAATATCATATATATTGAAGTCTTAATTCTTAATTCTTACTACGTGTATAAATTAACTTTAAGCCTTTATTGTTAGCCCATTTTTAAACGTCATTAAAAAGCAACTATCTGAAACGACTGTACTAGAATAGCAACACTGCGCTATACGAAAACATAATAATTTCAATATATAGTATGAAGCCATCTGTATTCATATAGCGCAATGTTGCTATTCTAATACAGTCATTTCAGATAGTTGTATTATTGGCTCAAATCTAATCGTGACACTAGAAAGCAATAAAGTATGTTTCGATTGTCTGCTTTAGTAAGATCCTATGATCGATTGCGAATCAATACTGACTCTCTCTACTTGTCTGCCCATAGTTAATCTACTATCCATTATTTAGTTGTTTGCTGTTATATTCTTGTAATGATTCCAGTTTGCATCTCTTATTTTATTCGTTAACAGTACAAAATCTATGCTTTTCAGATCACTGTAGTACTACATTTTCTTTTCTCGTAAGTATTCTATGCGAAACTTTTTACTGTTGCTATATAATAATAATAATAATAATAATAATTTATTTGAACCCATCGGCTAAAATATAGCATGGGTTACGGCATTTAAAGGAAGAACAATATATTACAATACAAATTAACAAGATAATACAAAAGGAACAATGTCAGTTTAAAAACCTTTCGTCTAGATACTCATCGAAAGAATGGTAACACTTGGCCAGTAGGAATTTTTAATCCAACTTTAAATTTCGTGTTATTTTCTATTTTTTAAGTTCATTTGGCAAATTATATTAAATATCTTAGTGCAGGAATAAATTGGTGACTTTTCGTATAAGGCTCTATTATGCTTGGCAAAATGCAATAAATTTGTGTGACGAGTATAATATTTATGTGACGGTGGTTCAAAGTTTTTAATATTCTTTTTGACATATATGGCAGCCTTGTATATATAAATTGATGGAAAAGTCAATATTCCGTTGTCAACAAAAAGTGGTTTGCACCACGCACGAGGTCCACAGTCATATATCAAGCGCAACAACCTCTTTTGGGCCACCAATACACGGTTATAGTCCAATCCACGACCCCAAATTAGGACATTGTAGGCAATCGTAGAGTACGCCATAGCGTACTACACATTCAGCAGAGCCGCACTGTCTAGACACGTTTTCAGCCGCAAAGCAGCAAAGTAAACTTTATTAAGTTTCTTACATACTCTATCGATGTGTTTCTCAAAGGTAAGTTTTGCGCCCACTACTAAACCCAAGAGTTTAGTCGATTCCAAAAGAGGCAAATTACTACTTGTCATAACTGGCTTCCGCTGGGTAAACTGAACCACCACCGTCTTATCCAGGTTTACGATTAGCCTATTCATCCGACACCACTCTACGAATTGGGCTCGAATGCTATTTATATTGGTGTCCAAGTCGTTGTTATTATCTGCGGAGACCGCAATGGACGTATCGTCGTCATACATAATCAGATGACCACCATGAATAAAGAGAGAGAGATCATTTACAAATAAAAGAAAAGCAAAGGCCCCAGGATTGAACCCTGCGGCACTCCAATGTCTACTCCCTGAGGCCTCGATGAGCTACCAGACACCTCCACCCTTATTGAGCGACCGGTCAAAAATGACTGAACTCAGTCCAGCACCAGACCCCTAATGCCCAACGAGTACAGCTTTTTACTCACAAAGGAGATTTCCAGGCAATCAAATGCCTGTGTTAGATCGAAAAAACTCCCGCCGCGGCTCTACCTTTATCGAGTTCCGCATATATAAATTGAAAGAAATCTATGGACGCTGACTCGGTGGATCTGGCCGCCCGAAAACCGTGCTGACAATCGGACAATAAGTTATATTTGCTTAAATACATTACAATTCTTCTATGCATCGACTCGAAAATTTTAGAAAAAAACACCCAATACCGATATGGGTCTATAATTATGTACTTCAAGGGCGCTGTTTTTGTTTTTATAAATTGGGGTAACCCGCCCAGTCTTCAACGTGGAAGGAAATCTTCCGGATAACACTGAATAATTAAATAAAACAGATAATGGTTCCGACAATTCATTAGCCACATATTTTATAGTTTTTACGTGAAGGCCGTCGAGACCCGTGCTATACGTGTTTTTTAACCGTTGTATCGACTCTAAAATTTCAGTGCAAGTAACTGGATGAAAAACAAAACTGTTTGAAATACGCGGTGATAATGTGCAATCCTCATTTATTGACGAGCCATATTTGGAACATATAGCATTCGCGGCGCTGGTTGCGAAATAATTACAGAAAGAATTGCATATCTCGGAAGCATCAGTCAAAACTATGCCATTTTCAAGTATGTTAAACCTAGTTTGCCTCTTTTTCCTACCTAACTGGTCATTGACGCAAGCCCACACTTCTTTTGACTTGTTCACCGCTCCATCAATTTTATGCGCAAAAAATTTTTTTAGTTTTTTTTATGGTATCATTATACGTTTTCCTATTTACCTCGTATAACTCTACTAACTCCGGATAATCTTTCGATAGAAGGAATAAATCCCTCAGTTCAGTACCCATTTTTACCAGATCGGCAGACACCCACGTCTTTTTCCTACTGGCACCGCTACTACTCCTTCTCGAGGTCGGACATACGAAGTCATAAAGTTTCTTAAAAACATCAATAAAACTCGAAAACATATCGTCCACATCACATCCAACAGAAAATACATCCGGCCAGAACACATCGCCAAGCTGAATCCTAAATTGTTCCAGGTTTTCATCGTTTAAACTACGCGTCGTCACACATGTTGGAGGTTCAGCGTTCGGAGAAACTGACACTATAACATTCGTGGTTCCCTCCCATGCTAGATGGTCAGCAATACCTACGTCTAGTAGGTTAATAAAAATAGGTTTAATTTTGTACCTAGGTATGTTCGATACCATATAGTCAATTACCGAACTTGTGGTCTTCCCATCCGAATTTGTCACTACACGTGTAGGTACCGACCAGTCCAAAGTTAAACAGTATGAGTCAAATATGTCTAGCAAAATATTAGTTCTGGTACACTTCTCGCTGGCATCGATATTTAGATCACCACAAAGAATCACGAAGTCTTATCGACTCACAGCCCGATCCAATACATTCGAGACCTGATGCACGAAACTGTCAAAGTTACCATCAGGAGACCGATATATACACAAAGTAACGTAAGATTTCCCGCTGTCCACAAAGACAGTACCGCTGCACTCAAAGTCCAAGTCTCTACAAAAATGTGAGCAGTCCATTGGATTGCTTTTGAAACCCTCGCGCACAAAAACAGCCACGCCACCATGTTCTCTATCAGTTCTACAATAGTGTGTGGACAAGCTATATCCCGGGATATGTAAGCCCTCCAGCATCTCAGCGGCTAACCAATGCTCCGCAACGCATAGCACTCCGTAGGGTTTTATTTGTACTAAGCAGTGTATACGATCCAATTTATTCATTAGTGACCTAACATTTACATATATTATTTCAAAGATTCCTGGTCCGCGTTTACTGCTGTCGTTGATCTGCAAAAATTTTTCTGCTCATTGTTTATTTCTACATTAGTTGCTCTATGAATTATGTTCTGAGTACCCGAAGCCCCACATTTCTTGCTAATGTTGATTATTTCATTTTCAGCTAGAAATATGTTTGTTGTGTCTGGAGGGTGACCCGATAGGTCAACATATGTCAAATATTCTTTATTTATATAACTGTTTATAGGAACACTTTCTTCCTTTTGGGCATTACTTATTAGCATCGATATATGTTCTGCCAACTTGTTTTCCCTTACTATTCATATGGGATCCACACTCAGTATTTATATATTGGGCTGCCACATTTTCTTTTAAGTAATTTAGATAGTTAGCAATATATTGAAAGACCTTTTTTACCTTTATTGTTCATGTGGAAATCATCTCTCGCCTTTAAATTATTTTTCACTACCCTATTCAACTCCACAAAATGTACATTGGACAAACACAACGAATGTACAACACCATATAGTTTACAATTAAAATTATATATTAGGTTATTCAGCACAAAGCGGCTGCGCCAGTAAGGTACACTCAGAAATATCACGTTAGTATGAGCTGTTTTTTTTAGAAAGGTTTCGATATCACTTGCCATAAACGGAGATCCCTGTAAAACATCATTTGATCCCGCCTGAACAACAATGAAGTGCCTTGCGGTAAAATCTCTAGTCAGTTCGTCTACGTTATTGATTATGCCTCCAAATGTGGCATTTGGCTTACAAATCGTTTGAATAATGTATCCATCTAGTTCCAAGTTGGAATTCGCAACAGCAGCAGAATTTCGTCCATGACTGTCGCCCAACACCAATAATTGACGCCTGTTTGATGGCTTAGGTGCCAATGGCCGCTTAGATTGTTGTTGACGCTGACTCCGCTGATGTTCCTGATGTTCTTGTTGTGGAACATTATATTCTCGACTTCCCATGTTGATATTGGGATTCTGTGTTATAGGTTCTATGTTGCTTCCAGATATATCTTCGGTATTCTGCATTATTGAAACGTTAGCCGACCGTTCTAAATTTTTAGATATCAAGAATTTTGATGGGGTTTCCTTCGTCTGAGTATGTTTTGTATTTGCCTGTACTAAATCAGTCTGTGTGTGAACGCTGTTGCATCTACAGTTATTTCCAATTTTGTCAGTAAATTCAGCAATAATCTGACGCAAATTATCACTAACAATATATAACCTATTTGTTGGTAAGTAAAACCGAATGTTTACACTATAGATAAAGATATGTATACGTTACTAGAATTAGGTCAATATATTAAATCAGGTCTTTCGTTTAATTAACGCATAGCTGATTCGCCTTTATCTTACGAGTTCAACGACGTATCAACGTATCCACGGTCCCATAAGAACATTTCGATTTGCCCATTTTACATTCCCTGCTTTTGCCTCGTAATCTTATAAATTTAATGCATTAGTTACGACAAAGCCTGATAATATAATCAAAAATATGTAGCGTGTTGCAGTTTCTCTTAACATTTTTGTGAGGACAGTATACATAACAAAACATTGGAAAGCACAAAATCCAGTTCTATTTTTGTTGGCAAAATAATTAATATTGAAAATCGAATTTCAAAATACTGTCTATAATATGTACCAGCAAAGTATTGTAAAATGACTATTTTTAATGTAGTTGTATAAATATTTTCTTTTGTATTTTAGAGAAACCTGTTACGTACAGCACATTGTAAGTTGAACTGGACGCAAAAGAACTTGCATAGATAGGCACGGCAGTTTTGGTAACGCTATTGAAGGATATTGGTTTTACATTTGAGCTTGGTGACAACAGACGAGCGTTATCAGACGAGCTTGACATTGCTTTGAAAAGAACTATATTTCTAGGCAAATTTTCAGAAAGTGAAGAAACAAACTTAAGACAAGGTGTTTTTCTAGATGAAACTGCTTCAAGGGTGTAAAAACTAAATCTTGGCAAGATGGTAGCGTTAAAAGTGTACGAAAGCGCGTACAAATGAAGGTTTTGCCGACGGCGAAATACTGAAGACTATCGTGATCACATGAACAGCAATTTATTTAAGCAATGAGTTAATGAAAAATTAATTTCAGTTAAAAAAATCCTTCTCTAATTATAATGGATAATAAGAAAACACAGCGTTGTGTTAAACAAAGCATCAAATTGTTCTTTATTATTGATTGGCTGCGAAGCAATAATGTAGAACATTCATCAGATGAGCTGTAACGAAGTATGGACATGAAGCTCTACGATTGCGACTATACCATTATGATTTTTATGCAAATGACTTAATTTAGCTAAAAAGTCATCAGTAACATATTTCATATAATGTAATAATTAATTATCATCTATTTCAATACTTTTGGTATTACAAAAACAACGGTTTGTAATGTCCATGTTTAATTTATTTAATGAAGATAATTGCAATTATGAAAAAAATGTGTGATGAGGATTTTACCGATGTGAGATAGTGTCATTTAATTTATTAAATTAATTAAACCGTCTTGGTGCCTTAAGTAGTTCCATAATGGTGATATATGATCCGATTTGAAGTAGCGCTTACATTTCTTTGTCTAAACAGTAAAGACTTGGAGTTATTTAACGTGATATACGACTTTGTGAGATAAAATAATGGTTTTTAGGGCAATATGTCACTTCTGGTTGAGCAACTACGTGTTTACGTTTCTACGTCTAAAACATCCTACTCAAAAGTATTGGATTTCAAACAAAAATCTTTCATAAGAAACTTAAATATTAAAAGAAATAATTACGGCTTTCCTGTGATAGCAGGCAGATATTTTGCCTTACAAATTTTGTTTGAAGTTTCTTCTGTTTTAATTTGATGCCTAAATTGCGAAATGCACTGTATGTGAAAACCAGCTTTTTAACTCAATATAAAGAGCAAACGTAGATAGAAACATACAGGAAACACACTTGGCAGAGCGCAGGGAACATGAGTATTCTGGGCAAACAGCGGTAACAGTCAGTGTGGATTATTTATTTCACGCGTTCACAGCGTCAGTACTAAATCAACGCTGTATGCAAGTAGTTCTGCGTATATGTAGGCTATATTAACTTATTTCGTAATTGTATCCTTATGTTTGCTTTAAAAATGTCGCAGTTGGGTACGTCGCACAAACAATCAATGGCAGACGCAGTTAAAAACTTTATAGTGAACATGCCGGACTTAATTTATGATGGCACTACAATTCAATGTCTCGTTTGTAATATTCCTCTAATGATTGGCCCAGAAGCCATTGTCAACGCCACATCGAAAACAAATAGCATTCTTCTGCAAAAAGTGGCATACAAGATCAAGAAAACTTTAAATTTGATTCATGTGTTACTTTTACTTTATGTAATCTATCGTTTCGTTTACTAGACAACAAACTTGTCTCCTTCTGGAATAAATATGCGGATTGTAAATTACCTAGTCGGACATCGATACGAAATTTAATGCCATTTGCTCGTGAACATATTGAAAAAGAATGAAATCGGAATTGAAAGATAGAAAACTGTGGTGTGCGAATGAAACATTCTGTGGTTAATGTAATGGTATGCACAATGGAACCACATCAACCGTCATCCTCCATCTTACTTGCTTCCAACAGAGTTGTAAATTGTACTGCCGATGAGATTTTAAAGGTGGTATTGAACTCATTGAACAAATTTGAAGATCTCTTAAAGACACGGTGGTAACTTCTTGCGTGTAACGTGTATAATCCATGCCCTAAATTCTGTGGCACAAAGGATTCCTACATGTTATCTACTAGTAAATGCATTAATTGCTAGTATAAAGGCAATGTTTCCAAAGTTCCCGAAACGCATCCGACTTTTTCACAAAGTATGTCCCGATATACCTGAACCACCACGGCTGATTCTTACACGTTGGGGAGCATGGTTGCAGGCTGCGTTTTAGTACAACTAATATTTTCATTAAGTAAAGAAGTTCATGGGCGTACCTAGCGAGAGGCAAGAGTGGGCATTCCCCACCCTAGAAAATTTGTTGCCCCACCTACAAAAATATATATACACACATAATCAGCTGGCCTGGCCGGCTGCTCCCCTAGAAAAAGTCGCTAGCTACGTCCATGAAGAAGGTACTTTAAAATTCCATCCGACAGAAGCTGCAACTATCAAGAAAAGCCAGGAATAGTCAAGTTAAAAGAGATTTACAAACAATTCACAATTACTTCCGACAAACGGAGGAAATAGAAAACTTACACAATGTTTCGATGTCGTTAATGGATTCTGTTCAACTTGTGAATGATGTTCACGCACAGTTATGCGCTGTAGAAGGCGAAAAAATGGTGTGCAATACGAAAATTTGAAAGTGAGAGAGACTCCTATTTTCTTATTAAGACAAATTTGTGATGATCCATGCGAAGAGGCATTAAGTTGTTTCAAATACTATTTTAAATATGCAAATGAAAAGCACTAGATGTAGAACGGTCGTTTTCGGTATTAAAAAACAAATTGCTGTGGAAACATATAATGATTGAAATATTTAACAGATGTTACCCAGTTTGTGATATCACGGAAGACTTTTAAAACAGTAAGTGCTTCAACACCTTTTTAAATTTATTTTTTACCTTTTATTTTATGTGTAAACTTTTATGCGCTCGCCACGCCATTGACATTTACTGCATATTTGCCCAGTTTACATATGTATCACAATACTACTGACAATAACTCACTACTATGACTGACTGCTCCCTACTCTTCAGTTACAACGTTATCAATTTAACACCTCGTGTAACGGTTTCCCCAATATGGCTGTCCGTACTTTCCCATACCGCATAAGATAAGATGCCTCGTGCCTAGAATTAGCTCGAGATTTATTTTGCTTTAATTTTTTAATTTATTTCAGTTTCAGTAGTAGTTTTCTTTATCTCAACTCCTATCTTCACTGTCGCTGATAATGTTTCCTTGTACAGCTTCGTTGGTGTCATGGTGCATGTGTATACGTTATCTGTGCACATGTATTGTACATATAAGTAGGTATTATATAATACACATACTGCATTACCTACAATACTCGTAGACTTATTTATATGGATTGTCGTACCGTGATTGATAAAATAGAAAGAAAATGAATTTATTTTGTACTTATATCTTGAATGTAGCAATTACCAACACCAACTACTTTATCTTTTGGATCAAATTCTTCTAACAATAAGAGCAAAACAAAGCCAATAAATTCCTTATTATTATTCTTATTTATTATTACTAAAAGGAAAACTCTGAAATTAAGTACTCAAAATTTTTGTAATAAGTGACCGCCCGCAAAACTTGAATCCTTATGCAATGGAATCCCGCAAAATTTTCATATGAAACTGGTAAGACTTTTCGCTCTTGATGTACCTCATACTCTACGCAGCCTCTGGAGACATTTTTCTTTCCCCCTGTAATTATTAGTAATTTTGTGTTCCTTAAGACCGGATAATCTTCAAGAAATCCATAATTTTTATGACTAGTAACAGAAACAGCTTCAATCCGAGTGTAAAAGTTTTAAACGGATATTTTTACTCGATCGGTCAGTTACCTGTTAACATATATTATTATTATTATATTGAATCTTGGCAATCCTTTGGCGGTATTTTATTTACATTTAAAATATGATGAGTCAGCAATGTGATTTATAAACAAATATAATTTTTGTTACACAATGATCAAGATTTTAGATTATGAAAGTGTAATTTATAGTCAGTGGTATGTAAGTACTTAGCTACTACGACTTTTACATATCATCGTATTTGTTATCACGTATTACAGCTCCTGATGAAGTTATAAAACGTAATGAAATATTGAGAGATAGAACAATTCAATTGTTTCTTTAACCCACAGCCCGAATACCCGTTATTTTATGCTTCTTTTTTCAGATTGTACGGTCGTTAATTCTTATAATCTAGCAAACAAGAAGCGGCACACATCACATGACGTAAGTTCATGCTAATGTAAAAGCTAATCGTTTACTACTGGAGTTTTTGCTAAAATAACTGTAATTTAGTTATAGGCACAACCTTGATTTATTCACAAACAAAACATACATACAGTGGCTAGCAAAAGAATAGGGACACTAATGTAATTATGAAAGAAAGTGTTTCTTCATGTATATTTTCGAATGAACAAATGTTTAGAATATGAAAATATATATATTACAAACTACTGACAATAAATATATAGAAATAAATTGAAACATATACTTAAATAGAAAAAGTCATGGTAATACGAACTAATACATACATATAATGCGAGCATTTAAATAGGGACACTGAACAATTTCATTCAACATTAATACTTTGTGGGATATCCTTTAACTTTAATCACTGCGACACATCTACTAGGCATAGAGTCAATGAGATGTTGACATTGTGTCACAGGAATATTGTTCCGGACCTCGTTAACACATCGAAACAGTTTATTCCGAATACTGAGTTTTACATGTTGCCAGTTTTCTATAGGGTTCAAATCGGGACTGCAGGAAGGCTATGCCAGAAGATCTGCTTGACTTTTTTGAAACCACTCTTTTGTAGTCTCGACAGTGTGCTTAGCATCATTGTCTTGTTGGTATTTCCAAAGCACGGACAAGTGATCGGCGGCATATGGCAGCATAGCGTTCGATAAAATGTTAACATGCACATGTCGATCCATTATTCCATTAATGCTGTGCAACGGACCAACTCCTCTATACGACATACAACCCCATACTAAAACTTTTCTTGCGAAACCTTTCACGTTTGTTATTGTATACTTAGGATTCATCGCTTCATTGACACATTTTCGTACATATCTTCCACCATCCGATCTCATTCTATTAAATTTCGACTCATCACTAAATAATAAAAATGTTCATTGGTCTGTAGTCCAGAGCAGATGACTTCTGGCAAAGTTTAACCGTTTCATTCGATTTATTTTGCTTATAAGCGGTTCTTTCGTTGCGACTTTGTCCATACATTAATCGATCTTCTTCTCTACTCATCTCTTTGTGAATATTGTAGTATGGTAATACTCCATTAGTAAAATTACCAATAAAAAGATGTAAATTTTATAGAAAGCATTCTTTAACCTTCCTATACTCACGTCAAAATGAAAGACGTATACTATACTATATAAATCGGCCTCATAGACCGTATGCGTGAGTATAGGAAGGTTAAGAAATACAAAAGCGTTGTAAATATATACCACACACATACACTTGAAACATTTCAAAATCTAGAATTCCAAATTGCTATAACGACGTGCCGAAAAAAAAAGAAATGAAGTTTGTTGATGAACGACGGAATGGTGAACGACGAAAAAGTCAGATAAAAAGTTATATAAAATAGCAGGGTTGAACAGAAGTAGACCACATCAAAAAAGAAGTTGTTGTTTACAAACGACGAACAAACCAAAGAAAATAGAAGTACAATAAAAGGAAAAGACCAAAGAAAAGAAGTGAAGAAAGAATTCAAGAGAAAGAGAGAGAGAAATTAAGAATTAGAAAACAAATTACACTTATACTCACACTAGGTAATATACTTTGACTATATTGTTCATTATTTTGTTAACATAATACTAAAATTATATAAATATTATTTGTAATAATTTTTGCTTTCTATACAATTAACTAAGTTCTCACTACAATATCTACCGCCGTTTTCAATGGATTCCGACGTGAGAGACGTACTATTTGTCTATCCCCTGTTCTTCCCTTTTTATGAATTTTTTCCTAAGTTTTGTGTTTTTAGAAATATTTTATTTGATTAGTAACCATCTTTTTTGACATAGATAGATGGTTAGCTATTTTTCGAAAACTCCAACCATCTTCGCGAAGTTTTAGAATAGTTTTTTGTAGTTCGCGTGTACAGTGTTTTCCAAGGGCCGTGTCTTAACGAATTCACTTCGTGCTATTGTGACTATTATTATTGGGCGCTTAATATACCAAAGTCTGGTTTGTACAATTGCGTATTAATAATATAACTAGTGGGTTACTTGAGGAAGAAGTATACTAAATACAATATTATGGCAACTGTCCCTATTTAAATGCTCGCTGGTATGCGACCAATCGTGAGAAATGCAAACACACATTTTAATACTTCGGAGAAATGCAAGTGGCATGTCTTAAGTATTCACATTTATTCATTTCTAAAAACTTTATAGCAAAAAAAAAAAGTACTTTCGTTTCGTTTAAAATTGTACAAAGACACTAAACCTTAAATACATAGGGGTCCCTATTTTATTGCTTGTATGTCAAGCAAACGACTACCGGAACTGACCTTTATAAATTTTGGATACGTGGTCGCTTGCTTGCTTAGGAATACTATACGTGTATAGATATACATAATGCATAACTGTGGTTAATGCGTAACCCACATTTTTATGAGATGGATTTTTAGGTAATTAAACGATTTTCTTAGCCTCATCTTGTATACTCGTATTTAATTTATTTGTAGATCTCCCAAAAAAGGTAGAAAGGTAAAAGAAAGAAAGAAAGAAAGAAAAAAAGACAGAAAGAAAGAAAGAAAGAAAGAAAGAAAAAGATCTTCCAGAGAATATGTAGTATAGAATTTACATTGTTGAATTAACCTTGTTATGATACTCATAATTTTTTTGGGCGTTATGTTACAATTTCATATCATATCAAATATTTTAATATCTATGTTGTTATATTTAATCACGTGTATATAACGTGATATTCGAAGTTTACAAACAAAAGGCGATAATGTTTATTACGTTTCGCTCAACTAAGTAAGTGAGATGTATTTTTAAATATAAAATCCATGTTTCCTGTGTCTAATGACCGCGTGCATAGATACATACAGTTGCATACAGTACTACTGAATGGAATTAGCGCAAACTCGTAATTTTGTAGTTTTGATAATTATTTAACAAAATAAAACAACTAACATTATTACAGTTATTAATTTTTCTTCATTTACAATAAATAATTAATAGCTCTACAGGTCTAGTAGACCCATGGCTTGTTTTACTACGTTTTGCCATCGCTTCCTATCCTGCGCTTTTTATCTCCACTCGGATATTCCCATTCTTCCCAGGTCCTTCTCCACTTCCTTCCCCATCTCATCCTTGGTCTTCCTCTCCTTCTTTTCCCCCCAATTGCAAGTTGGAGTACTGTCTTGGTTGTTCTTCCGCGTTCCATCCTCTCAATGTGTCCCGCCCACCGTAATCTTTGTGCTTTGACCATCCCTACTATGCTTGGTTCTTTATATAGTACCTTTAATTCTTCGTTCGTTCTTCTCTCCCATCTATCCCCGGCCGTAAATTCTTTTAAGAATTTTTCTTTCCCAAATTTCGATTTGTTTCTGTTCTAATTTTCCCATTGTCCACGTTTCGCATGCATACGTCGCTATTGGTCTAATTACTGTCTTGCAAACTCTCACTTTCACAGCTCTCGAAACAATTGTCAACCTCAGCACAGTCCCCATTGCAAACGCACACCTGTTCGCAGCCATCAACCTCGCTTGTATTTCTTCCGTCAAGTTTGGTTTCCTTGTAAATATCGTTAGTATGTGAACTTCTTTACCTCCTGAAATTTGAGCTCTTTTCCTTCTATGGTGTTAATACTTAGGTAGCCATCTTCATTAACTTCTTTGTCTGTCCACGCCATGTATTTTGTCTTTCCTCCATTAATTTCTAAACCCATTCTCCTCGCCGCCCTCTCTATACTTTCTGTCACTCTTTCGAGTTCCCCTTTCCTTCTGGTCATTATCACCACATCGTCCGCATGTGCCAGACATTGACGACGTTTATGATAAATTAGGACTGATCTATTTATTTGCGCATCTCTTATTATTTTTTCCAACACTAGATTAAACGCGGAGACAGTTATTCGTTATTCGAAAAAGTTGAAAATCGGTAGACAGCTCGGCCCAGAAGGCAAATTGTTCGTCCTGGAGCACCTGTTTGGTCTCCAGATCTTCTCGGAGACGGCTTAAAATTACTGCCTCTGCTGTCTTTGACAGACCTGACAGCAGGCTTATGCGGCGGTAATTCTGGGGGACCTTCGGATTTCTTCCCGATTTGGGGACCACTCTTACGTCGGCAGTTTTCCAGACCGCCGGAAATAGGCCCAGCGTTAGGATTCCATGATGTTAACGAACTTATGCAATAATGGTTTCGGCAACATCTTGAGCGCGGCGTTGGTTATGCCATCCGCTCCCGGAGCTTTCTTCAGTTTCGTCGGCTTGATGTACGCCTCCAATTCTCTGATGGTCGCCGGCGGACTCGCTGCCTCAGGAGGACTAGGGAGGTTTTCGGAGAGCCTCTGCGCTTCTTTTTCGAATTCCTCGTCGGAGTCGTACTCCTGCGGACCCCTGAAACGGCACATATCCTCTGTTTCCTAATCTTCAGGGCCCTGGAAGGCTTCCACAACGATTCGTCGGCGATAGCCAAGGACGACACTTGGTCGGACCATCTCTCCCAGCGGAATTTGCGCGGCTCTTATCTGAGTCGGGTCGTCAGATGGTTAGCAACGACTCGATCAGCAGGTGCGAGCGTTATCTGCGTTCTTTTATTGGCCCTTCGTTTCTCTTTCAGAGCCGGAGGCAGCCACTGTTGGAAATTATGCTGCCTACGGAGAAACGCCGCCCCGGAAATGGAATCCCGGATGATGTTTGTAAGCGTGACGGCCGCTCTCGCCAGGTTGTCAGGTCCATCGACGTTGCCTATCTCATCGGCGCGGCGCTCCGCAGCCTCGGCAAACCGGGCCCAATTCACGCTCCGCAGAGAGGGGTGATCCAATCTTCGCGTCCTACCAACCAGGTCGATGATGATTGGGTTGTGGTCAGACGACATCTCTGGGACTGAAGTGACTACCATACGTCCTCAGAGTCCTCTTGTGATGGCGAGGTCGAGTATGTCCGGCCTTACGCCGGCTGGGAAAAACGTCGGACCGTCTAGGGGATGCACCGAAACATCGTTGGCGGAGATGTGTGCAAACATTCTCCGGCCAGACGAGTTCGTAGTGTTGCACCCCCAGAACGGGTGTTTCGAGTTAAGATCTGCGGCGATAAGGACCGGACCCGCCATCAGTTCATCCGCGTCGCCGGACTTGTACCTTGACCTGGGTGGGGCATAAACAGAGGCGATCTTGAGCCAATTGAATGCCGGGGGCTGAATGTAGATTGCCGCCGTCTCCAGAGAGCGCAGAGGGTGCACGACCGCCTGCGAGTGGCCGATGTGTGTCCGGATTGCTACGGCGACTCTTCCGCCGCGTCCCGTTATACGGTCGGAACGGTAGATCCGGAAGTTGACAATTTTGCATCGGTCACCCGGGCGCAACCACGTCTCGTCGACGAGGAGGACGTCGACGGCCTCCTGGGAGAGGAATGTAGAGAGAGAGGAAGTTCATCGTGCTTGCCGGATAGGCCGTTTGCGTTCCATGCCACAATCTTCAGCGCAGAGACGTTGTCCTCCACACACGAATCAGCCATTTCTCACCGGATAATTCTCGGCCGAGCAGAAGACCTGAATAGACTCCGCAACGGTAGCAAGGTGTTGTACTGCGTGGAGGAGCGCCAGAAGGACTTGGGACATCTCATCCGATTTTTGTAATTTAACTTTCCTGCCCGATTGAGGCGTCGCGGCTGCATTCGTGTGGGCCCTCTTGTTCTGGGCTTTGGGGATCCTCGGCGTCTTCTGCGCAGGAGCGACGCCAGGGGGCACTTGCGCGAAGGTATCACCAGCCCTTTGGGTGGAAATGGGCTGGTTATTTTCTTGGAGTTTCCGGGGCATCTCCTGTCGGATTGGAACCGGCTTCCACTTCGGGCACTTGGGGCAGCCTTTATAGTTTGCAGGGTGGGGATCTCCACAGTTAGAGCATGTAGCGGGCTCAGTCTTCGGCCGCGGGCATTCGCTAGCAACGTGGGGCTACGTTGCTAGCGACGCACTTTCGGGGGCGGTACAGCGCGATTGCGCATGTCCATACCGCTGACAACAGAAGCATTGTCCCAGCCCTGGGCGAGCTCTCATAGTCTCTACAATTATGTCCAGGGAGAATGCTTCCGTTAGTTGGTAAATGTCTTTGTATTTCTTGTCAATCTTGACTACTACCAGCGGCATGGGCGCGCCCCCTAGTGTTCTTCAGCCTGACTACTCCTTCAGGATGAAATCCTTCCTCATGAAGGTCATTCAGCACCTCATTCGTCGTGAACTCCACGGGAACGCCCCTCAAGACAACGTTGAGGAGCTTCTTGTTGGGGAGTTGATACGTGTGGAAGAGGATACTTTCTATGAGAAGTTGTGTAATTCCTCGAAAGTTGTCTTCACTCGACGGAAATACCCTTATACCCTCGGGAACCGTCTGGGCCTTGAAGCTGTATCCCCTTCGTTTGATCAACGACGATATCTCTACCCAACGTGTCCTGTCTCTGATGACTACAGGTGGAATTTTCATCTCGGCTGAGAGTGCCCTCCGCGTTCGAACCTTGAGGTGCATCTTCGGGGGAAGCACCCCGTTTTTAGATATACGACCCGTTCGTTTGCCAACAACAGTGGCGGAAGCTTCGAAAGAAGCGTTCAAATCGACCATTTCAGGGGTGTTCGTTTCCTGTGAAACGGGTGACCTCGGATGTAAGTTGTCACCCGCTCCAAGTAGGTTTGTCGCCAATGTGCTCTTTTCTCCGCGAGATTGGAGTATTTTCATGAGAGTCGCGACAAATTTATGAGTTTCAGACGTCGGGAGCTCTTTTAGGTCGATGATACGCGGCTTCTTCATCTGAGCCGGAGTAGGAGTGTCGATCATTCTGATGCCGTCCTGTGTATCAGCTACCGTCCCAGAAGGAGGGGACGAGTGTACGTCTACGGTAGTGATAATGGTATTGGGCGGAGTTCTTTGCATCGTTAATTTATTTACCAACGATTCAAAATGATATAAAAAAGTATTATTTATTTAAAATTGTAAGGGATGATTGCGACGGACCTGCTGGGGGTGTAAAGTGCCCACTCCCGGCCTAACAAGCGAACTAACAAAAAGAAATATGTAGATATAAAAACAGCTAAAACAATAAAGTGTTTTTAATTTAATTTATTCCTTTTCTTTTTTAAATTATTCTTTTTCTTTTTTCTTTTTTGATCTTTTCTATTCTTTTTCTTTTTTCTTTTTCTTTTGTATTTATTTTCTTGTGTTCTCTGTTTTCTTTTTTATTCTTTTAATTTTTTTCTATTATTTTACTTTTCTCTCTTTTTCTCTTAAATTTTTTCCTAATCTTCTCTATTTAATTAAAAGGAGAGAGTCTTAATGAACAACGATCTCTTCTTTATAAGGGTGGATTGTTTGCCCTCGTCAAATGATATTCCTGAAAGCAGGATTCGTCGAAGGAATCCTTCTTTCGCCTTTACGGCGGTCGTCCGGTTTAACGGGCAATCCAGTAGTTAGTACCAAACAATTATCACCTTTCTGATGACCAGGAATTCACACAACAATACAGCACATAGCGGGTTATCCTTCCTCCACTGACAACCAATTGTAAAACGTTAGTGAATAAGAGTACTGTCACTCAAATGGTTAAAGTACATAATCACTTACCTTTACCACTAAAGCGATTACATACTAGGCCATTTAAGAAATTCCTCTCCAAATAGCTATCAGACGGAGTATACTACAGCGTAGATTAATATTTCTCCAAGATATTTTCAAATAAGTGCGTTATAGTAGGGACACTTATATTAGTTATTTAATTGCCTTTGTTTCTTTTGACATTTTTTGTTTGTCTTCGGGTGTTCTTTTGCACTGTACTTTTGTTTTATATTTATTTTATTATTTTATTTATTGGCACATCGGATGTATTGTCATTGCATTGCTGAATTAAATAAATCTATCTATCTATCTATCTATTCCATACTGTTTTAAAATTAACACTAATAGTAAAACTTGATCGCTGCTTAATTGAAAATTTTTGTGCTTATACACCACACCAAAACATAAATATTAAAAGGAAATTTCAACGCACTTTTATTATTGTCAACAGCCTTCATACAGCTAACCCACCGCAGATAGAAAGTTTGTGTTCGAGCTTGTACATTCTTTTTATTAATCCCATAAACTGCGAAATAGGAAATTGTAAATATCTTTTGTAAAGAAGTAACTTTAAGTTACTTTACAAATACAAATATAATAAAACAAAATGCCCAAACACCACTTTAAACAAACAATTTTCCGGATACTTATTCACAAAATACGTAGTGACCATAATTTGATTACCAAGTACTGCAATAAATACATACTGCAATGATATTTGATGGTTATTTAGAATAGCGTATTGAACTTTAAAATATAGGTTGTGACTATTTGGAAAAAATTTAATTGATGAATACGACTATTATTTGTTATTTTATGTTTTCAAATGTTTAACTTGCCGTCACTTTTTAAATACATCATCTTATCTTTTTAACATCAAATAAACATAAACAATTTTATAACTTTTGAACACATGATGTTACCTAATCATAATATAGATTACTAACGATCCTAACGGTAAAGACAAGTAAGGTGTAACATTGAACATAGTCAAACAAAATTACTATATAGAACGTTCAAAGAAATTGTTTCAATACTATGTAATACAAGTTAGTATTCTAGGGTATTAGAGCTGTTTCGTTATCGTCTGGCGTTGACCTCAATGATCGTGTGTACAGACTTTTTAAAAACATTGGGTTATTTTGGTTTATGCAAAAATTTGATTTGATAAGAATTTTTCGATCTCTTGTGTAAATATGTGATGTATTGTCAAATGAAAATTTATTTGAAGCCATGAAAAAGCTGACAAAACGGCAATTACATCGTTTGAAATTAACGAATAGTAAACAACTGGATATACGACGACGACCATAACGACAGACGAAACAGAAATGAACAATAATTGGTCAAATATTTTTAGGTTGCCGATATATATAGCGGTATTTCACTCATGTCGTCGCTCTATTTCGTTTCATCGTCAAAATTCGGTAACTGAGTCAGTGCCAAAGAATAATGAAACAACTTTATGGAGAAATATTTCGGACTGCAAATTCTTGTATGATGAAAAGAAAATAAGTATTTAATGTGGGGAAATAATTCGCTAATGAAACTGGTCGAAATGTAATTCAATTTTTAGGGGCTTGGCGAAAGTGTAGCTGGTAAATTTTGGATGCCGATTCTGATTGTATATTTGGTATCTTTGTACAATATCGGTCCAGACGCGGAGTCTTCTCTAGATCCTCTCTTCCCCGCACTTGTTCTTGCAACAATAAAGCAAATTTGGATTTTCGAGGTAAAATTCAAGATTTAGACTTTTGACAACCCTTGTAATGTTTTTCTCTAAGGATACATCTGTCATAAGATGCCAGAACACTCCAAAGTCGGAGACACATACAATATCTACCAATCGCTACCTTCAACTTATATATCCTTTTCATATTATACTGTCTACACAACACAAGGATAACATAAATTATGATTATAACTTTTATATTTAACGCTTACAAAAAAATGTAGAAAAGTTCTTATCTCTGGATCGTAAATCCAATTGTAGCGTAACCTTTAAACACTTTATCTTTCACATTTCTCTATGTCTAACAAAATAGTACAATAGATACTTTTCTTTCCCTACATCGTAAATATAGGAAATTTGGTAAATTTCCCTCGTCCACACATTTATTAAATATGGTGGTAAGAGCAGAAGCACACACCCCAAACACATTCCGAACAAATTTAGTATTCACAACATAAGCATCAGTTGTCAGCTTCCCTTTCATTTCTCAATTATTTCGTGAGTGTTTATGGGTTCAAAATAGAAGGATTGGCCGTTGGACACGACCATCGCTCGAAGGTGCACATCGAAATCATCCGTTGATTGTACCTGTTTCAAGGCTTTCTCTGCCACACTCCCAAAAAGAGAGACATCTCGTTTGCTCCTATCCGCGACTGCACTGTGTCCTTGGAAACTTTACTCTCACGATTTATGATATTCCAAATTGCTCTTTGCTTGTTATCGGCACTATTAATATAGTTCTCGATTTTAACTTTCTTGTTCATTGTCAGCCGCTCATGATATTCTCTTTTGTATTTCCTATATAAATTAAAATTTTCAGAACTATTTGTCACTTTCGCTATTACATGGATCGATTAGTTCAGCATCTTCAGGCGAGTCTGCTTTATAGTAATTATGTTTAGTGTGTTTCTTTTTTCCTTTTCAGGAAAATGTTTGTTAAAAAGTGTTAAGAACGTGTCATGGAACAGCGCAAATCGGTCCTGCGAGGATCCCACTGACCAGTCAGTCCCCCGCACAATCCTAAACAACTCCTCCCTAAAAAGGTTCATGCTTTCATCACTAAAGATTCTCCTCCTTACGATGCTATTTCTGTTAACCTCTATATCAATGTTTTCCTCATAAGAAATCGATTGAGAATCATGGTCCGATAAATGCAGATTCAGTGTTTTCATGTCAAAGTGAGAATGATCTTGGTTCACATAAATATTATTCCGACATGTTGCACACTTTTGTCGTATATAAGTGGGTTTATAAAACAGCTTATGCAAATTGTAAGTACTTAATAAATCTTCGATATCTTGTAATAGTTTACTATTTCTATACGAAGCAAAATTAAAATCCCCCATCGGGAAAATTTTTGGGTATGTGTTCAATTCGAAAATCACATCCAGCACACGGCTCGAACTCTCCAGAAATATTGCAAGATCTCCACTAGGAGGTCTATAGATGGATATTAAGAATGTGTTGTTAATGAATATTTTGGCAGCAGCTATTTTAATATGCATTTCAACCGAAAGAGTTGTAATATCTGGGCACTCAACGGTAGGTAGAGATATACGTGTCAGAACCATAGACCCACCACGTTCGTTTATTTTACGACACTGCGCTGAGCCTATATTATAATTCTGCAATCGCAGATTAGTCAAGTTTTCAGTTGTCATCCAGTGCTCTGTAACACTAGCAAAGTCGTAACATTCACGATTTAGTGTTATTTCCAAAGCATCTAGCTCAGGAGTCAAAGATTGTATATTGCAGTTTAAAGCTTTGCGTTTAGTACGATTGGTGTTAATAGATGCTGCTGCGCCTAAAGTCGCGCCCATGCATCTATCCTTCATCCTCCGCACATCTCCTGAAATCAGCAGCGAGTCATTCCCCACTCCGTGTGCTTCTACGTAGCCTCTATTTGTCGTTTGCTCCGCTGAAAATAATAATTACTGCCTACTACACCACTAGGCCACAATTTTGGTCTTTTAAAGTCCTCAACATTCTCGGTTAGAATTGATATTTTAAAAGAGGTATACTTTTCAGGATATTTGGATTTAATTTGTTCACATTTACCTTGTTTAATGTTGTTTCGCTCTATATATGTTACTACTGTACTAAAAGAACTAAAATTCGAAATTTTGAAGTTGAAAGAGCCAAAGTGAAAACCCAATGAAAACTCAACGAAAACCCATCGAAAACACTTATCTCTAAGACTAAAGTACAAATAGACCAACCACACCTGCACACGTGACGGCTTGACCCAACTACCACGGAATCCTTCGGCAAATCGGTCGGCAAACTAGGAAATTAAGAAAAAAAAAAAGAATAAAAGAAATAAATGGGATAAGGGAACGCTTAAAGTCAAAGGATACAAAGGGATAGGATACGGGTAAATAAAGGATGGTGAAATGCCAATCACAGGTGCACATATGCGCTCAATCCACCAGACCGCAAGCGAAGAGAAAACCACCCTGAAAACAAAAAAAAAAACGCGAACGGTAGAAACTGTGGCCAAACGAAACGAATAAGTGACAAAGTTTATAGTCCAGGGTGGCCCAGTCCCAGACTGACGAGTTGAAGGCTAAAGGCAAAATAACAAACACAAATGAACGTTAAATCCTAAGTCCGGAACAAAAGGAAACGCGAATCAAGAACGGGTAATGCCGGTCTCAAAACCTTGAAGGCCCAAAGTGAAACCGAACAGGCTTTATTGGACGACAACACGACCTTCCAAGAACGTCAAAATCGGTAAGAATATCGAAGAAAATCGAAAGAAAAACGAAAATCGAGAACGGTATTCCGAAAGTCAAACTCAGAAGGATAGAGAAAAGGCAAAACCGAAAAACGATAGAGAAAAGTTAAAATCGAAAAACTATAACGAAAAGTCGAAATCGAGAACGATAACGGAACGTCAAAATCGGAAAAGATAACGGAAGGTCGAAATCGAAAATTCTATATCGGAAAGATGTAATGATTATTTCCGTTACGAGAATTTCGGGAGGCAAAAGTCCCGGTGAACAACACTGAGTGATTCAAGTGGTTGATAGTGGGCGTTCACAAAAGATCTGGCGTATTATAGCCCCAACCAGGTGGGCAATCCTAACTAATCGTCTGAAGGTTACGGTTTGAGGTGTTCGACACTCCACGAGCCGTTCAGTATATTTCCATCATAATCCTTTAATTCGTAAGTGGTAGGAGCGATACGGGCGATGAATCAAAAAGGGACCCAAATACTTATCAGGTAATTTGGCGGTAAAATATTTCGAAGCATCGGATAACACGAAATTCTTTCTCCATACCACTTGATTAGGATAGATCGGACGATGACGTAAATCATATCTAGCTTTAGATATTTCGTACGCCTTTTGCAGACGAGTTCGAATTTCGAGTTCGAGTTTCGTAAAACCTGCGGAACGGTCTATCGTATAACTAGAATCTGATGGTCAGAACCTGCAAGTGTCATATCAAAGCACACTTGAGCTTTGCTAAATATTTGTCCCAATCACGATGGTTGTCGGAAAGGTAAGCGATGAGCACGGTTTGCAAAACACACATAACATGTTCGGTAGGATCAACTTGTGGATGGTAGTAGGACGTATAAGCTGGTTTTACTTCGTATTGTGCCAAAAGACGTCGGTATTCGTGAGATTTAAACTGAACTCCATTATCCGAAACTATCCTTTTCGGTACTCCAAAGATCATGAAAACGTCACGTTCGAGATGTTGGACAATTTTGTTGGCGTTAGCCTTTCGTAACGCAAAGCAAAGGCTGAATTTACTGAAAAGATCACAAACCACCAATACACTGATATGCCTGCTTAGAGCGTGGCAAAGGGCCTACAAGATCGATGCTGATCACTTCCCAAGGTCGAGATGTCTGCGAATGACCTCCCACAGTACCTACAGTTTCTTTTTGCCCAGGTTTAGAACGTAAGCACACCTGACATTTTCGAATCTAACGAACTACGTCTGCCTGCATTTTAGGCCAGTAATAACGAGACGCTAGACGACGAAATCTTTTGAATACACCTAAATGACCACCAGTTGGTGCATCGTGATATTTTTGCAATAACTCGCAACCTTGTTCTTTAGGCACTACCAGCTTCTAGTTATCTGCCTCTGCAGTTAGTTCCGGATATGTGTTTCGCACAGATGTATGTACTTGATCATTCGAAAACCAGTATATTGAACTGGGTTAGCTAAAACGGATTGATGTAATTTGTTGTATGTTTAATGGGTTTGACAGGTAAATCATTAATCGCATCAACGACGGGAACTGACCAATATAAAACGTCCGAGACGAGATGTTCTTTGTCCTTCCGATGAATCACTTCCAAATCATATTGTTGAAGTCTTGTTGACAGGCCAATGAGCCAAACGACCTGACGGATTTTGTAATTTGCTCAACCAAAGCAATGAATAATGATCCGTTATGACCTTAAAATGTGATCCTTCAATATATGGAGGAAGTTTTTCAATCGCCCAGAGAACGGCGAGACAGTCTTTCTCTGTAGTAAAAGTTTCGTTCAGTATGTGTTAACGATAGGCTTAAATAACAAATCACTGTTTCGCCCTCCTCAGTTTTCTGTGACAAGACTGCACCCAATCCAAAATTAGGTGCATCAGTTTGTATGATGAATTCTCTTGTAAAGTCGGACACGAAAGTACGGGAGCGGAAACTAAATGGTTCTTTAAAATTGTCCACGATTCTTCACAACTGTCATCCCACACAAATTTAATATTTTTCTTCAACAAACGCGTCAAAGGGGCGATAAGGATACACAATTGATATTTCGAAACGATGAGTTTGAGTCCAGGTTGAGTCAGACGTTCCGACCTCCGATAATATCCGCAACTGACTCAAAAGTTTGCGTAATGATAATAATATCATCCAAATAAACGAATACATGAGTCTCGAAGTCTGCTCCAAGAACACCATCAATAAATCTTTGCAAAGTACTAGGTGAACCATTAAGACCCATGGGTATGCGTAAGAATTCAAATAGACCGCGATTAGGAACTGTAAAAGCCGTATATTTGCGGGATTGTTCGGCCATAGGAATGTGCCAATATGCAGACCGCACATCTAAGGAAGTGAGAAACTTCGCATCTCGAAGTTTGTGCAAGGTATTCGACACGTAAGGTAAGGGGTAGGCATCTACGCAGAACCGATATGAACCATCCTTTTTCGGAACCATTAAAATAGGGGATGCCCAATCTCTATGAGATTGTGGAACAACACCGAGTCGTAATAATTCGTTTAATTCCTTGTCAACGAAAACCTGCATAGCGGGGAAATGGGATAATATCGTTGTTTAATTCGCGGCGAATCGCAATGAATAGTGTGCGAAACTAACGAAGTACAACCCAATTCACCATCTCTGCTGACCGGAAATTCTTTCTCGACAAGTTCGGAAAGCTGTTGATGTGGTTTAGGTGTAAGATCACTAACGATATGATCATAGGATTCTCCGAAAACGTCCATTCGCCTCGGCGAAGATCAGGTACGATACCATGCATACGCCAAAAATCTGCACCTAAAATAAGTCGAACGGTAACAGATGGAACTAAGAAAACTTCCACAACACGGATCTGATCGCGTAAACGAATTGGAACGGAAACAGTACCAATGACGTCACAATTCGAACCGTTGGCTGCGACACATCTAGAAATTCCTTTGAAATAGGTAAACTCAGATTACATAAAATCGCGCAACCCTGCTCTCCTGCAATTGTTCTGGAAGCACCAGTATAAAGTAATCCTAGCATAGGTTTATCCAAAATAGATACGGAAAGATACAGACGCTTGTCGTTCCGAGCACTGGCTAAAATAAAGTTCAAAATTGGCGAGTGTTCTGGATTGATCGGTTTATCGGAATTTGCTCGCCTCGTCATACGGCCACCTAACGAGACCTGCGTTCGTTTCCCGAACAACGATTACAATTTGCTTTCATTACATTTGATTTACCGCATCCATAACAATGCCTTTTCGGCGGACCACTACATTGAGATGACCGATTACCTTCTCTACAACAATTCCAACAAGTTCTTTTGGGTCTAGGACGAGGCTCGGTATTTACGGTCGCTAAATTTGAGTACAACTGTATATACGCGAGATCAGGTTCCATAGCTCTATTTCGATTTTGTGGTGGTGCAAGTGATTCGACGTAAACACACCTAGCCTCCAATTTGCGACATAACTCCACTAATTGGTGAACTGAAGTAACTTCTCTTAATCCCAATTGCGATTGATAGAATTGCAAGATATTTCGTAAAAGTATACGGAGCTGAACAGATTTCGGAACTTTAGTACTAAATCGTTTAAATAAATTCGACATTACAGATACATAAATACCTATCGATTCATTTTGACCTTTCGTCCGTCGTTTAACCTCCTCCAGCAATATATCATCATCGGTCGAACTTAAGCCGATTGTTTGGAAGTGTCGACGAATCCGACGGATATCAAGAGACGATTCGTGACAATGGGTGAGACTTGCATTCATCGCTACACACCAGAAACTAAAATGTAATCAAAACACTGGACGGCACGCGGTGCATCAGCTCCGAAGTAGGTAAAGACCATTCACTCGGCTGGAAAGTGATGGCATCAATTTTTTTTTAGGAAGCAAAAGGAATTTGGATAATAGGCGTTGTTTTACCGCGAAAATGCGCCCGCTCATTTAAATGCGATCGTTCAGCAAAAACTGAGAGAAATAAAGTTTGTTATCGCGCGTATCATGATTTCTGTCGTTACAATTGTTGCTTTTATTTCATCTTTGTTCGTGGTCTTGGGAGTCATCGATATTCTTATGTTATCGATAGCTTATTGATTTTACGATAAAGGGAACCTACATGCATAATTAATATCCGTTTTCAGTTTAACGAATCTTCGAGGTTAGGTCAGATTATGGTAGACCTTGGTAGAGTATACACGTTGTTTCGCGAAGTGATTTTCTTCAAAAAGATTTGATCATTTGAATTCTCGGCACTTCACTTCGTCGGCAGTTCCGTTGCCTCTTTATTACCGATTAATTTCGGATTAATTGAAGCACGTGTGACATCCGTAGCCATTTTGGCCGTTTTATTTTATATTGGAGAAAACGCTGTCATTTGGCCGACCCTTGGAGTTACGATCCCACATCGCCGCGCATCGCCGAGGGAACATACAGCTAAGTGGTATCCTACTATAAACTTTTCTTTATTTTTTTAAAATTTTAAATTAGAGTCAAATCATTGTAAATTTTAAGTACAACTTAATTAACTAGATTTATTATTTAAAGTTCCATTTAAAAAGAAGAAAACTGAAAATTTCTAGTCAATAGTTAACCCTCTAACCGGCCAATTTTTTTCGATTAAAAAAATTATTTATTGATAGTTTTTGGATAAATAAAAGATACGTTAATGTTAAAAGTTGAAAAACTTTAAAACTTACCTTCCAGGCGAGAAAATATATTGACCGCCAAAAGGCGGACCTGCCTGGTAACGTAATAAAAAATTTTAATTAAGGGATAATTTTACTTGAAATTTTATTCAGTTTTTTTATTGTATTGTGTGATAAATTTGGAAACATTTTTTATCGGTTGATAAGCATAGTGCAATTTGCAAAAGCAATTTGCATTTAGTACAATACATTTGTGTTTCGGACTTACATCCCTGTAGTTTGCACCCGGTTTTACCACTGCGGTCCAAAATGTCAGGCATGTCCAACTCCATCAAAACGAATGTCATTTGTTGGACGATACGATTTGTTTGGTTTTTGTGTTTGTGGGTTTTGGCTCTGAGGTCTACCAACAGCTCTTTTGGTGTTAGCGTTTTCATAACGATAAAGAACATCAGCCACCTCAACACGAAAATCTGGTATTTTTTTATGAGTAACATCTTCACAGTCAATTCCATGAATACGCTGGAAAAGGAGGTAGGAATTCACTAACGACATATCAGTTAGGTGATAAAATAAACGCAAAGTCCATTTCTTTGTTTTCACTCTGATGTGATAGCGACCAAGTAAACTGTCCATCAACTCACGTTGTTGTTGACTTCTGGCAGATGTTTTTCTACGTTTGGTAGTTGACAGTCTGGGTCTTCGAAATCATCATCGCCGTCAAAGTCGAAATCGTCTTCTGAATCTGCGCCATTCACTGATTCAGCCATGAGTGCTTCAATTTCCTCATCAGTTAATTTTGAAAGATTAAAATTTTTTCTTTGTGAAAACATTTTCAAACGGTTAATTCCTTTCTAGAATGTTTAAAACCAAAAATGTTTAAAGAAAAATGAAACGGAAAACACTATGAACTAGAGCAATATGTATGCAAAAGTAGCTTGTAACCGGCAGGTCCGCCTTTAGACGGTGTCCAATTTTCACCGGCTAAAAGCTAAGTTTTGCTAAAAACCTGGTATTAAAAACACTGAACACAAAAGAATATATATTTACCTGTATGAAAATAATTCTTTTACACGCAAATTATGAATTAACAGGGTTTTATACTTTTTCAAAATTCCACTTGATACACAAATAATTATTTTACACACTTTGTCAAAAAAATGACTTAAGCACTCAACAGTTTGCAATCAAATGACAAATGCTTGCTGCTATTTGCCTCAATAAGAGAATTGTTTATTTCTCTGCTGATATTTACCGTTAGAACAGAGCTTTTATGAAATAGAGCTGCATAGCAACGTATTTATTATACACGGTCTAACGGCAGGCTCGCCGGTTAGAGGGTTAAACTTCATACATCTGAAATCGGTAAATTTGTTATTAGAAGGTTTAATTGATTCTTTGTAAATGATAACGTTGGCCAAGGTGATCGGTATTAATTAATTAGTACACTTAAAATATCCGGAAACATTTTTACTTTCCTTTTGGCGATTTGCCCATATTTCACCTCTAAAATCTTCTTAAATTCTTCGAATCTATATTTATTAAAAACTCCTCAACCCTATGGTTGCTTGTTTTTGTTGTTTTGTTTCCCCTTTTACTACTGCAAACCAATTTTTAACTCGGGAGATTTTACCAACTTCAGGATTCCTGCTTATCTAGGGTTTTGACAGGGAAGTATGAAGCAGGTGGCGCCCTAATTTACAGTTTTTCTTTTGAATTTATTTCACCCATTCCTTCGCTGACTAGCTGCGTGGCACCCTATTAGCCAACTTCACACCTGGGGCGAAAATTGGTGGTCTTTTTGGGAAAATTCTGTCTTTGGAATTAGAAAACGGTTGCGCCAATACACTATTACGTTTTTCTTTCATTTTCTCTTCGCGTAATGCCGATCGTTACAATTGTCGTTTTATTTAATCTTTGTTCTAGGCCTTGGGGGTCATCTTACAATCAATATCCTTATCGATAGCTTCTCGATTTTCACGGTAGAGGGAATGCTTATACAGAAATAATTTCCGTTTCCGGTTTGATTATGTGGGGTTAGGCCAGAAGATCGTCGACCTTCACAGAGTAACCACGTTGTTTTCGTGAAGTGAATTTTCCTCCAAGATTGGGTTCATGTGAACTTCAACATTGCATTGGATATTTGGGGAAAATATTTCGCATTTCTGTCGCCTTATTATCGTTTTGGATCGCCGAACCGGCGTTGGTTATTGAGAAAGGGGCGGAAGAACCGATGTTTTCGGATTAATTGAAGCACGTGTTGCCGTAGCCATTTTGGATGTAATTAACCCCGTTCGAACGGTAAGCGGTTTTTTCTATCCTAATCGAATGCTTAGAATTTCTATTTCTTAGGGGTCTTAGTGGCGGGCCGTTTTAGTACTGGGCCGTTTTTACTCTGGGCCGCTTTTATTCTGCTCCGTTTGAGGCTTGGCTGTATTACCCCTGGCTGGTTCTCGCCCGTTTAAATAACTTCTGGGCCGTTCCAATTTTACATTGGAAAAACGGGAGACGCGAGAACGGAGAGACGACTTCACTCCGCTGCCAATTGCCGAGGGAAAATCCAGCTAAGTCCATACTTCAACTTTTGCTCAGTTTTCTCTTTCCGTTTATCAGATCTTTTTTCAGGATTAGAATCAGTTTCAACTTAAATTACCTATTATATTCATTTAGAGTTTAAAAGCAACAGAAAAATTGTAGATGGCGAGTCCGGTAGCCATATTTAAAGAGGCCGATTGATAGATAGAATATTTAATTCGTTGGTACTGTCATATTTTTTTTGTAGACGAATTCGTTGGCCAAAGAAGTCGGTAGATATTATTTTATTGTTTGATAACTCAGATTCGCTGAAAACTTTACTTATATTTTTATATTTATTTATTTCGTTATTTATATATCTCCTTTTTTTTTTAAAAATTTGTTTCTTTTTTTGTTCGGCCAGTCGTTATTTAGTAAAGACTCGTCAACCGTAATAGTTATTTGCTTTTATTGGGGTTTCCCTTTTCTTTCTACCGCCAACTAATTTCTAACCGGTGCTACACAGGGAAGTGTAAAGCAGGTGACGCCCTAAAGTATTTTTTTTTTTAATTTAATTCCCCACTCTCCCGCTGACGAGCTGGCCTGAGCTGATCCTGTGAGTAAACGGCGCTCCTGGGGCGAAATTGGTGGGCTCCTGGGAAAATCCTGTCCGTGGATATACAGAAAGGTGGCGCCAATACACGCGTGACATGTATTTTTGGCGCCTAACGTGGGGCTTTAGAGAAAAAACATCCGACCTTGTCTTGGTAAATCGTTTCTGAATTTCCATCGGAAATATACTTGTGCGAGTTTTCTTCTAGGATTTACACGTATCGTCTCATCCTCTCGGTCATCTTCCAGCTTTTTATATCACCTGTAGGGA
This sequence comes from Chrysina gloriosa, assembly GCA_038088585.1. Lineage (NCBI taxonomy): Eukaryota > Metazoa > Arthropoda > Insecta > Coleoptera > Scarabaeidae > Chrysina > Chrysina gloriosa. The sequence goes on along the minus strand of CM076091.1, from coordinate 39,699,410 downwards.
AATATCGTATCGTAAGTATATATTTAGATATCGGGAAGTTGTCCGGCGGAGAGAATTTTAAGTTTTTTTGTTTTCGTTCTTTGGGATGTTTATAGAAATTTTAATGACTTGAACGATCCTCGCACTTTGTGTCAGTACCTTACCCATACACTTTCGAAAAGATCTTAGAGCTCTTCAAAGCAATATTGACGAACTTCGGGACGTCATTAATAATTTTTCGGATACTTTGTCATCAACCTTGTATTTAAAATACTCTGCTAAGCTTGCACATGCTATCGGTCGTGTTAATCGAAGTCAGCCGGTTACGGCGAATGAAACGACTACTCGATCTGCATTATTAGTACGTTTAACCGTTATGTGAATGGCAAGGTACCTGGGTACCTTTAGCGTTTTCAGCTTAATTTTTTTATAGAAGCTGATGGTCCACATACTTGAAACTTCTTGAGAACTCCTAACTATTGATACATTTTAAATTATCATTATTTTTGAGCTAAAAACTTATTTTGAATAGGCGTGGTAGACCAATTTTCTTCTTATTAAATATGAAAAACGATTATTACAAGTATATTTTTAGTGAAATGTTACCAAAATAAAATTAAAGAAAGTCGTTATGAACATGTTAGACTAAAATATTTATTTGGTAAAAGAAAAACAAACACAAAAATTCATTTTTTATATATGTATGTAAATAAAAAAACAAGCAGAAATTAACACTAAGCTACAAATAAATTTCACGTGTTTTTGCTTCTTTCCATTTCTTCATTCGTTTCACTTTCTTCAGAGTCGTGTGAGTTTTCATCAATTTCTACGTTTCCCACTAATTCAGTATCTGAAGCTTCTATCTCTTTTAATTGTGGAATATATTCTTCGTCACTTTCAGAATGTATTATATCTTCTTCACTACTTTCACATTCACATAATATGTTACTTTTATCTGTCGAAGTATATCTTTTAGAACGAACTCTTGCATTAGAATGCATTTTGTTTACAAAAAATTCACTTGAAATGTTACCTTCACTAAGTCAGAAGCTAAGATAGACTAAAACAATACACATGAAAAAAGTTTAACTTGTGTATCTTTCCTATAAAGGAAATCACAAACATAAGATGTTTTTTGTTTCACATTTGCTACCTTAGGTATATCTAGAGCAATATAAACGTTAAATTTCAAACTTGCATATCTTAACAATAACACGTTTACTAGAATTGAACGTGTATTGTAAATCTCAAATTTATTTTTCGTGATTCTGCAAATACTTTCGACCAAAAATGTTAGTTTCCAATACTATTTCCATATAGGTACTGGGGTACCTTGCCATGCTGTTAAAGGTGTTCTTTTGCTATTCACATAAGGGTTAATCACGCTCTCGACAGAATTACGTACGAATGCTAAACAATTTCAGCGAGCTTCTTCTACAGCAATGGGCTCACATGTACCGGTAAATACTTCCGACGATTCTGATACGGATAGCGAACCTTCAGTTCCCATTCCGAACATACCACAATCTTCTGTTGATCGGGGGATCCTGTTGATCCCTCATTTTCCATAGTATTTCAAAGTCTAACCAATGAACTACAAAAACACGAGCGACGAACGATGGATGGGGTTTTTAAAGAAAGTGGGATGCCATTCAAAAATTGCCTGGCCATCGTGCAGTAGGGGAGAGTGGGGTCAATTCGTACGCGGGGCAAATTCGGACATTTCAAATATTCGCTTTAATACATAAAGATTAGTTGTTTTTATAAATGAACTTGTTAGCAGTACTTTTGTGATTGTCGCTGACGATTGTTGATTTTACCGCATAAAAGGTAAGTTTCATTCATTTTATTAAAATAGTGTATTTAGTTCCTAATTATTTTATATTCTTTTTAGTTTTAGTCTCTGGTTTTAGTACAGTATTATACGTTGCAATATACAGTTTTGTTGACATGACTAGATATTGTTTGTATAATTAATCTGTTTAAAATACACTTGAATAATCTAAAATTGGCCATGTGGGGTCAGTTCGAACAAAGTGGTCGGGGTCAATGTGGACATTCCGAACTAGCCCCATTTACATCATATCAACTTCTAATATCTCACCTAACCTCTCATTTACGTGAGTTGCAGGATGGTACGAAATTATAAAGGAAAGACAGATCGTGCTCATATATCGAAAAAGTAGTTCATGATGCAATACAACATGTACTACGCCATAAAATGTCTATATGGAATGAATTCTAAGTTAAGCCTACGTACACCAGAATCAACTAGCATGGCTAGAGCGACCGCCTTTAGTAAAATAAATGTAATGGAGTTTTTCCATAATTACAGTTTACTTTTGGAACGATATAAATTTTCACCGCATCGAATTTATAACTTGGACGAAACCGGTATTACCACAGTTAAGCTTTGTCCTAAAGTTATTGGTGAGAGTGAACGAAAGCAAGTGGGACAGGTTGTGTTCGCAGAACGTGGAGAACTTGTAACTTTCGTTGGCATAATTAACTCGATTGGAAATAATATTCCCCCGATATTTATTTTCACTACAGCTAAATACAGGGACAAATTCTTGGATGAAACCATTCCAGCTAGTTTGGGTCTGGCGCACAAATCCGGGTGGATGACAAGAGAGCTATTTGTTGATGTACTGAAACACTTTCAAAAACATACTTTAAGCTCCGATGCGAATAAAACGCTATTACTGTAGCCATATATCTTTAGAAGCCATAGATTATGTTAGAGAGAAAGGAATTCTATTATTATCTTTTCTGCCTCACTGCTCTCACCGTATGCAGCCGCTGGACGTGGGAATCTATGGACCTTTCAAGCAATACTTAAAAGTAGCATTCATACATCATCATCAGGTTCTATGTCCGCCGTAAATGTAGAATTTTCCGAAAGCGCCACAACCGAAACCTAAATCTAATAAAGGGAAAGAGGAAAAAGTCGCATTTACAGCAATAGTCCAGAAAAGGAATGTCTAATTGCGCTTGAAGAAGCAAGACAAAAAAAATTAAGACTGTTAAGCGCACACTAGTAAGAAATTTTACTACGTAGGAGAAATTGGGTAATATATGTATTTCTTACAGATTTCTACGAATTTAGTATGCAGTTCCGATGAATCTAAAGAAACGCCGATATTGTCCGAGTCCGTTATAGTAGAAGATATTTTACCTGGTGACGATCATTTTCCGCGGAATCTGGTGGATGATGATGTTATCAATGAAGATGATTTCGTACTGGTGAAATTTACCCAAAAAAAGAATTAAATTCATTTTATTGGTCTTGTATTGAGTGCTATAGCTCAAAAGGAGTTCAACGTTAAATATTTACGCAAACATAACGATCAATTTATATTTCCATTAGTGGATGATATCTCCTTAGTTAATCGTCAGGATACCTTATCTTTACTCCCTAAACCCAAGAGGCAACCTGGAACAGCCAGCGCTCAACAGTATTTTAAGTTTGATATGGATTTTAGTTTTTATATTTTAAGGTAGTTTCTTTTCCGAACATAATCCAAGAACTTATAATTTATAATTATTATTAATATCTTGTAATATTCCATATAGAAAAATATATCTTTGTCTAATTTATTTCTAATAAAATTGGTTCAGGATATGCGTATTTATTCTTAATATACATGCTACGTACAAACAGTTATGCACTCATTATTAGTAGTGTACGAACTGACCCCGCACGATTTAACAATTTGTCCAAACTGACCCCTATCAGAGGTTACTTTGGACAAAAAACATCAGCGCTTAGTAGTGTGAATACAAACAAATGACTTCTAATAAAATTACACCGGTATTTATAGTTACCAAAAAAATATGTAGTTAAAAATGGGCAGAGATTCATTACTCTCATTCCTATAGAACTCGGTCTACTTTAGTTAGAACAAGATGTGTCCGAAGTGACCCCACTCTCCCTTACTTCCTTTGTTTGCCAGGGACGAATGCACTTACAGAAGGAGTATTTTCATTAATCAATGCTATATGGACATAGGAAAAATCGTTGAAACGTTACGTGCAATGCTTGTTGCAAAATTGAATATGGGCAGTTGTGAAAAATTTTATGGCATTCTTAACCAAAACCCAGAATTAGTAAAAAATTGTCACTCGTGTGAGAAATATGATTTTAAAAATAACTGATAACTTCAGTAAGTTGTGTTTGTGTTGCCTAATTTAAGTGCACCGAAACACCCCCAGTCCTTTACACTCACACCCCATATCCCCAAGAATGTCCCGCATTGACTTTTCATAAAGTTGGCCGCCTTAATCAGAGATCATGTCCGAATATAATCTCCGAAACAATCGAAGTGGTAATATGGATGACGAATTTTCTATCCCGAAAGCTATTGAAAAACTGCTCTTGTCAGATGAGTTTATCAATAAAATCTGTGATAAAAATAGCGCAAATCTTACCTCACTGTTCCAAGAAGAGATCAAGGTATTAAAGGAAAAGGTAGAACAGTTGCAAACGCAGCAAACATAGGTGAACGTTAAGTTAGAATATTCAAGAATAAACAATCTGCGATTACATGGTGCGCCTAAAAATGCTAACGAAGATACTAACCAAGTTACTATTAGATTTTTTCGGGATAAATTAAATGTTGCAGTGCAGTTGCAAGATATCGATATCGCACACCGTCTAAAAAGTAAAGAAAATGCCATACGACCTATTATAGTGAAATTTACTAATCATGCTATAAAGAAAAAGATCTATAACTGTAAAAGCAAACTGAAAGGCAGTCATATGGTGATTGAAGAAGATCTTACACAAAAGCGGGCATCTACATATGTTAAAAGAATTAGTTAAACCGAGAAACGCTACGTGGACAAATGATAGACGAATTTATTTTAAAATAAACAACAAAATTAATATTTGTTGATCTCTGGATGATAAGAGAATTGGGAGCTTTCCGGGACCAAGTACAAGTGATCCCATCCGTTTGCATTTACCTATTGGTTCTTCACTATAAAATACGGGAATCGGTATAAACAACTTCTTTTACATTACTTTTATCTTGGATTCTGTATATATTTTTTGATTTTCTTCTTTATGTATGTATAAATGACACTCTGTTTAATATTTACAAAATATATGTGAATGTTTTCCCAAAATATTTTTTTCAATTATATTACTATTAGTAATATTTAATATTTTATCTTTTTCTGTCTTTTTTATATTATATTGCCTTTTTATTTTCAATCTTTAATACCGAAATTAGAAGGATTAAGATCACTAGTATGTGTGTATAGATATTCTGGCGATCTCTGAAACCTGGCTTGATGATTTTGTAACGAACGATAGCATTAAAATTAATAAGTATAGGTTTTCTCGTTGTGGCCAGGGAAATAATCGTGGAGGTGGCGTCGATATCTATGTACGGGGAATATTGAATACTTCAGTAATTGATACGCCCGCCATCTAGTATTGAGTAAATTTGGGTCTCAGTTGCTGTGGGCTGTAAAAAAATAGGTATTGGTGCGGTGTATAATCACGCAGAAGCGAATTACATACAATTTCTGGACAGCTTAGAGCAGGCATGGGCAACCTTTTTTGTAGAAGTTTTATGCTGTGAGTAATCTTGAAAAATATACATTTTTGTAGTATCCCTATGATTCATTATGAATTAAGTGTAGACAGGCCGTGCTAATATGCAACGAAAGAATTCAGTAGCGGGCCGGACAAACCTTACTCGAGGGCTGCATGTGGCCCGCGGGCCGGAGGTTGGCCATACCTGGCTTAGAGGATTCCCCGATTAATTGCACTTTTAACGTAGGCAGTGTACTCTGCTGCGGTGATTTTAATATTAACCTTTTAAAAGAGAATCAGCCGTCGGAAAAGTACTTCAATACCTTTTCAGCTACTACGAGCACCGTGCAAATTATAACCGAGCCTACTATGACTACTAAAACATCTACATCATTGATACATTTCATATTAACCACGGACGAGACAAACTGCCTTGACTGTGGCGTTTTAAACAATGATTTATCAGATCATGATATTATGTATTGTTCCATTAATAAAACTAAACTCCTCACCCCACAACTGTTATATAATAAAATCGGTGACACGTGTTTCGCTAGCTCGAGGCAAGCATCTTCAACAACCGAGTAAACCTATAAATGACCCGATCATTCGCACATATCGCAATTACAATAATATTCACTTGCCTCATTTTCTTTGTGATTTACAACATATTGATTTCAACTATATGCTGCATTTAGAAAAACTTGAAGATACGATATCTTTCCTCAATTCCATCATCATACAATTTTTCAATAAGCACCCCCCATCATAACTTGTAAATTTACGAAAATATACGTTCCGTGGATGACGGACAATTTAAAACTATTCATGAGAGTTCGAGATGATGCGAGGAAATTCAAAAGAACAAGAAGCGCGAATCACTGGAACTACTACAAAAGCTTAGCCCTAGGATGGTAACAGGGGTGCCTCAACACCCTAGACGAACAATCACGCACCGCTACTTCAAAAATACTTGTTGTCTCACTCTGATATTTCACGTATTATTTTGTGGTTTTGCGTATTGTCAGTAGTCGTTGATCAACAATAGCGAGAAGACGATGTTATGGAGATACAGGCATGTGTGGGGTGTTGCATCACCCATGTTACCTTTTATGCTTGACTTAAATGTGTTACCATCCTAGGGTTAAGAAACCTGACAAACGACAAAGGGCTTTTTTAACTACATATCGCGTTCTTGTGACAATAAAACTCTATGGAATCATGTAAATTCACTCGGTTTAAATACAAACAGAATTAACATTCTCCTCACTCGAGCGGATCCCGAAAAATAAACGATTATTTTATCAATAGTATACCCGGTAGTACAGCTAGTAACACTGCCTGGCTGACTCAGACGACCAAAAACCCTAATACGTTTACTTTCTCCTTGACTGATAACAACACAATTAATAACATTATTGATACCATCAAATCTACTGCCACGGGCTCTGATATCAACATTCGTATGATCAGGTTCTGCTGTCCAACTATCATCTCCTATATAACACATATTTTTAATACATGTATTATATACAACACCGAAAGGAAAGAATGTTGGAAGTTAGCTCTTGATACTCCAATTCCTAAGAAAGCTGATGTGCATGAACTTAAAGATTTGAGACCTATTAGCATCTTATCTACCTTATCAAAAATTTTTAAGCGCGTTTTAGAACGCCAAATTCGAAAATTTGTATCGGACATAGGTCGGCCTCCCGAACTTCAATCGGGCTTTCGGGCTGGTTATGGGTGTGCATATGCATTACTGTGTGTTACTGACGATGTCCTTAATGCGTCAGATCGGGGATTAATGACGATTCTTGTTCTTCTAGATTTTTCGAAAGCTTTCGATTCAGTCGATCACATGACGCTCTTAGATGTTTTACACACGAGGGAATTTGTTGGTGACTCACTGGAATTGTTGCATAGTTACCTTGTCAATAGATCGCAAGCTGTGAGCTCCAAGGCTCTACGCAGACTGTCAAATTTATTACTCTTTCAAACCACCCGCATGGATGCACGCTATGGCTAAGATTAATAGTGATCTCCCCAATATTTATTCTGTTTCCTCCACACTTTCCCCTCCATATTAATCCAACTAAATCACAGGCTCTAATCTTTGGAAATACTGACGTTTGCATTGCTCTTCGTAATCTAATTCACGTTAAAATTGATGGAACAGATATGTCTGTAGCTGTAAGTGCTAGAAATTTGGGGCTAAGTTTGGATAATACGTTTCGTTATCGGGAACACATCTCAGGGTGCTTGCGGGCTTTTTATTTGGCTCAATAGAAATATTAAGAAACAGCGTGCTAATCGTTTATTCTTTCGCGTCTCACATATTGCTCTGAAGTTTACTACCACAGAATGCGTGTTTAACAATAAGATATATCTACGGAGTGAGAAAATACGAGCACATTTCCCATAAATTAATGGATGCTGGCCCGTAAACTGCTTATTTATAAATGTCCACCATACCTATATAACAATATCAGGTTTCGGACTGACGTACACAACATTTTGACTCGGTTTTGTGATCTTCTCCATACAAACAGCGTTATTCGAGAGATCTTTTTACGCGTAAACTACTTCTTAGCGGCTTCGCATTTAAAATAAATTGTGTTGTGTGATCATTTGGGTACTGTGTGTTCTAATGTGCATTTGTAAGTATTTATTTTTCGTTTTTCTTCACAATAACAGTTAATATCAAGGTGCATCCGGCTTTTACGGGTCCGGGCGAGTCGTTCTCGTTCGCTTTTTCTTGTGCGCTTTTTGTTGTCTACGGACAGGCTAGTATTAAGTACTCCTTATTCTTACTCAAATTTATTTACTCCTTCGTATTTTCCTATACTCTCTTCCGTGGCCCTCTTGTCTGTGTTTTGTTAGTTACCCTGATAAGTCCCTGGGTGCATTGTGCCCCTGTCTTGTATGTGCTTTCTTCTCGATTTTGATTACCTTCCATTTGGTTCACCATGGGTTCCTGTCTGAATTGTGGATCATCCAATAGAGCCATTTCCTGCATTATTCAGTGCAATGGCTGCCAGGGCTCGTTACATCTGGCATGTGTGGGTTTATCCGGAACAGGACATCAACTTGACTCGGGCTAAATCTAAAGCGATCAAGGTGGTTTATAACACTTGTATCACTAACAATTCAGAGACTTGAGGGCGTTGCGCTTGTCCATCAAATCAGAATTCACCGCTTCTCTGACTAAATTAAAAGAGGAGTTTGATACAAGAATTAACGCAATGAATTCTTCAAGTGATCAACCGACGCAGGAATGGGGTCAATTCGAGGACGTGGTTCAGGAGGTGATGGAGCGCGAAAAGAGAAAAATAATTTGATCTTGTTTGGAGTTGGCGAACAGCCCAGCGATTTGTCTGGTGAGCAGCGAGCAGACATGGACCGTTGTACCGTTCGCAGTATTCTTTCATCTGTCAAGCCAGGTATCCAGCTTGATAACGTTAGAACCTATCGGTTGGGCCGTTTCGGGAGTTCTCGCAGCCGACCTCTAAAGGTTGTCTTTGGAAAGTCTACGGAATATAGTCGCATTTTTTTGTCTTATGACAGAACACCTAAGCAAATTGAGCAATATAAAAAACTTAAACGCGAATTAAATGATAGAATTGGAAATGGCGAAAGTAATCTTAAGATTCGTTATACGAATGGCATACCACGTATTGTCACTTTAAAGTAAGTGCTCCCAGTCACAGTTCTTTACATTGCATATATCAAAACGTCAGAGGACTAAGGACCAAGACTGCGGATTTTCTCAACTCTACTAGTTCAACTACCTATGATGTTATTGCTTTGACAGACTTGGCTGAGTGAAGATGTAAACTCTTGCGAACTGTTTCCTTCTGATTTTGTGGTTTATCGTCATGACTACTGCTGGCAGTAAGAACTGATTTAAAGTGCTTGTGTTTGGACTTGTCACCGATTTGGTTGACTGTGCCTTCTGTGGATATTGTCGGGGTGGAATTAGTGTGTAGCGATGGTTATAAGTAAAGGCCGGATAATATCCAGTTTGCATAAATTTGCATATTTGCATAATATATGCATTTTGTATATTATTTGCATATTTTGTAGTAATTCAGCATATTTGAAGTATCCGAGTTTTATTTATTTATTGGATGTAATTTATTATAGGATAGGCATTATTAAAAATATGTCGTGGTTGTAACAAACAAAGAGTTAAACAGTCCCCTTTAAATTAAAAATAGCATTTTATGAAGCCTCTTCTCGATACTTTTCCGATAAGCGCTTCCAAAAATTTATTAATGCTGTTCCCATACTTCTAGACCGGGACAGAATTCAAGGAAAAGCTAATTCCCTGAAACTTCTAAATAAATACAAAAATACATTTTACCAGAAAATTAGAAGCACAGGTGTTTCTTTGTTATTCGGAGAAATTTATTCCCATATTCGAAAGCAACCTTATTTATTTTAAACGTCATTTTACGTTGGTTTTTCGAAGTGTAAATTTGTAGGTTGTTATTAATTATAATAGCAAAAATACCGAAAATAGCGACTGTGCCTGGATGGATTGCACCTTATTCAGAATTGCGTATGGATGGAGAAAAAGTATTTTGCGTAGCATGTAGCAAGATTGTAAGTAAAATTCAAGTTTATTTCCTCTTATTAATCTATAGTTTTTAAACGATGTTTAACAAAATCACCAATACAACGCTTCGGCAAATCATTTTATTTTAAAATGAGTAAAATGAGATGTATATTTCATGCGTATTTTTCGCATATCATCAGCACAATACGGAATATCTGATATTCCGTATTCTGTTGATGATTTTTAAATAAAAATAATTTAAAAATAAAATTATTTGTTGAAACGTTGTGTTGGTTATTTTTATTAAATGTCGTTTATTCCGATTGCTTCGCAAACTCTTTACACATTAGTTTTTAAACAAATACCTCAACAGTTGGCGTTTATTAAAGCCAACTACAGTTTTATTTCCACTTCTATATTGCAATTGGAGAAACAATTTATGTCGCTAATTGAGAGCGTTGAAATAACAAACAAATTTGAAAAGTTATGTTTTGATGTTAAAGGAGGGGTGGGAAAATCCGTGTATGAAAAATTTTTAAGTGTAATAGAAAAAAATGAGGGTTTTAAAAAGCTAAAGGATATTGCTAAAATCTTGTGTGGTGAGTCAGTAGAAAATATCGAGTTGACAATAGAGAATATTTCTAATTTGGAATATGCTCCTATAACAGGCGTGGACGTAAAACAAACCTTTTCAATATATAAATACACGTTATCAGACAAGCGCCACAATTTTTCTATTGAAAACTTTGAGAAATATGTAATTGTAAATTGTTTTCATAGTTAATTATGTTGTAAAATGTTAAAAATAAACTTCTAGTAAACATAATAGAATATTTTCTTCTATAGTATTATATTTTCTAGCATTACTCCTATTTTTTTATCTGCATATTTTTCATAAGAAAGTGCATATTTAGGCCAAAATATCTGCATATTTCCACTTTTTTTGCATATAATCTGGCATCTAGTTATAAGATTTCAATTTTTGTTGTTTATATTACACCGTCGATATCGACCAATGAGTTTGAACTATTTTTGGAAGGCTTCAATACAGGTGATGGTACTGGCAATGATAATGTTTTATTATTGGGAGATTTCAATACACCTTCGTTCATGACGGGTGTTACAGATAGAAATGCAATTATTATAAATAATTTTAAGGAGTTCCATAATTTTTCTCAATACAAAAGTGTATTTAATATATATGGTCACATGCTAGATTTAGTATTTTCTACGTTCCTTTGCGACGTTTGCCGATTGGCAGATCCCCCTTGTTAGTGAGGATGCACATCATCCTACAATTTCCGTGGATTTTGAAGTTGCTACAGTGCCGTTTAGACAGTTTCAGTTGAATGACAAGACTAAAATTTTTAATTTTAAGAAAGCTAATTTTCCTGTACTATACGGTTCTCTCCTTACTACGGACTGATCTTCCTTACGGCTGATAGATGACGTCGACGCTGCGTGTAACTTATTCTACGATATTTTGAACAGTGTATTTGAGACGTCAGTTCCTAAGTTTTGTCCTGGATCTAATCAACGTCGGCATTACCCCCGTGGTTCAATGGTGAAATCGTTAGTTGTTTATGTGCTAAATTTTCGATGTTCAAACTCTATAAGAGGTATAAGACTGAACATTATCATTATCAATTTAAGTTCTATCGATCGGAAATTTTGGGCTTTTATCAACTCCAGGAGGGGCAATACAAGAATACCGGGTCTTTTAAGGCATAACAATGTTGATCTCAGTTCCCCAGACACTAAAGTTAATGCTTTTGGTCAATACTTTAATAATATATATATAACTTCTGACCAGAGTAATGTATCTAACAATTCCACTACGAACAATTTGAATTCAACTTTATTTGTTGGAAGAATTACGACCCAGGAAGTGGGGCTTGCTCTGGGATCTTGTAACAGCTCTTTAACTAGTGGTTTCGGTGGTATACCTAGTTTTATTCGTAAGGACTGTGCCTCGGTGTTTGCGGATCCACTTTGTACTTTATATAACCTAATTCTTAGACATTCAAAGTTTCCACAGTTTGGAAGTGGGCTTTCGTGACTCCGATACTCAAGAAGGGAGATCCTGCTGAGATTTGTAACTGTCGGCCTATTTTCTTATTGTGCAATTTCTCTAAAGTGTTTGAATCTGTTTTGTACAGAGAAATCTACGCACATGTCAGGAACTATATTTCTGATTGCCAGCACGGTTTTACGCGAAAGCGCTCTACTGTGACCAATCTGGCCTGGCACAATAGATCAACGTGGTCGCAGTGCAAAGGGCCATTTTGGGCCAGACCCCACCTCATTACAGTCTGGCCTGGTTTACACAATTTGTGTCGGATGTTATTGATAATAGGGGCCAGGTGGACGTAATTTATCTGGATTTCCAAAAAGCATTTGATCAGGTTGACCACTTTGTTCTACTGGGAGAGCTACATAGTTTTGATTTTTCAGACGCACTTGTTGCTTTACTACTACTACTCAATCTTGTTTATTAGAAACAGAGCAGTATGTAAAATATCGTAATCACACTTCATCATCTGTCGTGCCTATGTCAGGTATCCCACAACGATCGAATTTGGGTCCTCTCTTATTTTTGACCTTTATTAACGATCTCTCTGATGTTGTCAGTTGCAATAAGTTGCTATTTGGCGACGATATTAAGTTGTTCGCTTCTATAAATTCAGATGCTTCTCCAAGAGAATATCAACGCTATCCAGAGATGGTGTTTGCACTGTCATTTGTCGTTGAATGCTATTAAGTGCAACTATATGACTTATACTAAAAAATTTGTACCACTTCTTCATTCCTATCATATGGACGGCGCCATTATAAGCAGGCTTGATACCTTTAGGGATTTGGGCGTGATCTTCCACTCGAAGTTAACTTTTAACGACCATGTTAACGATATAGTTTCAAAAGCTTTTAAAATGTATGGTTTCGTTTTTCGGAACAGTAGGAAGTTCAACAGAATCAAACTCTAAAGCAATTATTATTCTCCCTAATACGCTCTAAATTGGAATATGCAGCTTTGATTTGGTCACCTATATATAATAATCACATTACCAACCTAGAATCAGTACAAAAGAAATTCTTAAAGCTTTTGTCTTTCCTTGAGGATGGGTCTTATCCACCTAGAGGTTCTGACTATGACTTGCTTCTCGCTAGGTTTGGATTCACGTCTTTAACAATTAGACAGTTGGTTGTCAGTTTCTGGTTTTCGATCTTGAACATAAGAATTGATTGCCCCTGACTCTTGGGCAGGTTTAACTTCCTGGTGCCTAGACTCGGCTGTCGGTCGACTACTGCCTTTTATACGGATTCTCGAAATAGCAATGTCTTACTCCGAGCTCCTGTGAGTCGAATGTCTGACTGTTTTAATTATATTGCGCCGTTTTGTGACATTAATGCAGATTCCCTGAATTTTATTTTAAACTGCGTATATGAATATTTTGAAGGTAGAATGTTAACCAATTAAGTTTCATTATGTACCTATATTTTTAGTTGAATTAGTTTTTTATTTAATTAGTGTTTATTTTTCTCATAGTCATGCAATTTGCACTTCTAATTTCCTGTAACTGGGTATTTCTTTATAACCTGTTGGAAATAAAGACTATTATTATTATTATTATTATTGTTATTATTATTATTATATATATAGGTATATAGGAATTCATATTTTTTATATCAGGGATTTCGGTCACAAAGCAATGGAGTATTAAAGGATACTCATTTATTATTGCTCAATATTTCGGTAATGTTTATTCCCTTCATCAGGAGCATACTACAATAAAACAACAAAAGCAAAGTCACAAAGAGAGGTAATAAAATCAGAAATTGAAATTTACAAATTGACTTGCTAAAAAACGCCAAGTGACAAAGAATTCAAAAGTGTGTTGAAAAAAACAGCATGTTAATTGTGTATAGTTCGTCATCATATCATTAATTTAATGAAGTGAACATTGCAACATTGTAGTCTAGTTTAAAGGAATAAAATTGAAATATTAAAAGTAAAATGTAAAATCAAGTTAACATGATGAAAGCCGAATTCGAACTGTCGAAAACTATTAAAAGGTCAATCGGTAGAGGTCAAACAGCGATGCCAAGCCGGACAGCATAAAAACTCGAAACGGAAGGGCACAATATAGTGTGTCAATTAAATATAAAGCCAAAGGATATTGAAAGGCGGACAAGCGAGCAACGAGGGAGAGAACTATCTGACTATTCTATTGATTTAATTAATTTTCTTCAAAATATCTGAGTAAATTATAATGAGTTGTCCTGTATCTGTTTTATAATTGACTGTATTTTTATTTGAGTAGATGTGAGTCATTTCAAGAAAGAGGTGTCTAATTTCAGTGTCTAATACTTTAATATTGTTAAAGTCAAAAGTATGATCCGTTGTTAATGAATGATCCACCAAAGCACAAGACTTCTTTCCCAACCTGCAATCACTCCTATGTTGTGTTGTTCTATCCCTCAACCAGCGGGTCGTTTTGCCAATGTAGCATCGCTGGTAACCCCCACAGGGGATGTTATAAATGACGTTTGATTTAAAGGGTGTAGGTACTTTATCTTTAAATTTACTGAATAGTCTGGTAGATGACATGATATTGTATTTAGCTATTTTCAAAGTAGATGGACTGATGAATTGATGTATATGTCTAATAGTGTCAACAGTTGTCAACTTGTTGATGTAAGGAAGCTTTTTGTAAATTATCCTTACATTTGGGTTATCCTCAGTCGGAAAATTTGGAAAAGTCTGATTAAATATTAAGGAAGTTAAAAGTTGTTTGAGATAACCGTTATTTACAAAAATGTCAAATAATTTATTCAAGTTGGCTTGTACAAATCGCTCATTGCTGATATGGACAATTCTGTTGCGCATAGCCAAAACACTATTAATTTTTTGATTTATTGGGTGGTCTGACAAATAATTAATGTATCTACCTGACGAGGTGGGTTTTTGGTACCAATCTAAAATCAGTCTATTCGACGTTGTTCTAATGATTCTTGTATCCAGGAACGGTATGCTGTTGGAGGTCTCAGTCTCAACGGTGAATTGTATGTGAGTATTGAATGCATTGAAAGAGTCTAGAGTGTGTTGTATCATGTCAATTGGAACGGCAGTTATAATATCATCTACATACTTAAAAATGAAGGCTAGTTGAAAAGGCAGCTGTTGGATCACTGTATCTAGCAATTGGTCCATAATTATATTGGCAACAGTAGGACTCAATGGTAAACCCATTGGAGCACCAAATGTTTGTAAGTAAACAACATTGTTGAACGTGAAATAACAATTATTAAAAATTAGGTTGATAATAATAATGAAATTGTCTAAAGTTAAACTGCAATATTCCTCTACTAAAGACCATTTTTGTCTGATAATATCAATAAAAAGATCGACTGGAACATTTGTTAATAGTGAAACAACATCTACAGATAATAATACAAAGTTATCAGGTAGTTGAAAGTTATCAATATTGTTGACAAACGTGAAGGTGTCTCTCATCTTGTGACCCTCCACAGTAGCAAAGGCCGTGGTTAAAATATGTGAGATGTATTTTGACAATTTGTGTAAGGGTGAGTTAATGCAAGAAACAATTGGTCTGAGTGAATGTTCAACTTATGGATCTTGGGTAAGCAGTATAGTTTCGGCGACACAGAGTTGTGGGTGATTAATTTATCACCCGTTTCTTTAGGTATCTGCTTCTGACCGATTAACCGTTTAAGTAAGGTGTTGGACTTGTTCTGTATATTTACAGTTAAGTCACGATTGATGCTCTTGTAGGTATTGCTGTCGTGGAGCAACATCTCCACTTTGTTTATGTAGTCGGTCTTTGTCATTATCACGGTGGTATTACCCTTGTCTGCCTGAAGAACAAGCAACCCAGAATTCTGTTTTAAAAACGAAGAGGTTTTTTTAAAAGTATGTGAAAATGAAGATTGAGCATTGGTGTGAGTAGCTCTGTTGTTGTGGTTGGTAACCTCGTTTGCAACACGTGCAAGGAGAAGGATACGATCGAGGGAGTTGCAAAGCGGAAGAGGGGTGAGGATGGTAGAAGGGAGGGGCTCGAAAAAGGGAAGAATATTGGGGAGCAGCGCTGGAAAAGGGAAAGCGAAAATACATTCGCACTGGGGGTAACTCGACCCAAGAAGGCAACGCAAAACTTAAACAAAACAAGAGGAGGGGAAAACAAGGGGTATAGTGAAGACGGCAAGAAGAACAAGATAAAAGAAGAAGGAAAGCAGTATAGTACACTGAGAGTGGGTGCGTGGAATGTGAGAAGTGTGAATGGGAAGGAGGAGGAGTTGGTGATGGAAATGGAGAAGCATAAGATACAAATAATAGGAATTACGGAAACGAAAAAGAAAGGCATGAAGAGAATTCACAAGGGATACTGGATATTCTGGTCTGGAGTTAAAGAGACGGAAAGAGCAAGAGGCGGGGTTGGATTGGTAATAACGCCAACTAGATTGAAAGACATGATAAAAGAAGAATATATAAATGATAGATTGTTGAAGGTAGAAATTAGTATATTGGACGAGACTTGGACACTAATAGTGGCATATGGGGTAAGTGAGGACGTTTGTAAAAAGAAAAAGACGAGTTTTTAAAGACTCCAGAAAACAATAGACGAGGGGGAGAAAATATCATAGTATTGGGAGACCTCAATGGCAGAGTAGCAAATCTGAAAGAAGGAATCGAGAATATTATGGGAAAAGAGGGAGAACAAACAAAAAATAACAATAGAAGCAGAATAATAGAAATTTGTATAGAAAATAATCTAGTCATAGAAAACTCGAAGTTCAGACACAAGGACATTCACAAGTTCACGCGAGTCGAAGAAAGCAGGAGAGAAAAATCAATTATAGACTATTTCTTAGTAAGCAAACACAAAGAGGAAATGATACAAGATATTAAAGTAACACGCAGTGCAGAGATAGGAAGTGACCACTACTTGGTAAAAGTGGATATGAGAGGGAAAGAGAAAAGAGAAGAGAAAAGAGAGGACAAAAGAAGAACGACGATACAAGAAAAAATTAAGAGTTACAAATTGAAAGAAAGAAAATATCATGAAAAATACCAACAAATATTAGCTAAAAGATTTGATGACCCGGAAGGAAGCAGAATTGAAGGAAATCAATGATAATAGCAGGAGAAAGAAAAAGACATAACATCAAAATCGAAGGGAGGACAATAGAACAGGTGAATAACTACAAATATTTAGGAACAATAATTCAATGGGACGGAAAAATGGAGCAAGAAATTAATGAAAGAATGAAAAAAAAAGCGGCAAGAATGTTTTATATGATGAAAACTACGTTTCTGGGGAAAAAGGAAGTGCCAAAACGGATTAAAACGGAAATTGTGAAAAAGTGATAAGATCAACAATAACATATAGGAGTGAGTCCTTGACAAGGTCAGAAAAGGTAAAATCGCGGGTGAACGCCATGGATATAAGATTCCAAAGACGAATAGAAAACAAGACCAAGAAAGACAAAATAAGAAACGAGAATTACTGGCAAAACCTAGGAATAAAACCTATATGGAGAATAGTGGAGGAGAATCAGCTGAGATGGCTCTACCATGTGTGTCGTATGAGTGATGATAGACTGACAAAGAGAGTGTATGAGACACGAGTGATAGATAAAAACCAAAAAGGAAGGCCAAGAAGAAGATGGAATGACAATATCAGGGAGCAGCGGCAGAGAGGGGAATTGAGTGGGAGGAAATAAAGGATCAGACCGGAGACAGAAAACGGTGGAGAGAATTATATAGAAAATAGGAAACTTGACCCCATCCAAGCCTTATACCGAGAGGTAGATAGGAACATGATTCAGAAGAAGAAGTTTTATTGTTAAACTTTTTTATGCTTATTCTCCACGTTAAAGTACCTCTATGTGTTTTGTATTGCGGTGTGTAAATTGACCGGCTTCTTTTATGGAAAATGGAAAAATAAAAAGTAGAGATGGGACATTCGAATCCGCGAATCCTCGAATCCTCGAATCCATCGAATCCTGAAAAGATTCGAGATTCGAAAACTCGAATCTTCGCATGATTTTCGTAATTCGAATCTTTCGAATCCAAAAAAAAATAATAATAATGATGACTCATGTAATCACGACACATATGAATCACTGACTAGAAAGATCTCGACGATTCTCTTCGGTTCTCGTTCTTTCAGCCACAAAGTATTTATAAGCTGGTATGCTTTCCTAATGTTTGTGGTATTTTAATAAATAAATATCTTTATTCCTGAGACCAGAAAAGGTATGGAACATGTCAAATACAGACAGCAAATAATATAACTAATCTAATTATAAAAATTATGAAAACTTATTAACTTATGTACATTTAGTTCTAATAACTAGCTAAGACTATATCATGTTAAGTCAGTTCAGTTAAGTTTTATATTTTAAACACCATATATGCTACACTAATACCATCTATCGCTCTTTATGTGATTCTAATTAACATCCTGCGCTCTCTCGTAAATTCTAGCAACTATCTCGTCTTGAATAGTCTCGTCGGTTCTGGATGACTGAGCTCTAATACTGGATTATTCTCGAAACTCTTGATATATGATATATAAAAGGTGCGTGGTGCGAGTAAACTTCAGATCGCAACGACCACTTTATAGTGCAGTACTGTTCAGTCTGTGACGTTTGAGAGTGGATATGCGTGGTTTATACGATATATGAGGTAAGTTACTTATTTTCATTTATACTGTATTGATATATAATTTTTTGCACATATTAAGTTATATTACATTGCATGCGGTGTTAGTTGGAAATCAAATTGGGATGTTATATAAATGTAATTGTTAAGTATAAGAATAAAAGAAAATAAATAACTTGTTAATTGTTGTCAAAGGCCATTTCAGATGTCTGTCAACTGCATTATTAATTAATTATTCACGGCATAGTAATTTTGTACATTTATTGCAGTTTTATTATTACTGTTGCATACCGTATTTTCGCGCAATTATTACAGCTAATAATAAAATTACAAGGATTTTAGGATTTTAACATGAAAACTTAATTTTTTTTTCTTTTTCAGGGGAGTTCTGAAGTTGCACAACTGTCACTGTTACATCATATTTGTTGCATTCAATAGCAACCTATGAAATGGCTTTGTGTCCTCAGGCAACTTCTGATATTTGGAACTATTTCCAAATTTCAGAAAATGAAAACTATGCAAATTGCAATCTGTGCTCTGAAAAAATATCTAGAGGGAAAAAGTCGCACACTACTTCAGCTATGTGGAAACATTTGAAAACCAGGCATTTATCCAAATATCAAGAACTGAAAGGTACAAGTTCATCAAACTCATTACTAATTCCAACTTCACCCTTAAGCCCTTTGACTGTCAATGTTGATTCTTCATTTGAAGGAAATAATCCAGATGATATAACTACTTTTGGGAGTCCTGTGTCAATTAGTTCAACTCCTAGTCCAGGTTTAAAAATTTGTTCTTATGGCGAACAAAGGTCTTTGAAACAATGCGCAGTGAAACGCAAAGCAGAACCTTTCAACCAACCTACTCTGAAAAATTTTTTTGATAAAATGCAAAGTTTTAAGCCTGGGGACAAAAGAGGCAAAACAATTACCAGATTGGTTGCTGAAATGATATGTACAGATAATCAACCACTGTCCATAGTGGAAGATAAGGGGTTTAAAAAATTGATTAACCATCTTGAACCAAGATATGTCATCCCATGTAGGAAACATTTTTCTGAAAAGGTAATTCCAGATATGTATGAAGAAGAAAAAATGAAAGTCGAGGAACTTTTAAAAAATACTGAATACATTGGAGTCACAACAGATATGTGGACATCAACATCATCTGATGACTACCTAAGCCTGACAGTGCACTTTGTAGATGAAAACTTTGAGTACCATCATTTGTGCTTAGAATGTATTCCTTTTTAGAGGTTTGACATACAGCATCTGCTATAGAAACTTTCATTAGCAACATAATAAAAGAATGGCATCTTACAGAAAAAGTTGTATGCTTCATGAGAGACAATGGTCCTAATATGGTTGCAGCTTTAGAGCGTAGCATCTTCACCCACTTGCCTTGCCTAGCCCATACGTTTCAGTTAGTTATAAAAGATGGTTTACTGAATAAGAATGAAATTAAGGAAATAATGATATCCTGTCGGAATATTGTGGGACATTACAAACACTCTTCTAAAGCGACAAAAATGTTAAAAACTGCTCAAGCTAAGTTAGGTCTTAAAGGTCGTCGTTTAATACAAGACGAGCCGACTAGATGGAACTCTCAGCTTCACATGCTCAATCGACTTGTGGAACAAAAGCAAGCCATTTTATTGTCTGCTTCTGACTTGAATATTCAGATAGACCTTTGTCCTCGACAGTGGAAACTTATTGAAGATATTATACGAATATTAGAAGTGTTTGATAAAGCTACATTTGTGGCCAGCTCAAGTAAAGTGACAATTTCAGAAATAATTCCTTTAGTGAATAGCACCATTCGTGCTCTAGAAAATTTCAAACCAAAATTAGGTTCAGTACAGGGTTTCCGAAATGATTTGCTTGCGTCACTAAAAGGCGCTACCATTCTGTTGAGACAGAGAAATTGTATACTATTGGTACTTTACTGGATCCCCGATTCAAAGGGAATGTATTTTTGAATAAAGAAAACGTTGAGCAAGCTAAATTGACACTGGCTAATGAAATTTCATCCATCTATATGCAAACAAATGGTGATCTGCAGTCATCAGAGAAAACTCAAGCAAATGCCACAGATATATCTTTAACTGAACAAGGTCATAGTATGTGGAGTTACTATTCTCAGTTGATGACCCCAGCTACCTGCAGTGATGTGGATTACAGTTCATCTCCTGAAGAAGAAATAAATGCCTATTTAGCAGAACCACTGCTCCCACCAACTGCAGACATCTTTAAATACTGGAAGGGCAACACAAAATACCAAAATTTGATGAAACTAGCAAAAATTCTTAATTACACCACCATCAACAGTGATTTCAGAAAGACTATTCAGCACATCAGGCATCATAGTGGATAAAAAACGTAGTCGGTTGGATCCAGAGCGAGTTCGAAAGCTGGTTTTCTTAAATAAAAATTTGAATTAAAATTCTCACTTATTTCTTTTAGGTTGAGTGCTTTCTTTTATATACTAAAATATGTGTTTAGATTTTCATGTGCAATATTTGCTGTTTATCTATGTTAGCTCTCCCTTATTCTCATTCACAAAAGTTTCTGAAAAGATATCGGTACTGTTATTGATATATTAATTTCCATATGCTAAGAAAATTAAATATAAATAAAAACTTGTTGCATAATCATCAAGATTTTAACATAATTTATCTTTTAATATTGTGTAATTTGTTTTTTTAATTTCATTTGTAATATAAATATGTTCAAAAAAAAATCTTTTTTAATAAATATTTTTAAAAACTGTATCGTTTTTAATTAAAGTAGCTTTAAAATTTTCCTGTAAAATTGTTTTTCCTCTCTGTCCTTTCTTATTATTGTAATTATATGATGGATTCGAGAGATTCGAGATTCGAAGGATTCGAGAGATTCGAGAATCCTTTAGGATTCGGATTCGGATTCGAGAAAATTTGGATTCGTCCCATCTCTAATAAAAAGCTATATGAAGAATTTTAATTTATGTATGAAGGGTTCTGTAAAAAAATAATCGACTTCTCAATTTATAAAATGCATGAGTAACATTTAGAAATGTTTTCCGTATGCTCATCGCAAATGGGCCGGTTACATACACGGCATGATTTTCTTGCTTTTCTCTGCTTCCGCGAATTCGCTCGGCATATATAGCAACTGGGTCTATCACGAAATGATTATTAGATACACATAGATATTCCAAATTGAACGTGCAATTACATTAAGTGGGCGCGTTCTCCATTTAAATAAGATATTGATGTATAATATACATGTAAGTACCTGGGTACCTGCGTCGCTGAGGATCGTATAAAATTTTAGCCATAGGGAAGAAGGTTAAGTAAGTTTCATAAACCAACCATTTCTGCCTTTTAGATGGCACTTAATGTTTTACATTCTTGATAATAGAAAGAGTGTTCTATAGATTTCCAACGTTGCTTGAAGTAATTCTTTGTTTTACGATTAGTGATTAAAAAAGAATTAAACTACGGTGGATACGTACACTTTCTATTTAACGTAAGTGGGATGGGTCTGGAGAACAAATGCACAAGCACACTGTCAAGATGTTGAGGTGCAAAATCTACATTCGTAAATTGATAACCAATCCACCTCGAGGATATCAGGATAAAGTTGGTAAAAATTAGTTTTTCAAAAATTAAATCGTAGATTGTTAGCTGAAGAAAATACCGGAGGTCGATGGTTGCTTTTAATTTAGAGATAAATGGACAGAACAGGATACAGATCAATAGCAACAAGGTAAAGTAACTCACGGTCTACCACAGGTTTAAAGTTAGAATTGACAAACATTAGACACAACATACGATCATCGCAGTTGCTGCCATTATTGTATTGCTGTAAATACATAGAGTTCCAAAACTTGTGGATCAATTGAGTTTTACTGTATAGTAATTTCCATTGTGAATATCGGACACGTTAAAGTCGCCAAATAAGTTCAAAAACTTCAGAAAATAATTCAAAATAATGAAGTAATGTATGAGGAGGTACGTATAGAGCTATTACGCAAAAATTAGTAAATGCTACTCTGCAATCACAGATCATTAATCTGGGCGCGCAGCGGTAACATCGCACAATTACGAAACTACTAGATAAGGGGATATGGTACCCTGTTACCGCTGTTTTTCCCAGACGACAGGACATAAGCACGTCTACTGCCGCATCAATGTTACTGAGAGGGTGATAACTACAGTTTGTTAACAAGGTGGATGACGTGTAAATAGGATTGAGTGGATTAAGTACTGTAAATCGGATTGACGCTGTCTGCTTAATGATAACACGTCATTCACCGTTTTAATAAACTCTAGTGATCACACATTCAGGGAAGAAAAACAGGCACACACGTTACACGCGGCGGTGGCTGTCGCAGCGACTTCCATAAAGACAAACAATGACCACCGGAAGGATTGGGAGCGGAAAATAAACGAGAAAGCAAGTTAATAGATAATCCGGCAAAAGTATTATAAAAAATTTGCCAGAGAGTCTGACTGGTCTAGACACAAAAAGTCGGTATGCTAGTGTACACAGGCCATTGGTTATCACCTCAGCAGAAAGAGAAAAAATTGTACTACAACGATGTATAATAGACAATAAAGCACACTATCTAAACTGTTTAACTTTTAGTTTAAAGAGAGATAAAGCAAAAGCTGTGTACAACGCGTATACATGAGGTACGGTGAGAAAATGCACAGCAAGCAGTAAACATGTTACACGGAGGAGGTTAGGAAAACGTATTTTCAGTGCTCTACCGGTGTTTAGCATAATATGAAACTATATCCATCTGTAGCATACGTACTTGCTTAACCCTCCGTCCGATCAATGGTTCCAGCCAGACCTATTTCGTTTTCAATCGTTAATTAAGTATATTTCTGGTTTATCTATCGACTTGGGCTTCCAGGTACCTTCCTGGAATTTTATTGGCTATCGATCTAGACATATAGCAATAAGGTTTTCGTCTTCGCGAAGGACGAAAAAAGGACGTTTTGAAATCTCATCTTCGGTCCGACAGATGGTATCTGGCTGGATCCCATACATTTTGTATGAAAATGCATGGAATATGATACCTTTTGGTGATTCTACTTAGTCTTTTTGCACTTTTACTTCCTTTTATCTTCAGGTATATGGGCCTCGTATATACATATATACATGGTCCGTTATGAAAGTAATGCGCATTTTCCGGGAAAAATAGATTCATTGATCTTACCGGTACAAATGTTTGAAATTCTTCGAAATAGTCCCCTCCTGCATCGATGCACTTGCGGAGACGTGCTTGGACTAGCTTTCGTCGGCACTGTTCGGTCCAATAAGAAATTTCTCCCTGAAGAAGTGAAGAAGAATGCTTTTCGCCCTATGCTGTCATCTGTGTTTGGTTTTCATGAAAACTTGGTTTCGCTTTGGAGCGACGTGCCGAAAAGGAACAGGGCTGTGAATTTTCTCTCCACTGTGCATTATACGAAATGTTGTGAAGACGAGACAATAAAACCAGAGGCAATTTTGTTTTACAATGCGAATAAAGCCGGCGTCGATTGTATGGACCAAATGACTACTCCTTTTACAACAAAACGGCCAACCAGACGTTGGACTTTGGCATTTTTCTTCAACATGTTGGATGTTATGACATTGGCTGTCTATTGCATTTGCAAAGAAGTCGATGGGACTAATAAAAATGACGCTAGATGCATTTTTCTATATACTTTATCCAGAACATTGGTCCTTCCAAATGTTGAAAATCGCATGAACAATATTCACGTAATGAAGCATTTTACTGTTCGTTCGGCTATTGAATCGTTCTTCGGTAGATCAATGAACATTCCAAGAAGTATTGTGGCTACTCCTGGCAGCGGCGCCGATACACTCACAGCCAAAAGAGCAAAATTTGTTAACACGGAGAGGAAAAAGTTCGCCGAAAAACTCGTTTTTTCTGTTCAATGAGTTCAGCGCCAGTATGTCAACAACATTCTAAAGTTCGATATTCATGTTTTTCGTGCATTGTTTGTACTGCTGAGAACCCATGAGGGAGTTCGAATCATAATTAATAAAAAAACGTTGTAATCCCTTCTTGTTAACATCAAACAACATTGATTTTAACTCTGAGAAAAGTAATAAATAAAAAATATACGAGGGCCATCCAGTAAATAAGTTTCCCTATTTTTCTTTCTGCGAACGAAACGTTGTAAAAATTAATTAGTAGTGTAAGAAATGGTGACTAGGATGCGTTGGAAGCGCGTGACCTTCCACATCACGCTATTCGTACGCGCAAGTCCGTAGCGCTTCAGTTGCCATGAAGCTGCCACTGGTGAACGTGTCCACGTGCGATCTCCGTTCTGTAATTCGTTTTTCACGGTTGACTACCTGCCCCCAAGCACTACGGTTAACGCTGCAAGGTACATGACAATGCTCGCCCCCACGCAGCTCGAACGATCCAAACGTTGCTGAAAAACTACAAATGGGAAATTTTCGCACATCCACCTTATTCTCCGGATCTTGCCCCAAGCGACTTCCATCTCTTTCCAGCACTCAAGTTGCACCTTGGAGGCAAGCACTTTGCGAATAATGACGAAGTGAAGGCGGAGGCGAACCACTGGCTACGAAGACAGGACACAGCTTGGTACAACAGTGGTATCAAAAAATTGCTACAACGGTACCAAAAATGTTTGGACAGAAATGGTGATTATGTAGAGAAGTAGTCTATGAGTTGTATAATGAAAATAAAATAACTGCATAATTGTAAATAATGTTGTTTATTGGTTAAAAAATAGGGAAACTTATTTACTGGATGGCCCTCGTATACCTGGTTTGTATTAAAATGAATTTTGCACCACTAATTCGCACCAAAATGCAAAGAAATGCATGTTAATGTATAGGGGTCTGGCCAGACACCATCCGTCGGACCGAATGTATTAGAATATCTGTCGGACGGAGGGTTAATAGCGATGCAAATGTTTGCACAGTGGTTGTGAAATGAGACGCTATTGTTTGTGCAGTAGGTATAATTCTAATTCTGCAAAAGAGGTACGTCACAGAAGGTTCACTTGTTTTCAGTATTCGTACTAAAATATAAAGCATTTTTTTGCATCAGTTATTTCATTCTTTGTGAGCTACAATGTTTTATTTCTTAGTTCAGATTTTCACTTTGCTTCTACCATTTCTTCTGCGCGCCAAATGGTGCGATACCACCAGCAGCGGCGGCTAAGGAGGCTGTCTCCCCTATTATTTTTAGTAAAATAAATTGTGTTTATTATGTAAAACAATGTTTCAGCATTGGCTATATACTAAGATAAAGCAATTTTTACAACTAATTTATAATAACTAGCATATCTGTTGAACTAAAATTAATGAAATAGGAAGATGCGAAGATGTCGACTGGTTGATAAGAAATTCTTTTAGTTGTTTAAACATAGAGACAAAATTACACATCGTACAGAAAATTGAAAAATCTCGGCCTAATTAATAAAATAACCTGCAAGTCTCAATTATCAATCACATTGCGTTCTGTCAAAAGCGGTGTGGTTATTGAAAGATTTTTTACATCAATCGGTCGAACAGCTGAGAGATTTATTTAACCTTTTATTAAATAATTGAGAAAAAATATATATGATTTAAGAAAATAATTAGTCTCTCAAATAAATGATGGTGCATCTGTTCTGGCAGGGCATTGAAATGGTTTACAAAGTAAAATAAAAACAATTGCTCCTCAAGCTTTTTTGTACATTCTCAGATCATGTTTTAAATTTAGCTTGGAGTAAAGCTCGTAATATAGCAGTATAACGAATTATAATTTTAAGCGGATTTGCTGCATTTTTTCAAAATCAACCTGACGAACAAACGTTTTAGATACAATACTCCACAGTAGCTTACCAACTAGCTCTAATCCAAGATGGAATTTTACATCGCGTGCAGTATTTACGGTACAATTACATAAAACCAAATTAATTGAAGTTTTTGACTTTATAATCCACAGTTATGATTTCAGAAATGATACCACAATATCCTTGTTTTGATGAAATTCAAATAAAAAATGAATTATCAGTATTGTATCATGATCCTCAAATATTTCGAGTGGAATGCGATAGAGCGGACTGTATAAAAAATGCACTGATTGAATTTTAACTATGCAGTTTATTTAACAAAATGCGGTTCAATTCAAAAACAAAAGTCTGACTGAAACTGCCTTATTCACTTCCCCCACGCACCCCCACCACTTGCTCTCATGGTCGCCACTACAGAAATACTTGTACACCGAGAATGTAAAAAATGTTCAGTTTTATCAATAAAAACGATTTATATGAATGTATGCCGGGACGGAGTAAACTTATAAGCATTGTGGTCACTATACCGGTAACTTCTGGTTCAGTATAGAGGAGTTTTTCAACACTAAACAGAATTAAACATTACAGCCGCAACACTATGAATCAAAATCGATTAAGCACTATATCCTTCATATCAATTGAACAAGGTCTTCTTAAATTATTAACGCAAAATGATGTATTTTACGAGCGGGTAATTGATTATTTTGCTAGTACAAAAAATAGGCGAACTCCTCTAATTTATCGAAAAAAGTAAGCAATACAGTTTTCCGTGTTTCAAAAAATATTAGAATATTTATTTTAGTTTTTAAAAAACATAGATCTATTTAGTTGTTACTATTATTTATCAATAACTTATTTTCTTATCTACTGTAGAATTTTATGAGTTACTATTATATTTGTTATTTATTATTAGTATGCTAAGAGTTTGTTATTATTTTTAGAGTTTGTTTTTACTTTAATAAGAGTTTATTTAAAGATTTTATTACCTGTTTACCTATAACCTTACACCTTTTATCGATTTCCCTATCCAGGCAAGATTTTACTCTCACCTCTACGTGGTTCTTGCTAGACAATAAATTATATTTTATTTTGATCTCTTTTCTATATCAATTTTTATTCTATACTTCCAGTAATTCACTAATAGGTATAAAAATTTAATTTAATGACCGAGAAGAGTTAGGTTACAGTAGCCTCCCCTGCGCAAAAAGTCACTAGCCGCCACTGCTGTACATCCGATTTCCTCTACACCCAAACTTCGGAAGCCGCGCGACACGAATATCCTGTTACAATTAGAATAGAAACCGATGTATGGGAAAACATATATGCTGTTTTCGAATTGAACCGTTTTTTGCCAACTCTATTAATTATAATATACATAAATTCCAATCTTGCACAAACTTTTAGTAAATTATATATTTCGACTGATGATGGCCTAATCGAAGTTGGAATTACTATTGAACTATATTTAAATATTAAGGATTAAAGAGAATTTTAACCTATTTTATACGATTTCTTCCATATATGTATATTTCATAAGAACGAAACCTTAGGTTCCTTTTGGCAGGTTTTCTTCAACAGATTTTTAAGGTCCCAAGAAAGATCTCTCGGTATAGGGATGAATTATTACGGTCTTATGGTTCCCATATGTATGCGTTTGCAGAAAAATAATATACCTCTACTATAGATGCTATATATCAAAACATTTTTGTTATTAGTTATTATGTTGCTAGCTACGAAAATGGAGACAAATATTTTGTTTACACAGTGTTCTATTATTTATTTATTATTATTAAGTTTTTACAAAAACGATTTAAAATAGCATTATAAAAAACCTTTCTTTTGTTTAACCTAAAAAGTGTAAGAGGCAATCCGAAAGATTGGTATCTAAGCAGGTATATCGCGTGACCTATAATATACTGTGTGTCCCAAGATCAAGTGGAATTGCATGGGTAACTTTCTTATTATTGAAGATGAACTTTTGGTTAAATGTTATATGTTTTGCAGCTTTATATTTTGCTTCAAAATCTGTTTGAAAAAGTTCAAAATGTCATACCCGTTAGAAGTTATTAGGAAAAAAAAAAACAGAAAACTCATTTTCTTGTAGACTCGGCCAAAGAATTAATGTCTCCCTCCCCCTCCCCCTTCCCTGTCGAGCACAATACTACTTTCTACGAGTCAGAGAAGAAATCTACACATCCACTCGAGATTTTATGGTTTACATTTTGTATTAGTATTCTAATTAATACCTGATACGTAAATAATTATTCGTAGATGCAGTATCTAATTTCATATTTAAACAAGCAATTCTTGTATATATATATATATATATATATATAGAATTGGTTTCTGGAAAACGGCTCTAACGATTTTGATGAAATTTAGTACCTGGAGGTTTTCGGGGACGAGAAATCGATATAGCGTGGTCCCGGTCCCGGGAAAATTCATTTTGACCCGGTTTACACACATTTCTGGTATTGCGGTATATGAAATTGGTTATCGAAAATGACTTTAGCAATTATTATGCAATTTAGTATCTGGGGATTTTCGAGAACACAAAATTGATCTAGCATGGTCCAGGTCCCAAGAAAATTTTTCTCCCGCTTTTACCTATTTTTGTTTATAGTTAGAAAAGTAATCGGACCTGAGTTTTTAAATCAAAATAAAAAAACTTATACACAATTAGTTGGCATTGCAAAAGAAGGTATGTAAATGTTTACTTAAAATGTGTATTTCTTAAGAAAGATTTTGAGCTTTGTTTATTCTTAAAAGTTTTACATTTCCCCTAGAAAAAATCAACACGTTATAAAAATACATAAAAAAACTTTACCTGTATTACCAAAACAAGATATGTATGTACCATCACGGACTTTGGTTATGTCCGGTCTTTTGAGGTACAGCGTGTGCTCCTGTTACTGTATCGGTTTTAGAGTCAAGTAAATTTCGCACATACACCCGACCTTGTATGATACTAAAAATATTGTGCAGAAGGGTGTATCTACACAGTTAGTAAAGATATATAATCATTTACCAAACAAACTAAAAGACTTGCCAACAAATATTTTTAAAAGAACATTATGTAATATACTTGTTGTTTCTGCCTTTTATAACATGCAGGAATTTTTTGCTGTGTAAACTTTAAATAGCTTTTGTTATTTATGTGTATGTGATTTCTTTGTGTTTATTTGTTTACCTGGTTGTTTGTCTTTTCTCTTTTATTGTTTGACATATTCAACATATTTTCTTGTATTATTGAATTATTGAATAAAGTAAAGTAAAGTAAAGAGAAACTGTAACCTTAGTTGGCCTAGGTAATAGTCGGATAGTTTGTGATGAAGTGATTACCTTGCATGTAGAGATTGACAAAAGGTTATTTGAAGTTACAGCTGTAATAGTACCGCCACATGTTATAAAAAATGATATGATCCTAGGACAAGACTTTTTGGATAAAGTTTCTTGGAAGGTAAACAAACATTTTACACAATTCAATAATGAATTAGGTGAGGGCCAAGATGCTAGTAACGATATTTTTAACATTGAAGTAGAATCATGTCAAACTGAGCCATATTTAGAAATAAATCCAAATGTTGATTTACCATATAAAAACGAAGTTAAAAGTATTGTTTCGAGTTGTATAGATGTATTGGATAGAGGAATTAAAAAGTCTGAATCTTGTGTGAAAATGAAGATAATTCTAAAGGATGGTAAACCGATAAGGTTAAAGCCACTCAGGTTGTCTTATTTCGAAAGAGGAGTTGTCGATAAAATCATTGAGGAGTTGTTAGATAAAAAGGTAATAAGACCCAATACTTCAGAATAATCTAGTCCAATTGTCCTAGTTTCCAAAAGGAACAAAGGAATGCGATTATGTGTCGACTATCAAGCTTTAAATGAGAAGACAGTAAAAGAAAACTTTCCATTGCCTGTCATAGATGACCTGATAAATAGTTTAGCAAATAAAAAATACTACACGGTACTTGACTTGAAGAACGGATTTTACCACGTGGACATGGACCCGGATTCCATAAAATTCACCGCGTTTGTTGTCCCGAACGGACATTACGAGTTTTTGAAAATGCCATTTGGTCTTACAAATAGCCCTTCTGTGTTTCAGAGGTATGTCACTTATATTTTTAAAGATCTAATCAGAACCAACGACATATAAATATACATGGATGACTTACTGGTTGCTACAGAGACGATAGAGAAAAATATTGAGACGTTAAAGACAGTTATTGGGAGAATCGAGCAACACAACCTCAACCTGCGATTGGACAAATGCAGATTTCTGATGACATCTATCGATTATCTAGGGTATAGGATATACAATGGTAACATTAAAATAAGTAATGCCAAAACAGATGCTATCCGAAACTTCCCTATTCCTTACTCTCAGAAAAACATTAAATCGTTTATAGGACTGACCACCTACTTCAGAAGGTTTATAAAAAATTATTCACAAATTGCTAGGCCCTTAACCGACCTATTATGTGCCAGGAAGGAATTTGCTTTTGGTGAGAAGGAACTAGCTGCTTTTGAGACTTTAAAATCTGCTTTAACAACTTACCCTATTCTTCGGATATGTGATCCAAATTTAGAGATGCAAGTCCATACAGATGCGTGTGCCAGAGGCTATGGCGCAGTGTTACTTCAAAAATACGATGATGGATTCCACCCGGTATATTACTTCAGCGCGAAAACTACGGAAGCTGAATCGAGATACCATAGTTTCGACTTAGAGATGTTGGCAATAATAAAGGCATTAGAAAAGTTTAGAGTATATCTTTTAGGTAAACGTTTTACTCTCGTGACTGACTGTAACGCGTTAAAATTATCGTTAAAGAAGAAAGAAAAAAATAGTAGGATATTTAGATGGAGCCAGAGACTAGAGTTTGACTACATCGTCGAACATCGGCTTAGCGAGAGGATGCAACACGTGGATGCAACACGTGGATGCTCTGAGTAGGTGTTACAATATAAGTGTGACTACAGAAGATTGGTTAGAGATAGCGCAAGATAAGGACGAAGAAATACAGAGAATTAGAGAACAGTTAAGTGATCATCCGAATAAGGATGGACGTTATTTAGTCAATGGGAAAGTATTTAAGATTTTAGACAATAAATCACTATTTTGGGTACCTAGATGCATGCGAAAGGAGTTGGTAATGAAAACCTATAGTGACATATCCCATTTAGGACCAGACAAAACACTAGAACACTACGTCGGAATTATTATTTTAAAAATATGAGGAAGTTTGTGAAGAAATGTTTGGAGAACTGCATGAAGTGTTTACAGCATAACTACAAGAATATAACGAATGAAGGATATTTGCATAGCATAGAGAAAGGTGAACAACCCTTCGACACCTTACACCTGGACCACTTAAAAATTCCAGAGGCCAGTAAGCACAATTACAAATATATCCTATGTATAGTAGATGCATTCAGTCGTTTTACATTCATGGAGCCCACTAAAACCACAAATTATGCAGAAGTAATAAGAACTATGGAAAGACTAATAAAAATTTTTGGGAAACCTCGACGCATGATTACTGATAGAGGGAGCGCCCTTACAAGTGATATATTTAAACAATATTGTACGCAAAATTATATAAGGCTGGTTCACGTGGCTGTGCAAACGCCGAGAGCGAACGGACAAGTTGAGAGGGTAAATAAGGTAGTAATGCCCGCATTGCTGAAGGAATCCGAAGATCCTGGAAAATGGACCGATGTTATAGCTAAAGTCCAGCTAACCTTGAACTCAACAGTGCACAGGTGCATAGGAAAGTCGTCTGCAGAGGTATTTTTTGGATATAAAATAACACCAGCGGGTCATGCCGCCATTGAAGACAACCTGGAAGCAGAATTAGAGAGACACCGTTATGTTAGGGCAAGAGATGATCTAAGGGAGCATATTAAGGTCCAGAATAATAAAACTCAGGAACAGAACGAACGCAACTATAACAAAAGAGAAGGTCCCGCAAACAGTTCAATGAAGGTGATATTGTCATGATAAAAAGGACTGCACCCGAAAGTGATATTAACCCAAAGATGTCGCCCAAGTTTGTTGGTCCATACCAGATATCACGAGTGTTAAACAACGATCGGTATTGCGTAACTGA
The DNA here is from genome assembly GCA_038088585.1 of Chrysina gloriosa. Lineage (NCBI taxonomy): Eukaryota > Metazoa > Arthropoda > Insecta > Coleoptera > Scarabaeidae > Chrysina > Chrysina gloriosa. Next base: position 39,666,707 of record CM076091.1, on the reverse strand, counting down.
TATCCCGAAGTATCAAGTATCCCAAAGACCATTCACAGCGGTTCTCCCGCCTGGAAGGATAAAAGTATGGAGAAAGCTACAAACTGATGACGACACCGTATCGGAGGGAGATGATGAAGACCAGCCCGGTAGAGAATTTCTATCGGAAGATGAGTACAAGAGAGTACGCGAGGCAGAAAATGACGCGACTATCCTTCAAGAAGTCAGCGACCTGGACGAGCAAGACGTGGAAGAGGTAATACGAATTGTGGTTGCTGACGATCCGAACATTGGGACAGTGTCCGACCAGGATGGCCAACTGTAGGTGTCTAGGTTGGTACCACGGTGAAGAGGGAGAGTGTAGTGGCAGTTGTGCGAGAGAATATGTAATGAGATTGTGAAGAGTATTTTTGTAAAGAGAGAAGCGACAAATAAAGAACTTGCGAAGAGACCATTGTGATCCTTTAAATATACCACCGGTCGTCCCCAGAATTTTATAGATGTTATAATTCCCCCAATATAAATTTTATATATATACCTATATATATATGTGCTACTATATATACTTGAAATATACAATATAAATTAAATATCAAAACTAAAATAAAGGGCGTTACTATTTGATTCAAAAATTATTCAAAAAATTTTGGGAACTCCGAGCAAGGCTCGGTCCACCAGGTACTATTTAATAATTAGTGGATGCACATGTCACTGTATATGTATATATTATTGATTAAAATATTAAAGGTATTTGCATCTGGTTGAAAGCATTCCCAAAGATTTTATAGTAATGAGAATTATTTTTAGCGTGAAAAGCAAAAATGAATTATTGTACATTTTTTCCTCAGAGCTGTAGAAATACGTGACATTAATATTATTTAAATTAAGCTTGGCTACATACCTATAATCGTTACCACATATAATTGAAGTATGGTAAGTCCACTAATTTTGATACAGAAAAAATAAAAGTTCGTAACTGTTAAAAACAATTACAACGAAACTCGATTGCTACCTACGATTAGTCTTTGAATACTTGTTTTAGGTTTTGTCAGTTCTAATGAACATAACATTTTTACAAAACTTTTAATTCTTATTTATTGTGCATATAATTTAAGTTGTCGAAACACGTCAGGGTAAGAGATAATTTATTTAAATAAAATTATTATTTTAATATCCAATTGTATTCTCCACAAAAATGTTCTGAAATACCTAAAGTTTCAAAATCAAAATTCAAAGTTTAAATCAAATACCAAATAAAACTGAGCCATTTTGGACGTTCTGCCAAGCTTACTTATTTCAGTTTTAGTGAGTTTACTTGGTCTGTTGTTCTGTATATTTATATGTATATTTGTAGATTCGTATGTCATTTGTTACTTTTACGTTTAAATAATAAATATAATAATAAATAATTATATGATGGAGTTTTTAATACGGTTAGTGTTAACCTTTCGAGGAGAACACATATAGGAGATCAAAAATAAACATTAGACCCAATAAAGTGTCTTAACCGTAGTTATCAAAACATGGGTAAATGAAATGCAAATTTTACATTAACAAACACATACGTATATAATTGGATGAGGGTGGTAATTGTAAGCAAAATACAGAAACGTAAATTATCTTCCGACATTTAAACGTAGGAGGTTAGAAAATGAAGAATGAGAAATTCAAATTTGGAACAATGGCTGTTCTAATTATTATAAATATATTTTGTGTTCAGATTTTTATTGCATAGATAGGTGCAGCCTCAAATAAGCGTATTTCCTTGTGTGTTTAAATTTTGTCAAGTATTTACATTCAAATGTATTTAACAGACTAATAAAACTAATATAATAATAATAATTGTACTTGTCGCTATAAGTATTTAAGAAAGAAAAAAGTTGTTTCGATAAGTAGTTTCTTCATTATCTATCATACACTTAAGGTATACAATGTAAAATGTTTATTACCGGTGAGTAAAACTAACAACATTTGAAAGCAATAATTACCTCAATTTAAAGATACGTCATAATAAACACTTTTGTTTCTACTAAAATATTCACTGTGTTCACGCAGATTTCTACTAACTAAATGGATGTATACACACAAGACTTAAAACTACTGTACCTTTCTTGGGATATGGTGTACGTGAATAATGGCATGTCTTCTGCGGGCGGCCCTCACGTTTATTTCGAACGTTTGACCTGATTCTAATAGTTAAATCAACAAAAGTATTTTGTATATCTTATTTGCATGTAGGTATGTGTCTTGTTTCACGTATCTTTTAGTATAATATCTAGATGGTTAATCTTAAAACATTCAACAACAATCTCAAATCATTACATACATTAATATTTGGCTGCTATATCTTCTTAATCATTGATTAAAAGCAATTTGCGAATATTGCGCTTGGATGGATCTTATTTTAATTATTATTATAGGACCAACAGTAACATTACTATTTTTATACAAAATTTTTTATAATATTTTAAGCACAGTTTTCTTATACTTATTTGTTATTACTATTTGTAGTACTCTGGTTATTGCAAGATTTTAGTCGCTCCTGATGCAACAGCTGTAGACGAAATTTATTGCTAGTATCATTAATTAATGATTACAACGCAACGGTGTGGATTATATAGAACTAAATTAAATGTAAATATAATATAGTATAAGTACGTATTTGCCAACAAAACACCATGTTCTCTGCGAATAAATTAAAAAAGTGTATTTTCAGGTCAAAAAATTCGAATGAAGGTAAGTGTAGTAACCAAAATTTTACCCGTACAATAAACTTTTAAGACAAGATTTTAATGCGGAAAGGGGTAACATTTTACATAAATTAGAAGGTTATAGAGTGAAGAGTTAGCAATACAAAAATGACAAGTAAATTAAAAAATAAACAGAACAGTTTTTACAATCAACTTTGAATGGCTGTATACAGGATCCTCTGCTTCACTTTACGTTCTGAATAATTCAATAACTATCAGTTCTTGGTATATGAGTGTCATCGACTGGAAAGATTGTTTTCTAGTTATAATGATATGTATAAACAATATATATATACATATATTTCGTGACCTTTTATACTTATCTTATATGATAGATCTCTACCACTAATAGGTCAATAAAACAAGGCTGGTTTGAACGATAGTTATATTTTCAGAACGTTTACAAACGTTTTCGGAATACCTTCTTCAGTGAAAATATAACTAGATAAATATATAAACAAACATTTGTTTTTATTTGGGAACTATCAACAAAATGACTAATGACTAGGATTTCTTGATATAGAGGATGTGTAACAAACTTTTATATATATATATAAATTATAAAAACTAAATTAATGTGTAAACATACATGCAAATTAAGTAAAACCCTATATCAAAAAATCTTTGTCGAAACCTTAACAATTCTGTTCAAGGACTAGGGAAAACCCAAATTTAAAAACCTAGCCAAAGGTTTCCTTCTTAAGAAATGCAAATGTCATTTTAACAAATTGCTATATACATTACTTAAATTTTGAATATCGGTTCTGAAATTAATAGTTTTAGTGTCTTTTTGTATATTTATCATTTCATATATTAGTCTTTTTTATAATTATTCTCTGTTTTTAATATAATTGTGTTTTCAAAATCAAAGTAATGCAGTTTATTTTATAAACTACATTACTTCGATTTTGTTTAATTATTTTAGATTTAGTATTAGTAAAAAGAGATCTGTTACTATAATTTGGAATGAAAGTAATGTTTATGTTGTTTTTATTAAACTCTTTTTTATTTTTCGCTTAAACCTTTTTTATAAGGAATAGCGTTATAAGATTTATTGTTATTATTTTTAATTCCTCTATTGTATAAAAACTATTTGGATAATTATTTTTATCTAAGATTTCTTTAACTTCGTTTAAATTCTTTTCCCTAAATATTGTAGGTAAAACTACATATAATGTGAAAAATTCATGGGAATTTGTAGATTCGGTTAGAAATCAAACAATTCCTAATAATTACGAATTAATCAGTTTAGATGTTGTTTCTTTATTTACTAATATTCCTGTGGATTTAGCACTAAAAATTTTAGATAAAAAATGGAATTCCATAAAAGATTTTACAGATCTTCCAAAGGAGGAATTCATTGCAGCTTCGAAACTTTGTTTAAATTCTACTTATTTTACATATCAAAATAAAATTTATAAACAAATTTTCGGTACTGCAATGGGTTCTCCATTATCAGCAGTTATCGCAAATCTGGTAATGGAGGACCTAGAGCAAACTTGTTTGGCAAAACTAAATTCTAGTGTAAGTTTTTACAGACGTTATGTGGATGACTGTTTTTGTTCCGTAAGAAAGGATAGTATTGATGAGATATTAGATTCATTTAATAGTTATCATAATAGATTAAAATTTACATATGAGAAGGAATCTAATAACTCATTGAGTTTCCTGAACGTGACAGTCATGCATAATGACGGCATTGTAAAAACAAATTGGCATATAAAGTCTACCAATACAGGAACACATTTAAATTATTTTGCAGAAACATCAAAATTACATAAAATTAATGTAGTTACCGGTTTAGTTGATCAAGCGGTTAGATTAGCTAATCCTGAATTTAGGGAAAAGAATTTAAACAAAGTTAAAGAAATCTTAGATAAAAATAATTATCCAAATAGTTTTTATGAAAAAATAATAAAAAATAGAATTAACAAATTATACAATAGAGGAATTAAAAATAATAACAATAAATCTTATAACGCTATTCCTTATAAAAAAGGTTTAAGCGAAAAATAAAAAAGAGTTTAATAAAAACAACATAAACATTACTTTCATTCCAAATTATAGTAACAGATCTCTTTTACTAATACTAAATCTAAAATAATTAAACAAAATCGAAGTAATGTAGTTTATAAAATAAACTGTAAGGACTGTGATGGTTGTTACATCGGTCAGACGAAACAATATTTAAAGAAAAGGTTGTATAGCCATAAGTATTCTTTAAATAATGATTTTGGTGGAATGACCGCTGTAACAAAGCATTACAAAGATCTTTGGCATTACTTTGATTTTGAAAACACAATTATATTAAAAACAGAGAATAATTATAAAAAAGACTAATATATGAAATGATAAATATACAAAAAGACACTAAAACTATTAATTTCAGAACCGATATTCAAAATTTAAGTAATGTATATAGCAATTTGTTAAAATGACATTTGCATTTCTTAAGAAGGAAACCTTTGGCTAGGTTTTTAAATTTGGGTTTTCCCTAGTCCTTGAACAGAATTGTTAAGGTTTCGACAAAGATTTTTTGATATAAGGTTTTACTTAATTTGCATGTATGTTTACACATTAATTTAGTTTTTATAATTTATATATATATAAAAGTTGGTTACACATCCTCTATATCAAGAAATCCTAGTCATTAGTTATTTTGTTGATAGTTCCCAAATAAAAAACAAATGTTTGTTTATATATTTATCTAGTTATATTTTCACTGAAGAAGGTATTCCGAAAACGTTTGTAAACGTTCTGAAAATATAACTATCGTTCAAACCAGCCTTGTTTTATTGACCTATTAGTGGTAGAGATCTGTCATATAAGATATGTATAAACAATTGCTAATGTTGTGATACAGTTTATTTATTTTTCAAAACTATAAGATAATCTAGTCAACTTCCTGGATACTCTCTAGAGTCTAGAGCAGCGACAAATATTTGTTGTCATTTATGTTAACTTAGTTGATTAGTAAAATGGAGGACATATAACGTTTCCAGAAAGCATTATGTGTGAAACCCTTTAAGTAATCATCATTTTTGTGCCAAATTATTTGGACACTTTGAAATATAGGTACGAAATTCTAGCTGATTGTATAACAGGAATTGCAAATCGCGAAACATCTACTTGTAATGATAACATTTTTAGTATTGTATAATAATAATCTAACAAATCATCATTGCTCCATTAAGCGGATAGCAGAAAAATTAAGTATTTATGTGCTACAATTAGAGATCGTCAGATCTGCTCCCTGATAGGTCGAGTCATCATCCGACGAGAACGCATAATATACGAGAAAAAGGAAAAGAAACATAAATTCGCAATAAATTACATTCCATGGAAATACCTATTGTAAATAAATGAAATATTAAAAATAAATAACTAAAAGAATAATGTAACATAACAAAGAGAAGAATTGAAAACGAAAAAGATTCTAAAGAAATCATAAAAAAGCACTTGGTAACTATAAATTAAGAAAATAATGTAACATTATATAATATTTGGTACAGTATCCACGGCTGTCTATGCATATTCGCGTACAATTACGCATTGAGTGCACTAAGTTTTCGCAATAAGTTTTGTCACGTAACAGCTCCAATACATCGCAAGCTCCAAATTCTTCACTGTACGAACGTTATGGATGTCCGGAAAGTTTCTCATCAACCCCCTTAAACTTTCTATAGGGTTCAAGTCCGGCAACCTACTTGGCTAGGGAATTAGTATAAGTTAGGGGTTGTTGTAGAACCAATTGCTTACTATTCTTAATGTGCGGATTGGGGAATTTTTTGCAGTAGATGGATATGACCTTCTGGGAAGATTATACGGGCGGAAGGCAGAAATACCTCTTCCAAAATATCTCTGTACCCTTCTCCCGTTAGCCGTCCCGTTATACTAACGCTTTCCCCAGGACCCACACCACATCAAACATCTATCTATCCCCAGAAGTCGCAACTGATTCTCTCACTTCTTCTAGTTAAACTAATTGTGAAAACTTAGCGCGCTTAATGCGTAGTTGTCTGCACAGACAGCCGTGGATACTATACCAAAATGAAGTACTGTTACATTATTTTCGTAATTTATAGTTACGAGTTGTTTTTTTATTCCTTTAGAATCCTTTTTGGTTTTCAATTTTTCTCTTTGTTATTATTACATTATTTTTTAATTATTGTTTTTCTTCAATATTTTATTTATTTACAATATGCGTTTCCATGCAATGTAATTTATTAGGAATTTATGTTTTCCTTTGTTGTTTTACTAATTTTTACTGAATTTTTGTGTGGAGTATTTATCTACATGGTTTTTAAATATTGTATTCATTTACAATTTGCGCTTGCATACAATTTTATTGATTTATCATATTTTTTATTTCTAACATGTTTATATAACCTCCGCGAGTGCAGTGGCACTCGTTCAATTTTTTTATTAAGAATTTATTCTTTTGTCTCTTTAAGAATTTTTACTTTCCTTTTTGGAAGAAGTTTTTTGTTTGAATTTTGTCATTTTATGTATTTGTTGTTCTTTATAAAAATAAACAAAAGTTTTAATCTACTGAAGTAGGTATGTTTTATAATTTTCCGCAAACTGCTACTCGGAGCCGTTCCTCACAAATGGTTAAATAGCACCTTATGAGATCTGCACAAAAATTAAAATAAATAATGTAATTTTTTTAATAGATTATTGCTCTTTTTATGAAACAAATTTTAACCGATTTAACACCATATACATATACACTCTGCTGTATATTATTGTGTTCTGTTATAAATAATTCATTTTTGCTTTTTATAGTGAGACTAGCTGACCCGGTAAACGTTGTTTTGCCATATAAATTATTTCTAGTGAATATTTTGGTAGGCAAATAAAAAATATTCTGGAATGGTTTATACAGGTAACACAATGGTTGTTGTTGGCGGGAGCTCGTGACACGTGTTGAAAGCTATTGATTTATATGAGATCACTTAATTAACTGAACGTGAGAACTATCTTGAGCAAAATGGAAATAAATAATTATAGCACTGCAAATTGATAATACATTTACTATGACAATATACTTAATATGAGAGTTGTACTCAGAAAGTAAAATGGTAAGTATAATCGTCACTGCTACGATCGACGCACAATCAATAATAATGGCCCAAAATGGTTTAGGCCCTAAACTTTAGTGAGTGAGAGAAAGCCTATTGTATGCGAAAGACAGGAGACTGGCTTCGTTCCCATCCCTACTCTGTGCTGTTTACGGGTTGAGAAGTGACACCGGTAGACGCCTAGCGGGAATAACTGATCGAGTGATAACTGATCAATTATAATTGATCAGTTAAGAAAATTATTAAAGTACTAATATCGCTATTAAAAAATAGAGGTTGATGGTAGAAGGGTGAAAATTTAGGGCTGTATGTATTTTTAATGCCGAATCATAAAAAATTAAAATAAGAAATTTTGTCCAAAAAAATAAAAAAAATTTGGGGTGGAGATGCAGTTCAACATACGTCAAAAAATGATTTAGCATGATGGAGCTCCAGCTCATTTTGCTCCGAATGTGAGACAGTGGTTCAATGAACACTTCCCGCGGCGGCCCTATATGTTGGAAATTTAGCGCAAAGGAAGGGAAACTCAGTTGTTTCGGATTATTCACCGGAGTAATATAGACGCTACCTTAATATACCAGGGAAAACCCACGTTACACGTACTCTTCGAATGCAGACGCTTCGTTAGATTTCGCGGAAATAGTTTATATATTGTTTGAGTGCATTATAACTTAGGATTCGTGCATTAACGTTAGGACAGGAATCACTGCAAAATTCCTTGTTTTCAAAAATTGTAACTTCATTGTAATAATTAGTGATTAAATTGTCTAAATAAAATTTCCTTTTTAAAAACATTAATAGGCACTAGCCTGTTATAATTCCGGACTTACTTTTTATTGTTAACAGAAAAAAATCACATCTAATTACACTTTGGTTAGAAATTATTTATTGATATCGATCAAATGTAACAATATACCCTGCGAGATCTTCAAATCTCAATCCTTTAGTTTTGGGATTTTATTACAGAGAAAGTTTATACTACGACTGTCCGCTGACGCTGACGAAGTTAGCGATACAATAAGCGCACCAGTATTAGAAATTGCACCACAAAGGCTTGAAAAAGTATTGCAGACGATAGCTCGTAGATTGCAGCTATGCATAGAAATAGAGGGATTTCAATTCAAACAATTAACAGTGTCAACGATTTAATATCAGATAAGTATCTAAAAATGAATTAATTCTATTATAATATATAATATATATAATATAATTTTACATTTTTCAATATGTATTATTTTGACAGTAAATAATTTCAAGAGCAAATCACATCCCGCGCAACGTGTCGAATTTAAAACATAAAATTCACCCAGTTGATACTACTAATGACGAGTAAAATGTTTGAAGATCGATATTCAAAAAATGTCGCGATACCTACTATTACAGTAGTATGCGAGTACAGTGCTCCCATGTAAATTTCTTTTAAGTGCTTTCTGAAAACATACAAAGCATGATAGTACAATACTTTGAAGATTTTTGATTATGAAAAACTCAATTTTGATGAAGAATGGAGCTGCCTGGTTTTTGTACTCACATCTTCAATTCAAGGATTTAATTAATTTTAGTATACAGCTAAAGGTTTTTTACGCTCATTTTTTACCATTCTTATAGTTAGTACTTACCTACTCTTGGTCTACCCTTCTCCTTTCTAAGGTGAAGGCTTCATTCAGCATTTAATGTTGTGGCGCATTAATTTATCAGCTAGTCTGAGTAAGCTAGCTACTAGTTTTGAGGAAGCCTAACAGGAGTTGCAAGTATTTACCCTAACTCTTAGGGGTAGCATATAGCTATCTTTCATTTAGCCTTCTTAGGTGACCTAGTTAACTTAGGAAAGTTACGAACTGTTTTTGTAAAACCTTTCTCCGTGAAATATAATTCTCTATAAACAATTATGTTTTATTTTGGCTGCTAGTAACATAACAAAGATTTCTTGATATATAGGATCTGCACTAAATTTATACACTTATTATTTTAATGTTCACATGTATGCATATGGATAGCATACAACAAAAGGAAATCTATAATACAAAGAATAATTGCAAACTCAAACAAAAATCGATTAATGTCCGAAACTGCAGCTTATCTCATTTTTATAGATTTTTATTAAATGGAATCAAGTAAGAATAATATCTCTTAAAACTAATACGAGTAGAAAATATGTATTTTGTAAATAATAAACAGAATTGTTCTTGTCATATTTTATTTTTTTGATCTTTAGTGAATAAAAAAACAAACGATTATAAGTTATTTATAGTGTTATCGTTTGTTTGTTTATACTTGAATGTTTATTTGATTTGACGAATTTTTGTCAATCTAATCGTTATTATATCACATACTTATGTATGTAGCCAACTAGCTTACATACATATTTAACTCTACTTTCATGCAAGCGTTATTTTTTGCGAAAAGCCTGTATAACAATCTTTTAATAAATCCCAAAAAACAAGGCTGAGGACGGTATGTGGACCAAGCCGTAAATAACATGGTCCGATGCCCTTGTAGAAACCTAGAAATCCTTCCGATTGGGAAACTTTGATAAAACAATCTAAAAAGTTTTTGTAGAGTATACCATGTCCGTGATGATCGACACCTAAAATCAAATCCACAGTTAATTTTATTAATAATACGTATCTATACGTAGGTAAAAATCAAATAATATGCGCTAGCAATTTAATAAATTTTGAATCTTTGACCGTTAATATGTTGTTATATCAATAAAATACTGGTAAAGATAAGGATACCTGTGACACTACGTTGGCGTGGAATACATGATACATATACAGTTCGGATAAAATAACTGTTAGAAACACAATCTTTTCAAGTAGAACAGGAATAGTGTAAGGATGATTAAGATAGATTGCTGTGCGTGAATGTTTAGGATAAGATGTAAATACTTCGAAGGTAAGAAAGCAGTTAACCTCTCCGCTACCACTCACGTCAAAACGATCGACATTTAGAAGCGGATTCGTTTTTTCAAGATAACCTTCTATTGATTTATGTGTTCAGATCGGCAAGAAATATTCTGTTTGGGCTGATGTGAGTAGGGTTACTTGGCGATGTCCGGAGTCGACGAAACCTATTCTAGACTGATTCAGAAACAATATATTTCTTTGTATCTCTTTATACTTCCACATTTACTTCGTCTTTATCGTTCTGATTATAAAATCTTCTATCAAGTATGAATAGTCGTTATAAACGGCAACTAACGAACGAACTTGATAATGACCGAGCGCGACTTTTCGAGACGTTTCTAAATAATGGCACGATAAAATTATGGTTGCGCTTAGCTGGCGGGAAACAGTGGATGATTCGTCGTGGCGATTTCAAACTGTCTGATTAGACAGCGACTTATGGGCGAAGATGCAAGATAGTTGTGAAAACACTTTCGAAAAATGGATACCAGATATGCGAAGAGGAGTCGCGATATGCACCCGGCAGATCTACAGTTGCCAGAGCAAAATCTATTCCAGATAGGCAATACTAATGACCATGATGGAGCAGGGGGCTAGTAGTCGAAAGGAACTGAATGAGAAAATGGAACATATCCACCAGAATATGGAAGCAATAACGAAGCTGTCTAAAAGGTAGTATTTGACGCTTAAAATCAAGCAATGACCGACATGGTGTGTAAGATGGAACATTTCCAAATAAAGGTAGTGTTGGTGTAGTTGGTGTAGTAGAAGATTAAATCGAAGCTCTAGTTCATATTTTAAAAACACCAGCGCCATGTATACAGAGAGCTACCTCACAATTAAAGTAAACATTTGATGGTAAAGTACCATGGTTTACATATTTAACCTAGCTCGAGGCTGCTGCAGCGACTAACGCTTGGACCGACATGTGCAAGGCCATAGCCTTAATACTACAGCTTACGGAAGAGGCATTACATGTACTACAGATGATTCCTGGAGACCAATAACGAAATTATGCGACAGCACTACTGAATATGCATTATGCTAGCGAAAATTTACAGCAATTTAACCAAGCGCAACTGAACCAGAAACCCGTAAGAACAGCGAAATCTCCAGGAGTTATAAATCATCATGGCGCTGTTTGCCCGAGTGACTTTTTCATTCGTTCCTGAAGACATTGGAACAATTGGCAGTACAAGGTTTCGTTGATGGCGTCGGAGGGTTGGTATTAGATCTTAGCTGATGCGTGTGCTGGAGTACGAATTCACAGGTAAGATTATCTATCAAATTTTAAGACGACATTGTGAATGCTGTTCATGAGTTCGTCAAAGAACTTCTTGAAAGTTTACTAACCCCGTCTCAAGCTCTAAGACTAAGGAAATTAAACGACGTTTCCAAGAAAGTCAGGTATTCTCTGTGAAAGATGGAGCACAGCGTAGATACCTTGTCAGACCCATTCTTAATTTGAAAAGTGGCTATCGGCAAGTGGAAATCAACTAGGAGGATAAGGAGAAAATAATTTTTAGAACCGTAACAGAGCTAGGCACTTACATACGAACCGGTTAAAGAAACGGTTTTGCATGAGCTATATTGGCAAACTTGCCTACTGTATTAGGTATAGTCTTGGAGCAAAACCTTTGGAGAGCATTTGAAAAACTTGGAGGAAGTGTTGTAAAAGCAGCGGTCCGTGAACTTGAATTTAAGTATCACGAAACATCTTGGCCATATCATCAGTTCCGAATATTTTAATTGAAATATGTTGTAGACTACAATTTAGAATGAAAAACAATATTCGATAAATGTCCACTACGACTACGTTGGCAGACATTTATGCATAATTATGGCCAATCTCACGAATTACGCTCTCGATGTTGGCTTTGAGCTCTATTATTGTTGTTGGATTATCCTTATAAACTTCATTTTCACGTAGCTGCAGAAGAAATAATCTAACGGTGTTAGATCGCATGATCTTGGTAGTCAATCAACATCGCGTATACGCGAAATCAAACTTCCATCAAGATTAAATTCCAATATGTCGATTGTTTTGAGAGCTGAATTACGTTTGTCATCTTAATCAACTACCAACCTACCGAAAAAAGGTTCTTATTGAAAAGAAAAACAGCCGTTCGTGTAAACACCGAATTCTGAGAAATAATTGCATAATCTGAAAGATAGATTATGTGTATTGCCGGAAACTGGCGCTACATTCAATAGGCGGAGTAGCATCCATTGAAGACGGACAGAAAATAATAGTAACCGTCGATCATAGTGAAGACACTGGAAGATCTTCACAAGTATATATACAGGTAGTCATTGGGTTTAGCACTTTTATTATTTTTCCATTTGTCCATTATTTTTCATACTCTAAACCTAAATTAAGTAAAAGTACTTATATACATGTATGTACATGTATATATGTATATATATCACTTTAACTATTGTTATGAAACGAAGGTATTAGCGTCATTTTTGCAAACCTTGAAAACCTGTAAAATTGTTATAGCTATAACGCATAAATCAATAATAATTGAAAATGACAAACGTCCAACATTTGTATGTGTTAAAGAAGAACATAACTATAATTTACAGTGCTTAATTAGAAAACTACTTTCACTATTCGCAGACGCGCGTTTCGCGGTCATACCGCTCATCAGTGCGACTGTGTGAAGTAGTTTTCGTTTCTATGGAAGCTCTATATAAGCGCGGGTGTTAGATGTTATTTACAGTTTTCCCCAGACGGTACGACCTGAAAAGGTCCGATCAAGTTCAATATTGTAGATGTCAGGGCGGCTATTTCGATTGCAAAAGCAAAATATTGCAATAGCACAATTACGGAGCTTGAATATAGGAGATAAAGGCAAACCAAAGAATGAGCGGTTTAACATTCCTTACTACTACCTTGTTGACTAAATCGAAAATTGAAGTGAGTATATAGCATTTTGTACATATGTATGTATCAGGTTCATAAGATTTTGGTTAACTATCGCTATGCAATTGTGGTCATATGTATCTTTGCTGGATTTACTTGTATGTGCTCGCCCTATAATTTGAAATGCTTCTATTGTTTGCTGTGATTATTTGTAGAAGCGCATTAGATGTATTAATAAAAAACGTACCTTACATAGGGTAGTTTAAACTTACCTTGATTGTATAGCCTAATACAAACAAGATCAAATGGTGTTATAATAACGCTGAGAAAGATTCCGGAAATCATACTCGCAACAAAAGTTTCCAGCAAAGGAAAGTTACTAAATAGCTTGTACTTTTGCGACAATTCTTTTGAATATGTGAAAGTTGTAAGTTGAGCTGTGGATCCTAAAAACGATCTGGGAATTGCAGACGTTGATCCTCGGTATAGACCACGTATCTGAAAATGATCATTACATATATAGATGGTATAGATAAATTACCTATATATGTAACCAAGCAACGCAAGTCTGATATAATTTTAGTGTATCAATAACACTAATAAAACAAATGGTTGTTGAAAAGATGAATGTTTGCTTAATAAAATTAGATAGATACTTATCTAGAACGAAAACTTGAATTTTATAGCTACACATAAAGCAGTTTTTGATATAAACAGATTTATTTTAGGAAATCGTAAATGAATTGGTAAGAACAAGTTATATTTCTATTCTAGTAAGCGAGTTCTATTCAGTTACTATATACAATCATAATTTAAACTTTTCTGCGAATAGTTTCCATTAAACTTGTCTTGCTTCTTCTTGTTTATGTTAATTAAAAATCTGAAGTGCAAATCAAGTTATCTAATTATGTATATGTTTTTCCTGATCCTACAGAAAGCAAATGCAATATGACTCATTTGCATTTGATTCTTCAAACTAGCTGGAGTACCTAATTCAAGAACTAAACTGTTGCGGAACTACTACCACTTTGCGGAGTTTGTAAAAGAAAAAGAAATTTGTAACTTATATATGTATTTTAACGGCTTTTTTGGATTGTCATATGCTTTTCTATAGTAAGAATATGTAGCTCTACAGTTAACATGATGAGTGCATACGATTTATAGCGTCGATACTACAATATGTTTCGCAGATTGAACAGTTTCGTTGGCAACTTGGAGGGTTGTTTGGAATATTTACGCTTTACTAACTGAAAATAAGCGTCGAAATTTAATGATTAATAGCTCTACAGGCCTAGTAGACTCATGACTTGTTTTACTATGTCGAAATAACGTAAGCAAATATTTAAAAATATAGAATATTTTGTGGTCGTGTCGTAACGTTCATTGAATGCTTCATTCCAGTTTTCGTTTGCGATGATGTTTAGGAATTGTTGGATTTGAGCATCACTAAACACCCACCACTGTCCGCATACATATAAATTTGAGCTGAAAGTGCCACTATAGAAGGTTGCGCCAATGGCATTATGGTCTTAAAAGCCGGTATTAAACGAAATCGTACTTGTTATATTCAAGTTCTACTTTTCCCATGTAATACGAGAATGTTATCTACACAAGTAAATATAAACGTTGAAATTCTCGTAAGTTCGTTGATTACTATTCCAGTCCCAAAGCTGTAAAGATTTTTAAATTGGTTGCTCTCGTCGCTATCTTTCAAAATGTTAACATTCAAATCGCCCGATATAATTACTGTGTTATTTGATTGACTAGCTATAGACAGAAGACGCTCAAACATACAGTGAAATCCCTGAAAGTTACTTGAGGGTGTTCTATATATGCACACTAAAATGTAGCATGACACCACAGTTCCCAGTGAAAGCTGAAACTAGACCTATTTAAAAAAGCGAGGGATGTCAATAGATCTATTAGTCAACCGTGTTCTTGTTTTTGCCAGAACATTGCCAGAAATAGAAGAAATTGTTAATTTAATTATAGAACATTAAATAATGAGTATGTAATTAATTCATTGTAATGTTGGTAATAAATGATTTTTCTTTATTCAAATTGTGTTTTTGAAACACATAACTTCCTTAAAAACAGGGTCTTGAAAACTTCACTAGTCGTGACCTAACACTCTCGTTGTCACATTATAAATGTGCCGGTATCAATAGCTAAATCGTATTTGTTCTTTTTTCCTTTAAAGCATTACTAGGTATTTTTGTGAAATTCAATTTCATTCATTTTTGATAAGCAGATGAAATATCGGAAGAGGTTCGTATAACTTTTTCGGCCGCTGTTAACCTACGGCACCTTGCCCTCAGCAACCCCTTCTCACATGAAAAGACTCGAGAGCATACAGAATAGGACTCTTCGAATCCTAGTCGACACTCTCTAGTACGTAAGGAATGCACAAATTTATCGAGAACTAAACATTCGGACTCTGCGGAACATATTGAAAAATCTGTGAAGGCAGCTTGGGAAAGAGTCCGTGCGTTCGGATGGTCGTCGATTCCCAAGATCTACTCTCACCTCGAGCGCTTAAGTTCTTCGCGACCATCAACTTCCAAATAATGAGTTGTGAGTATTATTAATGAAATTTTTCGGCATTTGGTTTACTTAGTAAAGTGAAATTCCACATCAATTGACGCTCTCACATTGGATTGTATAATCTGTATTATCTGTTGTAATTAATAAAAGTATCATAGATATAAAGTGTTATTCTAAATACCGCAATCCAAGAGGCATCTTCGAAAGGGTGTGCTAAGGTCTGGACTGGTTCTATATGATATTAAAATGGTGGCATATTTATCATTTGGGCTTTTGGCAGAACTATTCTAAATTTAGCAATAGCTTTTAGATTTGCATCAAGTACACCCCACTGCCTGAGACCTAGGTTTCAAAAAATTCAACCTTTCAGTGTACGAAATAATAAATGCTCAAAAATTGAGTAAGGTGCTTTAAAACATTGAATAATCTTCAATCTTAGTTTTCGCAACGCTATACATATCAGTTTTCTAGAAGCTTATTAAATAAAGTAGTTACCGATTAAATAAATATGCATATTTCAATGCGCTGCATATTACTTTCAATCGCATTGAGTTTGACAAACCAACTTATATGCGTGTATAGATTGTAAGTAATTTTGTAACAAAGATTAATTAATTAAACAATTGATTGTGGAAGCCGTTACTTCATGATAGTTAATCATATTGATACGCAGAAAAAATAGTACTCTGTTTTATATCACTTACTTATTGTATCAAAACGTGACTATAGTTTCGACATAGATCATGTCAGCAAAATAGAAACAGTGTACGGATTTATATAGTGCAAAGAAAGTAATTAAGGGAGAAACCTAGGAAGTAATTACTTTGGAAAAGAGAATAATATTTAGGGACTTATGATTGCCGTGGATTAATGAGAATATTAGACAGATTACTCTTAAACAGATCCAGCTGGTCGGTAAAGGCATTAAGAATTTGAATGACGTTAGATGTTCGTACATATGCGAGTTCAATTACGAAATTCGGCCATAATGTACTAATTACGCATTTTTGCAGCTATATGATTCTACAGAAGTAGAAGAAGAAGACAACTTGTTTTGCCTACAAACTCCTGTAGTAGCTACAATCGCGCACTCGACCAGCCCGCCCTGGGAAAATTGTGCTTAATTAGCTGCAAAAATGCGTAATTAGTACATTATGGCCGAATTTCGTAATAGAACTCTCATATGTACGAACATCTAACACATGAGCTTATATAGAGCTTCTATAAAAATGAAAACTACTTCACACAGTCGCACTGATGAGCGGTATGACCGCGAAACGCGCGTCTGCGAATAGTGAAAGTAGTTTTCTAATTAAGCACAATTTGAATGACGTTATCCCTAACGGCCAGGTGGACATATTTGGGACTAATCTGTTTAATATTTAGTACCGATTAATTAATTAGTAGATGAGATTTTACATCGATTTTCAAAACTGGAACATTTTAAGGTGCACGATTTTGATTGTCTGTGAGTATACATACTAGGGAAAACAAATTTGAAAAAAAAATAACCATCCTAATAGCAACAAAGTGGCGCGTTTCAAGAGTTTTCAGAAAATACTTTATGGAATCGTTTGTAATATTATGTATATTTTAGTTATTAGTATTAAGGATTCGTTACGTCCTTTTGAGTTAATATTATTTAGCTACAGTTAGGAGTTACGAGAAGATATTTAAAGCAACAATAAACAAGAAAAATAATTACCCCGTGTTCTGCGAAGATTTTTTCAAAGCGTCCCACATACTAGTGTGATGGTGTTGATAACCAAACGCAATCTGTTCAGCAGCTTGTCCTTGTAAATGAGTTTTCACCAAAAAGAATGGGCTAGCAATAAATGCTCCAACATTACCTGCTAAGCCGCCTGCTAGAACACTTCTGTGAAATATCGTTTCTCCTTTGTCATTTTTTGTGTATCCCTTTCTGCAAACATAATCGTATCCTCCTAAAACATTTTTAATACAGAATTATGTTCAATATTTGTCTCAATATAGGTACTAAACAAAGTCGGAATCAAATTTAACTGAACATTGGCGCTGTATTCTAATCAAATAATTAATGATAACCAAAAGGAACGATAGATAGATCAAAATATTCTCAATAGGTTCCATGTTGTGGACAATTAAAATCAGCAGGTCGTCTACCAAATGACGCGTCAGTGAATATACCATGATGTGAATGATACACGATGAAAGGGATAAATTCGATAAAAAGCATTTATTAGGTGTCATAAAAAATGTTGGAATACGTTAACTAATATTTTTTAATTGCTGCTTTCTTTTACATATACACTACCGCTCATGGAAGTTCCAGCAAACATGCATAGAAAGAATAAGAAAGAATAACATAAGAACATTAAAGGAGTATTTCAATTTAAATAATAATTTTCTATGTTTACTGATGAACATTAACATTATATAAATGATATAATACGAAAGAAAGAAATTCAAATCTTATTTTGATCAAAAAAATCCTCCTGGTGACTTTTGCACTACTATTATAATTTCCTGTCAATTACTTTTCTGATTCTATTATCGTAAATGTTTTCCCACTCTTCTTCAAGGGTATTCCATAACTGTTCTTTTGATGTTGGGCACCTAACCCTAATGCATCTATGAACTTTCTCTCATAACAATGGCTGGGGTTTGAGTACGCAGAGTATTCCATAAATTTTTAGAATTTCTTCGTTTTATTTCTGTTTCAGGTAGTCTGTGTATAATTTCGATTTGTGATTGGAGTCGTTGTCTTGCATAAATTTAAACCCGCGACCAATTAATTGAATTGTTGACGGGATTGCTTTTTCTTTATGTTTCGTGTATCGTTCTTTGATCATTACGTGATCAATATTTCTTAAGTCGTCTCTACCAACATATGAGAAAAACTTCAAACTAGTACCACTTCTCTCCATGCTTTACGCTTGGACCTATGCACTCCAGTAACATTTTTTAGCAAACGTTTTTCGTATATGAACTTGTCCTCGTTTCCCGAAGACATCGAATTTGCATGCGTCTACCCACAAGATATTTTCTAAATCATCTTGTGTCCAATTTATATGCGTTTGTACTCATTGAAATTGTTTCTGTCTATTTCCTCTCCCTTGTAACGACTTTCCTACAGCTTCTCACCCCTTGAAGGTCAATTCTTCAAACCGAAGTTTCACTGTGGTCACGAAACTTTATCGTATCGCTGTCGTACTAAATTCTATTGCAATTTTTAGCATTGTTAGCCTTCTAAGTTTACTAATTAATGTCATTCTTACATTGTTGGGCTTAGTTTTCTTGCACGATCCAGGAGCAATCTTTTACGGATATATCAAATCGGTGAAGAGTAGCATGCACTGTTGATTTGGATATTTCTAATTTCTTTGAAATTCTTCTTTCTCCCTACCCTTCTTTGCGTAATATTATAATAGCAGATCGCTTTGAAACATCTACAGACTTTCGCGTGGCATTTTACTGATAAAAGCAGGTAAAAAAACGTTCTCATTGTCAGTAAACCCCTATAGGACGTATTTATTATAATTACTCCATTCAATATTATCAATGTGGCCAATAAGATATAAACATAACTGAGAATTAAATAGGAGCGATATTTCGAATATTTTAGGAATTTGTTTTTAGTATAATTGCGTAAACCTTATATCACGCTATTGGTCAGAGATGGGTCTTGACGCTGATTTTGCAATCATAGAAGACTAAATCACAAAGAGCTATCATCTTATTTTTATTTAAAAAGGAGTGTGAAATCGTTCAACATCTGTAAGGTGTATTTGCAAAGTTTTCAGAATCTAAAAGTACAGTTTGTCCTTGGGCCAAGCAATCTAAAGCTGGCAGAAAGTGGCAAGAGGACTGTCAGGGAGTGGCCACATATGATAAGATATGAAAAGGCAAGGTTGGCAGTAGAAGAGATGGCGGACACGTCATTTTGTATGTTATGTTAGAAACACCATAATTTATGTATGTATAGTTTTACTAAACGATAATAAAACATACGGCGACACATTACATGGCGCAGTCGAGGATCGACACCATACACAAAATAGGGCAAGAATAAACATCAATGGCAAACAGCAGAGGAATAAGTCCGATGCGGATGCAGGGCAATGTACAGCACAACAGACGGGTGATGGCAAGAAGGCAGGACGCGCAATTGACCAAATCGCAATAGGCCCTACCATGTCGTCTAGTACTGGTATTATGGAAAGTACTTCTTTCTCTCTCTTTCAAATCCGTACAAGCAATTATATTTTTGGAAGGCGGAACTTATCTGCGCGACCACTCGCCATCACCCGTCTGTCGGACTTGTAACAGAAAACTGGAAGATGTGGCGTGGAAGATTTCAAAGCACAAGAGGTACAATGTGCACAGCTACTTCACTATATAGGAAAGGAAGGTTTTAAAATATATAAAACGTTTACGTTAATGGGAACAGATAAAGATAAATTGTCAGTGTTACTGGATAAATTTAAAGCGTACTTTCTACCAAAACAAAATCTATCATATGAGAGATACATATTCTTCACAATGAGGCAAACGCAGCACCAACGTCTAGAACAATTCACCGTGGAATTAACAGAACAAGCTCAAAAATTTGGAGTACGAAGTACCGATATTAGAGAGAAAATATTTCAAAATGATGCATGGAACCTGCAACAAGCAATAGAACAATGCAAGATGTTAGAAAAAGGAAAGCAGCAAAGCAAGGAAATGGGTAACTGTAGAATAAGTTAATGATCAATTATGTACATATATCTGTAACAGTAGTGACACACATTTTGTTATATTGCATACATCTCAGATAGTTATGAATGCCTAACAACATAAAAACAATAAATAGTTGCTGATGCTATAGCAGTGCATTATTGACGTTTTCCACACCCACGCTTGTTCACCACGTCTTCGCCACGAACATAACAGTAACTTAGAAGGTGCAGTAGTGGTGGATGCTATACAGGATCCTAGGAATAAGTACATACAAGGTCAGACAAAAGGTTTTAATGGAAATAGTGACTATAAAGTTAAATACAAAAGCAGAAAATCTATCTGTTTGTAGAAAATGTGGTAATACTTATCAAGTGAATAAATGTCCAGCATGTGGAAAGTTTTGCTTAATACGTCATAAGGAGAGTAGCACTTCTATTGTTGCCAGAAATTAAAGAATTTTTGGAAGAGCTGCTTAAACAAAAAATTATTGAGAAGGTAGAGGGGGCAACTGACTGGGTTCATGCTTTAGTAATAAGTAGAAAACCAAACGCAAGTCTAAGGATATTTTTAGATCCTAAGTAAGAGAACAATGTATAACACCAACCATAGAAGAAGTAACTGCTAAAATGGCAGAGGCAAAGGTATTTAGTATATCGGATGCCACCTGTGGGTTTTACCAAGTAGTTCTAGATCAGAAAAGCGCGAATCTATGTGATTTCGGTACTCCGTTTGGCCGATAAAAATTTTTAAGACTTCCATATAGAATAAAGTCAGCGCCAGAAGTTTTTCAAACATGGTACAAAGAGTTTTCAATAACTGACATAGATGATTTGATAGTGTGGGGCAAAGATAGAAAGCAGAATGGCGAAAGGCTAAAGAAAGTATTGGAGACAGCTAGAGCTAATAATGTTAAACTAAATAGAGAGAAATGTCACTTTGCATTGAACAGCCTAAAATACATGGGTCATCAAATATAAGAGACAGAAGTGACTCCAGATGAAAGCAAAACACGAGCTATAAAAAATCTGACAAAACTAACATGTAAAGAAGATGTCCAACGTGCCCTAGGTATGCTAACCTATGTTAGTAAATTCATACCAAACTTTTCAACATAAACAGCTTCTTTGAGAGAACTGTTGAAAAAGACGTGCTATTCACTTGGGGTTCTAGTCAGCAATAGACTTTTGACAATCTAAAAGAGATTTTGGGTACCAGTCTGGTATTACAATTTTTTGATACAAAGAAAGAGACAGTTATATCGGTAGATAGTTCCAAATCAGGTGTAGGAGCCGTCTTGCTCGAACAAAACTTACCAGTTGCGTATGCGTCGAAAGCTCTCACGGAAACCCAACAAAAATGTACGCATATTGAAAAATAAATGGCAGCGATCTGTTTCGGTCTTGAAAGATTTCACGAGTTTATATTTGGCAAAACTGTTACAGTGGAAACAGATCACCAACCTCTCGTTACAATTTTCAAAAACACTTAAACAAGTGCCCAGTTAGATTACAACCTATGCTGGTACAGGTACAAAAATATGATATTACATTATAATATAAACCGGATAAGCAATTGATAATAGTCGATACTGTGTCCACAGCGTATATAAATGACACAACCGAAGAAAATTTTGACAACGACATAAATGCACATGTATGTCTGATAGTGTCACAACTGAACGTAATGGAAGAAAAACTGACAGAAGTCAAGGAAAAAACAAGAACAGACATTGATTTACAGGATCTGAAGGAGACAATTCTCAAAGATGGCCACAAAATAACAGATGCCTCAAAGAAGATATAAAAAATTATTGCAAATATAAAGAATAGTTAACAGTAATAGATGATCTGATTTTCAAAGGTCAGAGTCTAGTCATACCGATTGAGATGCGACGAGACATTTTAGGCAAAATTCATTACAATCATTTGGGCTTAAGAAAGTGTCTCAGTTTGGCAAAAGAATCAGTTTTCTGATCAATCATGAATAATGAAAAAACAACGTCTAGAGAACTGTAGGATATGCCAAAAGTACGTGACCCATTAAAATCCCACGAAATACTAACACTGCCGTGGAATAAAGTAGGGTGTAACCTTTGTGAATGTAAGGAACAAAAATTCTTACTGGTAGTTGATTACTTTTCAAAATACATACATTGAAATACAAAAGTTCAACTCAGATACTACTAGGTTAAAAATTGTAAAGCACATGAAGAACATATTTGCAAGACAGGATGTAACGTCTCTTCTCTGGAAGGGTAACTTAGCTGGTTTTAAACTCATACACTAAAAGGGTTATTTATTGTTGTACACCTATACATAAAGATTAACAATAGCACTATCTATAACTTCCCTGTTCCGTGGTCTTATGTCTACTGCCTGTCCTTCACTGCCGCGTTCTACATTACCGGCCGCGCACCACTACAGTACATACATATGTAACACGCACCTTTTATAAAAATGAAGAGAACAAATAAAAATTAAACAAAATTTTATAAATCTAATTTTATAGGAGGTTTTATCATGCGGCCACTACGAGTTACAATGTTGCCTCTCGGTGGAGTCAGAGGAATTTCCCTATTACTTTCTATAAAGCTTCCTTCATAGTGTGAGACATCGGTTGGTTGTTCCTTGGAAGGTTCAGGTTGACTTTCAATTACAGGCGCATTTGAAGTTGGTAACTGTTTTAGTTCCATCAAATGAATTCTGTTTCTTCGATATTGTCCTTCGTCAGTCCGCACATTATAATCGTTAGGACCCGACTTGTTCATGACCGTTGTTGGCTTCCACTCACGGATTCCTTGTTGAATAAGAACATCTTGGCCTGGATTCAATTTTGTCATTTGTTTAGTAGAGCGATTATAATACTTTCTTTGTTTATCCTGATTTTTCCTTAATTTCTCTCTTATACCATTTAACGGGTACCGAGGTTTAAAAATGTTCTTTTGAACTGGCAAAGTAGTTCTTAGTCTTCTGCTCATTAACAAGCTACAGGGTGGTGGCAAATCTTGTTTTAGTGTAATATTGTAATTTAATATACACAAAAACGGATCTTCCCCATCTTTCAATGCTTTGGTAAGTAATGCTTTTACTGTTTGGATTGCTCTTTCAATCATTCCATTTGATTTTGCATAGTAAGGCCTAGACGTAGTTAATTTGATCTCGTACTGTTTAGCAAATTTACTGAAATCTTGTGAGTTGAACAGTGGTCCGTTATCCGAACATATTTCTAATGGGATGCCATTGATGGTAAATACATTTTTTAGTGTTGATATTACACTCTCCGCCGTTTTGTTTACGAGTTTATTAATAATAACGAATTTACTGTAATAATCAACAATTACTAGAAAATTAAGCGTTCCTAATGACTTGAAATCTATTCGGATGTTCTCCCAACGTAATTCAGGAACTTTGTGGCAATTTAATGGCTCTTTAATATTGCTTCTAGAGTATTGTTGGCATACTAGGCAATTAAGAACTAAATTTCCTATGTCAGTAGTTATTCCAGGCCAGAATATCGTTTCCTGAGCCAATTTTTTGCAGGATACCACCCCTTGATGGGCTTTATGAATTAATGCCAGTAATTCCGGCTTTAGAACTTCAGGTATTAGGAGCCTTCTTTGGTAGAATAATACTTCTTTCTGAACGTATACGTCATCTTTGATCGTCCACAATCTTTTTATCTCCGCTGGAACTTTATTTTTATGCTTTGGCCAACCGTGTAGAACGTAGTGCTTTACTGTAGATAGGAT
Organism: Chrysina gloriosa; assembly: GCA_038088585.1. Taxonomy (NCBI): domain Eukaryota; kingdom Metazoa; phylum Arthropoda; class Insecta; order Coleoptera; family Scarabaeidae; genus Chrysina; species Chrysina gloriosa. The sequence goes on along the minus strand of CM076091.1, from coordinate 39,642,123 downwards.
AGAATCCTCATTAATGGCCTTTTCTCGTTTTCTTTTGTAGTTGTAATAACAGAGTGGACCCTTAGGTTATTATCTACATACTTGGTGTTGAGAATACCTGGATTTGGATCACGAGTCAAAGCATCCGCAACTTGCATCTTCTTTCCAGGGACGTATTCAAGCTCAAATTGATATCGTAGGAGTCTTACAGTTAGCCTTTGTAGCCTAGGGGATAATGCATCAAGTGGTTTCCTCACTAGACCCACTAATGGTCTGTGGTCTGTCTGGATTTTGATTTTCTTTCCTAGCAAGTAATAATTAAACCTTTCACATCCAAACACCACGGCCAATAACTCCTTCTCGATATGATTATATCGCTGTTGGGTGGGAGTTAACGACACAGATGCGTATTCTATAGGGTGGCCATCTTGAGCTATAACTGCACCTAAGCCGAAAGGACTTGCATCTACTGACAATGTCACTTCCTTTCGAGGGTTAAAGTAAACGAGCACTGGAGCAGAAGTGACCAGTTTCTTGAGACGATTTAAACATGCTTCTTCATTTTCTGTCCATACCCATTCTGTCTTTTCGCTTAAAAGTTTCCTAATTCTGCTTGTTTCTTGCAATAGATTCGGGATGAACTTTGCTAAGTACACTACCATGCCTAGGAATCGCTGTAGGTCTTTCTTGTTCTTTGGAATCCTCATAGCACGTATAGCCTGTGTTTTCTCTATATCTGGTGCTATGCCCTTATCACTGATGTTGTCACCTAGGAATTTTATAGCATTAACACAAAACTTAGATTTTTGGAGGTTCAGCGTTAATCCGCTTTCCGAGATTTTAGTAAGAACTTTATCCAAACGTTCATTATGCTCCTCTAGCGTACGTCCGTATACCAGTACATCGTCTAAGTATGCTATCGTTCCTTCAACACCCTCTAGGGTTTTGTGAATTAACCTCTGGAAAATTTCCGGTGCCGACGATATTCCGTACGGAAGACGTAAGTCGCGGTATCTTCCCCAACAGGTAGCGATTGTGCATAATTTGGAACTTTCGTAGTCCAATGGTATTTGTAAAAAGGCCTGAGAAGCATCTAGCGATGTAAAATATTTAGCATCGGTTAGCTCGCCGAATAAGCTGTCGAGTGTTGGTATATGGAAAGTTTCCCTTCTTATATATGTATTCAACGTCCTAGGGTCCATACATACGCGTATATCACCATTCGCCTTGGGCGCGATTACGATCGGATGCACCCAGTCGGTTGGTTCAGTCACGGGTTCAATAATCTTTTCGGCAACCATTTCGTCGAGTTTTTGTTTAACTTTATTCTTTAAGGCTAATGGGATTTTTCGAACAGCGCATACTCGTGGAATAGCACCATCTTTTAAAGATATTTTGTAGGTACAGCTATTTACCTTACCAATTCCGCTGAATGTTTATTTATAACATTTTGTCATCTGTTGCTGAGCAAATGGAAAATCACACTAAAGGAAAAAGATAATAAAAAGAGAAAAATAGTAAAAGAAAAGATTAATTGCTACAAACTAAGGGAACCACAAATAGAAAAGAAATACCAGGAAATACTAGACATAGAGTTAGGGAAAACGCAGACGATAAGAGGCATAGAAGAAAAGTGGAAAAAGCTTAAAGAAGGCATGATAGAAGCAGCAAGAGGAAGTTGCGGAGTGACAAAACTAACAAACAGGAAAAGAAAAAGAACGGCATGGTGGACAGAAGGTATAAAAGAAGCAGTAAAGGAGAAAAAGCAGCATGGAAAGTTCACATAAATGCAAAAGATGTAAGAAATTACGAGGAATACAAGAAGAAGAGGAAAAGGGTGAAGGAATTAATAAGGGTAAGCAAAGAAATATCCTGGAGAGAATTTGGAGAGAAAATTACTAGAAACTACCAAGAAAATCAAAAACTCTTCTATGGAGCCATAAAGAATATGAGGAAGCCAAAACAATATACATTGAAGAACATAAAGGATGAAAACGGTAAGGTAGTGACTGATGAAGACAGGATAATGGAAGTATGGAAAAGATACTTCCAGACACTGCTACAAACAGAAGGAGAGAAAAATACACAACTAGAGCGAATATATCAAGAAAAGAATTTTATAGAAGGGCAAGTACAACAGGACATAACAAGGGAAGAATTAAAAAAGTCATACAGCTGATGAAGAACGGAAAGGCACCGGGACACGACGAAATTACTGTGGAAATGATAAAGGGACTTAGTGAACTAGAATTAAAACAACTACTGGATCTACTAAGCGAGGTCAGAATGGAGAAAGTTACACCCGAGGATTGGAGAATAGGAATTATATGCCCAATTTACAAAAAGGGAGATAGTCAACAGTGTTCAAATTACAGAGGCATAACCCTGGGTAGCACAGTGGGGAAATTATATGCAAGGATATTAGAAAGTAGATTTAGGAAAGAAATAGAACATACATTAGAAGAAACACAATGCGGATTTAGGAAGGGACGAGGGAATCAATATCAAATATTCATTTTAAGACAAGTAATAGAAAAAGCAATAAAAACAGGCAGAGAAATACATATATGCTTCATCGATATAATAAAAGCATTCGATCGTATAAGGAGAAATGATGTATAGAGAACGTTAGAGACAAGAGGTGTGAATGAGGAATTAATAGAGTGTATAAAGAGCACATACTACAGAACAAGAAACTACGTTAGAGTAAGAAATGAAAAATCGGAGACGTTTATATGTAGAAATGGACTAAAGCAAGGCTGCGCGCTGAGCCCCTTATTTAATATAATGTTGGACGAAGCGATTAAGAAGTGTAAACACCAACTGAAGCCATATAATGTAGGATACTGGAAAATGGAGAAAATACAAATAACTGAGTTAAGCTATGCGGACGATATGGTGATATTAGGAAACACGGAGAGACATCTGCAAGAAAATGTCAATATAATAAATGAACAATTAAAAGAGATAAACATGGAAGTTAATATAGACAAAACAAAAACAATGGCAATAAGCAGAGAAAGTCTAACACATAACATAAAAATAGAAGGGCATAGAATAGAACAAACTAACGCGTTTAAATACCTGGGAGGGATTATTAACAGCGAGGGGTCCTTAGAAGATGAAATAAATGAAAGAATATCAAAAACTGCAAAACTTTACAACATGATAAAAACACCATTCTTAAACAACAAAGAAATACCAGAGATAGTAAAGGCAGAAGTGATCCGCAAGGTAGTGAAACTAGTACTGATACACTCATGCGAGTCATGGATTACAAACGAGAGACGTAGGATGAACAGGGTAGAAATGAGGTTCCTAAGACGAATAAAAAATAAAACTAAGTTGGATAGGATAAAGAACGCAGAATACAGAGAGGAGCTCAAGATAGAGCCAATTCAAATAACAACACGGCAAGGGCAATTAAGATGGCTTGACCATGTTATAAGAATGGGCGAAGAAAGGTTGGCAAGACAAATATACGTATCAAAAGAAATGGGGAAAAGGAGAAGAGGAAGATCGAGGAAAACATGGGAGCAAGAAGTACGAAGTACATACGAGGCAAGGGGAGAGAAATGGGAGGATATGAGAGCAAGATGCAGGGAGAGAGAAGAGTGGAGGCAAATATGGAAGAGGGAGCCAGGAAACTAAACTCCACACAGCCCGACACTTCACGGTCAAACGGGTTTCAGGATTAAGTAAGTAAGTATAACATTTTGAACTCGATTGATATTATTGGAACTAGCGCTTACAGACTCAACATTGTGGTTAAATTGGTTGTTACCGTTAACTATTTCTAGTTCGTTACTAGTTTCATGTCCTAGCATGGAGCATGCAGTATTAGATTTCAAAACATAAAACACAAGATCCTTATACCGTTTTTTAAACAAACACTTCAATTTGACTTGTCCAAGTATGTCTATTTTGTGACCCGAATAAGATGAGAGCGTAGCAGATGTTTCCGAGAGTTCGTTTTTTCCTAGTACAAGTTTTTTATAGTCACTAAAATTTAATATGTTTACCTGACTACCAGTGTCAAGTTTAAAAACTATTTTACTCTCCAAAATGTCTATTGTTTCAAACCATTCGACCGAATTTACTTCTGACTTTGTTATTGTCCAAACCACACTATCCTCGTCATCGTCAGTTACAACATTTTCTGTTACGTCATGCACAAACTGATCCTTACAAAACTTACGATAATGTCCGCGTCGCTCGCACTTACTACAAACTCGATAATATGCAGGGCACTTACCCACGGGATGTTTTAAGCCACAAGAATCACATTTCTTACGTTTTCGATGCGCATTGTAGTTTTTTCGGTGAATTTCATTCACGCCGCGACCGTATTGTCCTGAGACCGATCCTGCACGTTGAGTATAGTTGTGGTCGGGACGGGATTTACTTGCTATTGCGCTCACTGACACATGGTCACTTTTCGCGTTCTCCCTCTGCGTTGTTACGCTGCTTTCCATTGACCTACTAATTTGTATTGCTTCATTTAGTTTCAAATCGAGACTCTGGAGCAATCTTTCTTGGATACGAGAATCTCGTATCCCTAATACTAATCGGATCAACACGTCTTTTTCTTTAAAGTCGCAGGTTGACGCGAGTTGCCGTACCGCTGTCACAAAATGATCTACAGTTTCACCAAGTTGATTGATCGCGTTTAAAAATTTAAAATGTTCATACACAAGATTTTTCACAGGATTGCAGTAATTGTCAAACTTAGCTATAATCGTTTCAAGTTTGTTTTTATCTTCGGCTGTCATGTACTCGAGCGTATTGAAAATATGCAATCCGTCATCCCCTAAAAGATTGAGTAAAATTGCAATTTTTACGTCGTCAGTTTCCTTCGATTTACCACTTGCCAAGAGATATAGGTTGAACTTTTGCTTCCACAGCTTCCATTGATTCGCAATATCGCCTCTAAAATGTGCCGGTGCTTTACTGTTACTACTCCATTTTTCAAAACACAAGTGTTTTTATTTTTAGAACTACGCGAGTATACAGAATTGAAATATTTCCCCAAATACTTAACTGTCTTTTTTAAGAGTAAACAAAGTTCATAGTGCTTAATAAAACATAGCCTTTTAGCGCGCTTTTCCGCTGTCACCATGTAACGTCTCTTCTCTGGAAGGGTAACTTAACTGGTTTTAAACTCATACACTAAAAGGGTTATTTATTGTTGTAACGTCCAAATCGATGGGATTTGCTTCGTTTGGATCTTAGAGCATGCAAGTACACCTATACATAAAGATTAACAATAGCACTATCTATAACTTCCCTGTTCCGTGGTCTTATGTCTACTGCCTGTCTTTCATTGCCGCGTTCTACATTACCGGCCGCCCACCACTACAGCAAGTACATACATATGTAACACATGGCATACCGAGGACAGTCGTCTCGGATGGGGGACCTCAATTTATTTCGGAAGTTTCTAAACAGTTTGCGAAAGAATGGGAGTTCACTCATGTTACTAGTTCTCCTCTATATGCCCAATCTAAGGGCATGGCGGAAAAGAATGTACAAACTGCTCAATTATTAATGTCACGAAAACTAAGAACGACTTTACCTAATACACAGGATAGTTTGAAACCCAAAATAGTTAATACGGCAGAATATTGTAAAGCTTTATCTAAAAGACATGACTCTCAAGAAAAATATTATAACAAAAAGGGTGTAATAAGGTATCTTTCAGAGTTAGATGTAGGAAGTGGCATAAGGGTACAACTTAAACCTATACATAGGTATTTGGATACCGGGAGTAGTAGTAAAAGGAATAGAGATAGATCTTATTTTATAAAACCAGGTAAGGGTTCATACGTGAGAAACCAAATTTTTATCAAGGTGGTTCCAAATCAAACAATTCCTTCCGAGAAGCAAGAGTCATCATTCGTTAGAAGAGAAGAGAGAGAGAGTGCAAAACGATACATTAGCAGTGCGTGTAACTTTGATTGTGCGGAAGGAAGTGATAGGGAGGAAGGGAAAGAAGAACCGAATACTAGGAAGTGTTATGAGGGACTTCTTTGACTTTTTTATTTGACTTATAACTATGCGTAATATTATTCCTTAAATTAAAACGAACCGTTTTCTTATCAGTAACTCTATGACTGTTCGTGATAATTTTAGGATTTGATGTGTTTAAAATCGTTCTTTGAGTGTACGAAAAAAGCAACTCGTTTGGGGCCTTCGGTGTGACCGTCGATGGAGTATTATTATACTTTCCCAGCAACTTCGTTAACATTGTTGTCCATCAGTGTAATGTACATCATGTTCATTCAGTTCATAATTCCCGCCAAAAACACTCAGGAACTTTATAATATATAAGTTGTATGATGTTAAGTTGTCAGTAGTGATTATCGATAGTTATGGTCGTAATGTCAATCTTTTTTGGTAAACTACATTACTAGGAGTGTAATAAAACATTACTAAGTAAAACCAACAGTATTTTACTTCGTAAAATAAGGAGAACAGTACATTTGGCGACGAGAGTTGGAAAAATACAACAAAATCAACATGGAAACAAATGCACGTATCAACCCTTTTGACATCAAAACAGATATATCAAACATCGGGGCGAGGTGGCAAAAATGGGTGGCTCGTTTCGACAACTATTTAATCGCAGCTGACATTAAGGACGAAGAACGGAAGAAAGCCATGTTTCTGCATTATATTGGTGAGGATACTTACGATTTATATTTGTCTCTTCCCACAACCTCAGATCCAACAACATCCACTACCGGTTCCGAAACATCACCCATATCCTCATACCAACAAGTAAAACAAAAATTAAATTGCTATTTTTCACCTAAAGTAAACGTGGAATTCGAAATTTTCAACTTTAGGCAAGCAAAACAGGAGCAAAATGAAACTTTAGATCAGTTTTATGCCCGATTACTTAAACTATCGAAAACATGTAGCTTCAATAATGTTGATGAAGAAATCAAGTCACAAATAATTCTCAACACAAACGACACTTCCTTAAAACGATATGCTTTTAATGAACAGCCTACACTGGAGAAGCTGCTGACAAAGGGAAGAACAATTGAACAAACAAATTTGCATACGTCTACTATAGAAAATACCAAAACAGTGAACTTCATACATCAAAAAATGTCCAAACATAACACAAACAAAAGTAATAAGCAACAAAAGTGCAGAAATTGCGGTAACGAGTGGCACGACCAAGGAAGAAATTCCTGTCCAGCCCGAAACATAACGTGTCACAAGTGTAAGAAAGTAGGTCATTTCGCAAAGGTATGTATGTCAAAATTAGATAAACCGTTCAGTAAAATGCAAAATGCAACAACTTCAAAAAGAACAAGAAAATATGCTCAGTGGAAGAAGCCATATCAAGCGAGGAATCATTTAATGTAAACACAATCAACACATGTGCAAAAACGCCACACATGCAAATTACAGTAAACAACACACTGATAGAATGCATTGTTGATTCAGGTTCATCTGTTAATATTATGAGTCTTAACACATATTACAGTTTAAAAGACACACCAGCCCTGACCAAGAACAAAACAAAAATTTTTACATACAATTTAAGAAATGAACTCCCAACTATGGGATGCTTCTTAACAAACATAACGCACAAAGGAAATAACGTTCAAGCAAAATTTTTTGTCATTGAGGGAGATGCATCTCTCATATGATACTGCTGTCAAACTTGGAATACTCCACATAGTGTCATCATTAAACACAGATACAATAAAACAAGATTTTCCGGAGCTATTCAAAGGAACAGGCAAGTTAAAAGAGTTAAAAATACATCTTTTCATAGATAACACAGTAGTACCCGTTGCGCAGGAACACCGAAGACTACCGTTCCATCTACGCAAAAAGGTGGAAGGAGAATTTAAGAGATTGGAGAATAATAACATAATAGAAAGAGTAACTACGCCTACAGCATGGGTATCTCCAATTGTAGTGGTCTCTAAACCAGGTAATCCAGAACAAATTCGGTTATGTGTAGACATGAGATGTCCTAATGTGGCAATCAAACGCGTTAGGCACTTAACACCTACAATAGATGACATCATTGTCGCTTTAAATGGAGCACGATACTTCAGTAAAATTGACCTTAACGACGGATATCATCAGCTTGTTTTAGATGAAGAGTCCCGTGAAATTACAACTTTCTCAACACATCTGGGGCTATTTCGTTACAAGCGTCTCAGTTTTGGCATCAATGCAGCCGCGGAAATCTTTGAAGATACCATTCGACAGGTTCTAGTCAATATTTCCGGCGTTTTGAATGTCAGTGACGATATATTGATATTCGGAAAAACTCAACAAGAACATGACACAGCACTCAGAGCTGTTTTGCAAAGACTAAAAGAAACTGGACTTACCGTAAACCCAAAAAATGTATGTTTAATCAACACGTTATCCATTTTTTCGGTTATGTATTTTCAAACAAAGGGATATCGCCCGACCCTAGGAAAATTGAAGCCATAACAAATTTGCAACCACCGAAAAATGTATCCGAAGTCAGAAGTTTTCTAGGTATGTTGAACTACCTTGGCAAATTTCTGCCGAACCTAGCAGAGCAAACACAACCCTTCAGAGAACTCATTCTCAAGGACAAAGAGTGGTCTTGGACAAAGAAACACCGACATTGTTTTGATCTTATAAAAACAACTTTCAGAGACAAGCAATTTGGCATACTATGACATAACGAAGGAAATACACCTCTTCGTTGATGCTGGCCCTTTTGGTCTTTGCGCTATATTAGTTCAAGAAAAGGATGGTCTAAGTTAGCTTATGGTAGCAGATCTTTAACGCCCACTGAACAAAGATATAGCCAAATTGAGAAAGAAATGCGGGCTGTCACATGGGCCATGCAACATTTTCATGTATATTTATTCGGTGTTGAATTCTATTTACATACCGACCATAAGCCATTAGTCAGTATTTTGCAGAACCCAAAGTCCAGTCCTTCTGCGAAAATAGAACGATTACGACTGCGTATACAACAGTATAGTTTTCAGACTGATCATCAGAAAGGCAGAAGTAACCCAGCTGACTATCTCTCAAGACATCCACTTCCGTGTACGGACAAGGAGCTGAACAAAGCGCAAGCCATAGACGAACACGTGAATCTCATTGCCCAACATAGCATACCTAAAACAATGTCATTAGAAGAAGTACAAAAAGGAACACGGAATGATACCGTACTACAAAACTTATTAAACGCCATATATCGGAACAATGATTTGCCTTGGTCTGGTGAGCTTAAAAGGTACGAAGTTGTCAGACATGAGATAACATATAATGATGATATCCTATTAAGAAATAACAAAATCATTCTTCCTAAGAGTTTGCAAACGAGGGCAATTGATATTGCTCATAGAGGCCATTTAGGCATAGTGAAAACAAAACAGTTATTGAGATCCAAGGTATGGTTTCCGAACTTGGATAAAATGGTGGAAGACGTAGTCAGACAGTGCCATGCTTGTCAAGTGACAACACCTATATATACAAGAGATCCTATTGTGAATACTGAACTGCCGAAAGCACCATGGAAAAACCTGGATATCGATTTTGCAGGACCATACCCAGGAGGACAATATCTACTGATCCTCATTGATGAATATAGCAGGTATCCAATTGCGGAAGTAATTTCCTCACTTGACTGCGAAACTGTTACCAAACGGTTGAGACACATATTTGCTATGTTTGGACTACCACATACGCTAAAGAGTGACAACGGACCTCCATTCAATGGCAGAGAGTTCACAAACTTCTTAAACGAATTAAATATCAAACATCATAAAATAACTCCTTATTGGCCAGAAGCGAATGGATTAGCGGAACGATGTGTGAAAACTTTAAAGAAAGCTTTACTTTGCGCCCACATAGAAAATAAAGATCTGAAACAAGAACTAGACTACTACCTGCTTAACTATAGATCGACGGAACATTCCACCACAGGTCAATCACCATTTAAAATAATATTTAACAGCGATGTCAGAAATACATTACCAACGATTATTACCTATGAAAATAATGAAGTCAAGAACACCAACAAAATAAATAAGGACAAACAAAAACAATCGGCTGACATAAAACGAAAAACAAAAAAACACACCTTTAAAACAAACGATCTGGTCCTTTGTAAACAAAATCAACTTAACAAATTAACACCACCTTTTAATCCTGATCCATACAAAATAACCTCCGTTAAGGGTACACAAATAACTGCTGAAAGAAATAACACCTCAGTCACAAGAAATGCATCCTCTTTTAAAAAATACCAGCACTCCCATTTTAACCCAAATGACCATTCTTCTGATTCCCAATTAATTCCTGTAAGAGACATAAATGAAAATGATGACATATCCCAAGAAAAGGAAAAAGAAGAAAGAAGAGAAGAATCCAGACAAGAAGAAACTAGCGATCATGAAAACGTGGAAGTGAAAGAGACACGACAACTGGAAGGACAGCTGGAAGAGGCACCAGTAGAGAAAAGAAGCACCAGAAATAAAAGACCGAAGAAATTCGACGATTATGTGCTTTCATGAAATTTTGCCTGTCATTAAAGCGCGGAGGAAATGTAATGTACATCATGTTCATTCAGTTCATAATTCCCGCCAAAAACACTTAGGAACTTTATAATATATAAGTTGTATGATGTTAAGTTGTCAGTAGTGATTATCGATAGTTATGGTCGTAATGTCAATCTTTTTTGGTAAACTACATTACTAGGAGTGCAATAAAACATTACTAAGTAAAACCAACAGTATTTTACTTCGCAAAATAAGGAGAACAGTACAATCAGTAGTCTCCCCTGGCAGAATTTACGAAAAACTTCTTTAAAATTGCCTTTATTGTTTGCACTCCCCTTTCTGCCAGACCATTCGACTGGAAATGATACGGTGAACTTTTTAACACTGTAATGTCTTTGTCTTTACCCCATTGGATAAATTGATATGAGTTAAAGGGAGGGCCGTTGTCACTACACAGTTGCGTTGGTAACCCGAAAAATCTAAACAGATCCTCTAATTGTCCTCTAATTACTGATCTCGCGTTTAATGTTTTAATCATTTTCATTTTATGAACTTACTATGCGCGTCTACTATTATTAAAAAATAGCGGTTTCTAAATTGGAAACAATCTATGTGTATTCTCTGAAAAGGGTGAGAAGTAGGTGCCTATTTTGACTTGACCATCTCCTTTTTCACGTTCTGAGTTATATTACACCTGTAGCATTCTTTTACCTTTTGCTCTATATCTTTATCTAAATTTTTAAACCATACTATGCCTCTTGCCGACATTTTCATTCGTACTATCCCCTCATGATTACTATGTAATTGTGATACAATATGCGACTGTAACTGAGTAGGAATTACCACACTATTATTGAAGAAAACACACCCGTCTTGAGTACTTAAATCATACCTTAAATTGAAATAATATTTAATATCATTTGACAACTGCTTTCTATTAGGCCACCCATTTTTCACGTACTTATACACCTCACACACAACTTTATCGGATTTTAGCTCCCTCGCTATATCATTGGCATCTATACAAATATCTCCACACATATCTACTCTATTTATTGAATTTTCTTCTACTTCGGTCGATGCGGCAATCGGCAACCGTGACAACGCGGCTGCATTTGCTAGGCCTTTCGAAGGTCTATATTGAAATACATACTCAACATTGAAAGCAAAACTGCCCATCTCTGTAACCTAGAAACAGCAACTACCGAAGTACTTTTATTTGGATTGAAAATTTCTTTAAGTGCTTCCGCATCTGAACATAATGTAAACTTATGACCGTAAATGTATTTGTGAAATTGTTTGATGGCAAATACAATTGCAAGCGCTTCGCGGTGAATTTGCGAATAATTAGCTTCCGCCGGCGATAGTGTACTGGATGCGTATAACACTGGTTTTTCTACCCCATTTACTACGTGAGACAAGATCGCTCCTACTCCGTATGGACTAGCATGTGCGGCAATGACTATCGGTTTGTCCGGGTCATACAATTCCAGTACACCATTCTCTACCAACAGTTGCTTACTGCGCTCAAAGGCTATTTGACACGGGCGTGTCCACTTAAATTACACATCTTTTCTTAGCAACTTATACAACTCGCGTAATTCGGCCGACAGATTTGGTATAAACTTCCCATAGTAATTCAGCAAGATAAGACTGTAATCTGGATAAATTGTTGGGAGCGGGCGCGTCTATGATGGCTTTAACTTTGTCTGGATTAGGACTAATCCCCTTTTACGTTGTTGCATGACCCAAAAACTTTACTGATGTTTCAAAGAACTTGCATTTGGAAATATTAATTTTTACATTATATTCATGTAGACGTTTCAATACTACTAATTTTTCCCGGCATTCCTCGAGGAAGGAACCGCCAATGAAAATGTCGTCAATGTAGCACGCTACACCCTCAATTTCCAGCAAAATTCAATCAATAGGCTACTTTCATGTTTTATTTTATTTGCAGAATTGATAGAGGATGCAAAAACCTAGTTACTGCAATTTTTTTTTAAATTATGATTATAAATAAAGGCAGAAAAAGGCATTAAAACTTGAATTTTAAAAGTTTCCGCCGAAAAGTGCAATTAGCTCGCTGTGACGTCATGACTCGTATGGCGGGCGCGCTCAGTCTGCGTTTGCAACGGTGAAACGTTATCGTCGTTGTTATGAGTCAGCTTCAATTTAAAGTAAATAGCTGTTGCTGTCGTTTTTGTTTTGTTGTGTTTATTATTCTTTTCCTGTTATTATTATTCTTATTTAAAGTTTGTTATATCCGCGTAAGACAGTTTAAAATGAGCGAAGCATCGTTTGTGAAAGCCGCGTCCGATATTTTGCCTGTGGTGGATATTTTTATGGTAGCAGAATATTTAAAAAGCAATGATCGTTTTACTGCAGCTGAAATCCGCGGAGTTAAAGCTGGAAGGTAAATAAACGTGTATTTACTGTTGTATAAATAACAATATACATCTAGTACGCTCCCTAGTGGGGAACAGAGAAGTCAGAGAACGAATAGTATAAGTTATAAATAAGCATTGTAATGTATTCAGAAAATTGGTTTGGAACCTTTGGTGTAACAAAGCAAACACACTGACAAAGTCAATGCACAAATTGCACCAAACAGTGTTTGGTGATAGTGGAAATTTGTGCATTGACTTTTTCAGTGTGTTTGCATTGTAATGTATGTGTATCCGTATTAGTTGAAAATAAAATAATAAAAGCTTCATCTGAGTTGTTGCTAAACCGCATCAACGAAAAGATACAACATTTACAATTTTGGTGCTGCGATGCACAACTCAACAAGAAGCAATAGCCGAAATAAATTGAGGAAAAATTAGAAAAACCCAAGAAAGGAAAAAAAGAAAGTAAGGTTAGAATTACCAAAAAGGCGGTAAAAGGGAAACAGCAAGAACTAAATAAAACAAGTATGGAATATAACTTGCCTCAAGGGATGTCATTTAGTGGCAATGTAGCGGATAATTTTAAGGTGTTCAAGCAGAATTTGGAAATATACCTTGTTGCATCAGACAAAATAGAAAAGTCAGACGAGGTTAAGGTTGCGATACTGTTGAATTGTATTGGCCAGGAGGGAATAAATATCTTCAATACGTTTAAATTAACATGCGTGCAGAAGAAAGAATTTAGTACAGTTATCAAGGAATTTGAGAAATATTGCAACCCGACGAAAAATATAATATATGAAAGATTTAAATTTTTCAAACGAAAACAGCAAGAAGGTGAGAGTATAAATCGTTTCGTAACTGATCTAAAGAAATTAGCAAGTTCGTGTGAGTTTGGTGATCAAACTGAATCTTTAATTCGAGATAGGACAGTTTTGGGTATCCACAACAGGAAATTACAAGAAAGACTATTATCAAGAGAAGAACTAACATTACAAAAAGCAATTGATGAGTGTTTAGTATCTGAGCTGTCAAATTTACAAATAAATGATCTACAAAACAAGAGTAAAATTTTAGAAGGAATAAACAGGCGAAAAGGAAATAGAGAGGTTACATTTAAATGTAGAAGGTGTTTAGAAGTGCATGGACCATGGCAGTGCAAGGCATATGGGAAGAAGTGTAATTTGTGTGGAAATCTCAATCACTTTCAGAAAGCATGCAGAAAGAAGAAAAAGGAGTACCCAAAGAAGCCCCAAAACAAGGATTCCAAACAAGTTCAAAATGTGCAAAAAGTGAACGCAAGTGAATGTGATGATGAAAGTGCGGAAATATTTAGCATAAATAAGGTAAATAGTAAAGCCTATTATAAACACATAAAAATTAAGGGAAATTTGTTGAAGTTTAAAATTGATACAGGGTCTGAAGTAAATATTTTGCCATCAAAAGTGTATTATAAATACTTGACTGAAAAAATTTTACAACCTTGTAATGTTGTGTTAGAAGCCTTTGGAGGTTTCAAAATAGAACCTATAGGTAAAATTTCTGTTAAGATTAGAAATAACAATTTAGTCAATGATATAAATTTAATTATAGCAGATGTTAACTCTGACCCAATACTAGGTTTAGATAGTTCACTAAAATTAGGATATGTTCAAATCGATAGTGTTAAGACTGTGAATGATAATGAGAAGGAAAGTTTTGTAATTAATAACTCAGAAGTTTTTGAAGGTATGGGCAAATTTAATAAAAAGTATCATATAAATTTAAAACCAAACTATAAAGCTGTGGCAAAGCCAGCTAGACGAATTCCACTATCTTTAAGAGACAGACTTAAAAATAAATTGTCAGAATTAGAACGTGATGGCGTAATTGCAAAAGTAACTGATCCAGGCGAGTGGGTGTCAAATTTAGTTATTGTGGAGAAAAATGACAAATCATTAAGATTATGTATGGATCCACAAAATTTAAATAAAGCAATACAACGTGAACTTTATACAATACCTACAATTGAAGATATCACATGTAAATTAAGTGGTAAAAGTTGGTTCACATTGCTGGATTTAAAAGATGGTTTCTATCATGCGGAGCTAGATGAGGAATCTAGTAAGTTATGCACGTTTAGTACTGTTTGCTTGTATCGGTTCTTAAGGTTACCCTTTGGGCTCACCAGCGCTCCAGAATTTTTCAAAAAATTAATGAGAAGAATTTTGGCGATATAGATGGTGTTACGGTTTATTTTGATGATCTTTTGATAGCTGCCAAAAGTAGTGAAGAGCATGACGAAATTTTGAAACAAGTTGTAGAAAGAGCAAAGCAAATAAATGTAAAGTTCAACAAAAATAAAGTTCAATTTAAAATGAATGAAGTGAAGTACTTAGAACATGTATTTTGCAAAGAAGGGATGAAACCTGACATGGATAAAGTTAAAGCAATTCAGTGCTTAGAAGCTCCACGAAATGTAAAGGAACTGCAAAAATACTTGGTGTTTTAAATTACCTTAGTAGATTTATACCCAATTTTTCACAAATGACAAGTATTTTTAGAGAACTGTTAAAAAAAAAAACTTTATTTGAGTGGACTGTAAATCACACTAACGCTTTTAATAAAATAAAAGATATTTTAAGCACCCAACCTGTTTTAGGCAACTTTAATTCTCGCAGAGAAATTAGTATACAAATAGATGCATGTAAAGATGGTATTGGTTGTTGTCTAATGCAAGAAGGAAAACCAATTTCCCATGCATCACGGAGTTTAACGGATTGTGAAAAACGTTATGCACAATGCGAAAAAGAGTTTTTGGCGATATCTTTTGCTTGTAAAAAATTTTATAGCTTTATTTATGGGCGAAATGTTAAAATAATAACGGATAACAAGCCTCTTTTAGGAATAATGAAGAAAGATATCGATAAAATTCCGTCCCCATGATTGCAAAGAATAAAAATCAAGTTACTTAGGTATAATTTAAATTTAGAATATTGTCCGGGGAAAAAGTTGTTTATAGCGGATCTACTTTCAAGATCTTACATAAAAGAACCGGTTGAGGACGATCCAACTATGACTGACATCGTACATAGTATCGAGGCAAATTTAAGTATAACCAAAGCAAAGAAAATTCAATTTTAAAATGAGACGGCCAAGGATAGCGTTTAAAAGAAGTTATGAAGTTGACAAATAACGGTTGGCCGAAGCACTACAAAAAGTTAGATGAAAAACTAAGACCATATTGGACGCATCGAAATGAAATTACTTGTTCAAGTAATCTAGTATTTCTAGGACATAGACTGGTAGTGCCAGAAAATTTAAGGAATGATATGTTGGAATTGTTACATGAATCTCATTTTGGGATGACAAAAACAAAAAATAAAGCAAAACAATTGTTCTACTGGCCAAGAATGAATGAAGAAATAGAACAATATATAGCGTGTTGTAAGATTTGTGAAAAGTACCAAATAAGTAATGTTAAAGAACCATTAATCCCGCAAAATATTCCAAATAGACCATTTAAAAAAGTGGGAAGTGATATATTGGAATATGGTGGTAAGAGTTACCTTGTTCTAATGGATTATTATTCTAAATGGGTCGAAGTGATGCCTTTAGTCAACAAAACATCGAAAAGTATAGTAGAACATTTAAAAACTATATTCTCTACACATGGAATTCCTGATGAAGTAATAGCAGATAATATGCCATATAATTCATGGGAATGTCGGGAGTTTGCGAAAGCATGGAACTTTCAAATTACTATAAGTAGTTCGCACTATCCAAAATCTAATGGATTAGCGGAGAAAGCTGTAGGTATAGCCAAAACTATGCTAAGAAAATGTAGCGATTTATCTCTTAGTTTATTAAATTACAGAAACACTCCTGTAATTGGGTTAGATTTAACATCATCACAGTTGTTAATGCATAGGTGTTTAAGAACTAAGTTACCTGTATTAGAAAATCAACTATCACATATTAGATTATATATATATATATAGATTATATATATATATATATAGATAGATTATATATATATATATAGATTATGATCATGAGTTGATAAAGACCAAGATAGATACTAAAAGAGCTAAATATAAATGCTATTACGATCAAAGCAGTAAAGAACGAAATGATTTGAAAGAAGGGGAAAATATAGTAGTGATCAATAAAAATAAACAATGGGAACCAGCAAGTATAATTAAGAAATTTGATAATAGTCCAAGATCGTATCTTGTGAAAAATGAAAATAATAAAATATATAGACGTAACAGCAGTCATCCACAAAAGTCATTAAATGCTCCAAATTTTGATGTAACTAATTATGACTTGACTAACGTAAATACTTCAGGACAGGATAGTGCTATTAACCCTAGCTTACCTGTAGCTGAAAGCTTATCAGGAATGCGTACTAGGCGTGAAATAAAAAAGCCGCGTAAATTAAATGATTATGTACTATATAAGTAAGTGCTTATTTCAAAAGGGAAAATGTTGTATAAATAACAATATACATCTAGTACGCCCCCTAGCGGGGAACAGAGAACGAATAGTATGAGTTATAAATAAGCATTGTAATGTATGTGTATCCGTATTAGTTGAAAATAAAATAATAAAAGCTTCATCTGAGTTGTTGCTAAACCGCATCAACGAAAAGATACAACATTTACAATTTTGGTGCTGCGATGCACAACTCAACAAGAAGCAATAGCCGAAATAAATTGAGGAAAAATTAGAAAAACCCAAGAAAGGAAAAAAAAAAAGAAAGTAACGTTACAATTACCAAAAAAGGCGGTAAGAGAGAAACAGCAAGAACTAAATAAAACAACTATGGAATATAACTTGCCTCTAGGGATGTCATTTAGTGGCAATGTAGCGGATAATTTTAAGCTCTTCAAGCAGAATTTGGAAATATACCTTGTTGCATCAGACAAAATAGAAGAGTCAGACGAGGTTAAGGTTGCGATACTGTTGAATTGTATTGGCCAGAAGGGAATAAATATCTACCGTATCAACGAAAAGATACAACATTTACAATTTTTATTAGTGCTATGTAAGCAAAATTTATATAAAATGAATACATATTAGTGAATAATTTCAGCAGTTTGTTTTACTTGTAGGGCAGCTCGTGAAAGTTATGGAGATAACGCAGTAGGTTATGTGGAAATAAAAAGAGAAAACCGCTTTTGTACTGTTAGAGGAAAAGTTTGTCCTGAACATAATGTTCGCATATATTTTATGAAACATAAATCAGAAGTCGCTTCAAACTTCAAAATATTTTTGAATGAGTGTGACTCTGCAGGTCACAAAGTAAAAGTTTTGCGTTCAGACGGAAGGGGTGAATTTGATTGTGACGCGATGTTAACAATACTACGCGACCGTGGTATTGAATTTCGACTAACATGCCCGTATACGCCAGAGCAGAATGGTGTAGCGGAACAATCAAACAGACATGTAGTTGAAGAAAATTTAGTGCTTAGCCAATTCGACGTAAAAACCGCATTTCTTTACGGCGATATTGATACGGAAATATACATGACTCAACCGCAAGGTTTTAATAACGGCTCGGGTCGCGTTTGTCGCCTCAAGAAATCACTATACGGTCTCAAACAATCCCCTCGATGTTGGAACAATAAATTCGATTCATTTAAGAAGAAAAGCGGATTTATTCGTTCTACAGCAGATCCGTGTATGTACATTCAGCAACGTGAATCAGAAAAATTATTGATTGCCATTTATGTTGATGACGGCCTAATAGCTGGCTCTAATCAAAAGGTACTCAATTCGTTTTTAGAATTATTAAATTCTGAATTTAAAATCACTATTGGCTCATTGGATTCTTTCTTAGGCATGCAAATAGAACAAAGGGAAACCGGTCTATTCGTTTCACAACGTGTTTATGTTCAGAAAGTTTTAAAACGTTTTGATATGTCTGATTCAAAACCAGTAAAAACACATGCTAGTAACGATCAACCAAATGAAAATTCTAAAGTTGCTTTTGATCATTCTATTCCCTATCGCCAAGCCGTAAGATTATTAATGTATTTAGCATGTGCAACTCGCTCGGATATCGCGTACGCTGTTTCAAAAGGCGCGCGATCAATGGCAGCACCAACCAAATTTGACGAATTGATGAATTGACGACGAATTGACGAATTTCACAAACGATCTAAACACATTGAAATTCGCTACCATTTCGTTCGCGAATTATATCAAAAAAGATATATTTGTGTGGAATTCGTGCCGTCTGAAAACCAGCTTGGTGACATGTTAACCAAACCTGTAAACTCAAACATTTTCGCAAATATGTGTATGAAAATAGCGCTATGTATTTAAGCTACGAAGCAATTTTTGTTTTAATATCTTATGTAATATGGTTCGGTTTACGGGGGAGTGTAAAAGTTAGATATACCTCACCATGTTACATTTAGATGTCGCCACTCGCTGTGCACCCTGTGCACATGCGCAATAACAATAAGAATATAATGTAGTACGCATGTATTTTTCAGTGTTTTAAGTGTTTTCTTTTGTAAGATCAACGATTGCATTAAATCTTTCATTTTAGTACTAATATTTTTGGTTTATTCTACCCCTCAACCACATCACCTAGAACATTTATTTTTTATCCTGTAACTGACAATAATCTGTGGGACATAGTTTTTACAGCTTTATTCTTAAATAGTTGGATATACTTAGCTTTACTAATTACCGTGCTACATGCTCCAGAATCGCATTCAAAAACCATTGGCTTTCCCTTTATAAACACTTCACGTGCAACTGGGTAATTACCATACACTTTCCCTATCCGACACTCTTCAATGCAATTTATCCGGCTGCTGGATGCCTCCAGTTCTTCACTCACTTCGCTCACCCAAGAATTCCTTTGAGGACTTCCATACCTTCTTTGTGGATTACTCCTGGAGCGGCAGCATCGTGCAATATGACCCATCCTTTTGCACTTATGACATGTCCATCCTTTGGCTGGACATCGGCTGGGCGAGTGATTTCCCCACATCGACTGCATTCACTTTGAGTTTGGACCCTACCACTACTATATCTATTTGCGAATTTGCTTATACTCCTTTCTCTATCTCCACTGGCTACTTTGTTAATCGTGTGTGGGTTTTCCTGTTCGGCCAGTACCCAATTCATAGCTATTGAACATGCCTTTTCGAAAGTCAAACCCTCTTCTTTCAGTAGCATTGTCCTTAGCTGAGGTTCTCGAATTCCAAAAACTAGTCGATCCCTTAGTGCTTCTTCTAGCTTTTAATTCATGTATCAATGTATTCACTAATAGGTTGACCCGGCTGGTGATCCTCCTTGTGGAATTTGTAACGTTCCGCTATTTCATTACTTTTTGGTGCAAAATGTGCCTTCAATGTATCTATCAGACCTTCGAACGACCTCGTGACAGGATCTACTGGCACCAATAGCTTCTGTAATGTGGAATACGTTTCTGGACCGATAAACGTTAGGAGAAACGCCGCTTTCTTTGACTCTTCCACACTATTTAATAGGAGAAACTGTTTCATCCGCTCCAAATATTCGTTAAAGTTATCTCCGGGCACGTACGGTTCTAAATTTCCAATCATTTTTCGTGTTTTTCTTGTCTTTACCTTGTTCACTACTCTTGTAACTCGACTTTAACCCCACTTTTTCCTCGTGGTCTCTCCCCCAGTAACTCTTATTGCTCTCCAACCTCCACCGACTCTTCGTTACGTTCTTTATATGTACTTCTCCACATCCTCGTCGCCGATGTTATGAGGGACTTCTTTATTTAATAAAACACACCCTTTGCGAAGATCCATACTTTATTTCTCCCTTTCGTCATTCCGTCCCCCATGCTACATACATAACATGAAGGAAAACCAAGACCGGCCTAAGGACTCTTTAGGTCCACAACTAAGCCATAATAGTCAAATGCAGTAGGGAAGCACGGCAATAACAAGTAGTGGTCGAGTGATAAAACCACCTGTAAAATTAGACTTATAATGTAACTTAGAATAGTTTTTGTAGTTTAACATTGTAGATGTGTGGCGAAATCTTACTAAAGAAGGGGTATGCCAGGGAGTGGCCAAACTGGTAGAGATATGAAAAGGCAAGGTTGGCAGTAGAAAAGATGGCAGACACGTCATTTTGTATGTCATGTTAGAAGCACCATAATTTATATATGTATGTATAGTTTTACTAAACGAAACGTTATTGAAAGATGATAGGCGAATAACTATTGGTGAAATTAATGTTGATTTTACACGAGTTTGGATGTGAACAAGGTTCAGCTCGCAGGGCACGAAGACTGATGACATTGGAACAGAAATTCAACAGGCCCAACACCTACTGTCCATTTCAAGAGCACGTTACGGCGACAAATTTTGGGAACGAATAATGACTGCTGATGAGACATGGTTACCTTACTTCAATACTGATATAAGAATTCAAGAAAATGGTGCACACCAGAATGACAGGCCTTCGCTAAACGAATTGCTCCCACATTCGCCCTATCGCCAGATCTGCGTTTTAGTAATTTTCACCTGTTCCCAAATATGAAAGAACCATTGAGGGGAAGGCGGAGATTCTGTCCTTTGTGGGCAGTTTAAAAATATTAGCTTCACGTTGGAAACTACATTGTAATTTTGATGACAATTGACGAAATAAAGAAATTATAGCGCAATTCCTAGAAGTCTCTTGGTATTATAGGATACCCTTTCCTTTGGAGCGTCAAAATATTGTGTGGTGTTCTATTAAATTTAATAATAAATTTAGTATTAATATAATTTCATTAAATTATATTTACCAAAAGAGCCCCAATAACTGTATGTTGTGATCTTCCCAACATTTACGATGCTAAAAATAATTATATTTTGTGACATATTTACTTTCGTAATAAAGGGTAATTTATACACGTATTAAGAATTAAGAGTCAAGAGTTCAATATAGGTAACTACAGTAGCGTTCGTTCACGAATTAGTATTAAGAATTAAGACTTAAGAGTTCCCATATTTCATCTTTTCTCCTTAATTCTTAATTGACGCTTGCGCCACTTGCGCATTGAATGCAATGCATCACTTTTAATTTTTTACGCAAGTGGTAAACACGAGGACCAGAAAATAGAGGTTAATTTCTTTGTGTTTCCCCATTTGGTTTAGTATAATGGATTTGTCATGGAAAGTGAAGACGAATTATTAATAAAACTTGTGGAAAATTGTGAGCACCTATACAATAAAAAGAATCCGTTATTTAAAGACAAGCAAGCAAAAATTAGTTTTAAGAGATAGTCAAATTGAGCTCCTGTCATTTCCGTGTATTTAGAAATTGTTCCTAATCGATATCCCTCATTGAGTTAGTCAATGTGTAGAAATGTTCAAACTGTTTTCTACTAGTGATGGGTCGTTATTGAACTATCTGTTATTTTAGAACCGTTATGGATCCAGTAACGGTTGCAATGGTTATCTCGCTGGGAAAATAACGGTTCCTTTCGGACTGTCTCCACCGCACTTGCAGCGTACGCAGTAAAATCGTTCCAATACAACTGATGGTGTTCTGTGACAACTGTGTGGTCGTGGTCGCCGTTTATTTATGGACAACCGTTGCAACTCCACTAGAAAAATAACTTCTTACGTATCTACATATTCTCTTGGACGGTGATAACGGCGGTAGTCAACATTGAGTCAGACTTTTATTGTGGAAATATTTTCTAAATAATTGTATGCATTGAAATTATCAAATGTAAAATAAAAGAACGATGTTATATAAAAAAATTATTTATAAAAACTTCAAATAAAACTGTTATATTATATGGAACAAAATAACAATTATAAATAAAAAATATTCTTACGAGATAAAGTGCAACCACTCATAAAGAATATGTATATATTCCAATATAAAATAAAACTCATGCTAAAATATATACGTACATATATTCAAAAACGACCACATTTTTATCAGGAATTCGGATTTATATTTAAAAATAATAGGATGTTTCTCGTTCTCAGATGATAAACGGTTTCGACGCTCAGAAATCGATAATCCCGTTTTCGAAAACACCCTTTTAGCGTACTGCAAGATCAGTAATTGCACTTTTGTGTAAACAATTAAAACGAGGGAAGTCAAATAAAACTTAATTCAATAATCGAACGAAAGCATAACGTCGGAAACTAGACCGTAACATATTGTATTGATGATGTACAGATGTAAATGTACATGCAACAATAGTAACTGTAATTTTTTTCGGTTATCCGTGTTAGATTTCCAGAATATCGCCAGTTAGAATACACAATGTTTAATCAATGACAATACAAATATGAAAAAATAGGTTAGGTTTGTACTCCTATCTATCAAACTAGCGATTCAAATTTTCTGCGGCCGCATTCATTTTCTTAATACCTAATTTTTATATGAACGCAAAACATCACTTAATTCATATTATAATAAAAAAGGTAGAGGACTCTCTATAACCGACCTAATAATAAAATTAGGTTCGTTAATGGGCAGTTAACAAGTAACCGTGCAACAAAGTAAGCACAATTTGCATATGCCAATAATCCTATAGGAAATTATGACTATGTCAATCGCAAAATGTAACTGCAGACTAATTAGTTTCGTCCCTATTAGGACTCATCAGTACAAAATATAGTTCTGTGAGTGACACAGTAAAAATTTCTTAGGTGATACGTCAATATACTGTGCCTACTTTGTAAGTTTTTGCACGGTTACTTAACTACCCATTAACGAACCTAATTTTATTATTAGGTCGTTTATAGAGCGTCCTCTACATTTTATTTTATTAAAATTTTGGCTCTCGAAAATAGTTCCCTATTTTCTTTCGTCGCCGAACGCGATGTAACCGGGTATGCCAATATTTCTCCTACTCGGGAGATGAAGTCATTATTATTAGCATATCCATCTCACCGAGATATCGACGTATCATCTGGAAATTTTTACTGTGTCACTCGCAGAACGATATACTGTACTGACCAGTCCTAATAAGGACTAAACTAGTTACTCTGCAGTTGCGTTTTGCGATTGACATTGCCAAAATTTCCTACAGGATTATTGTTATACGCAAATTGTGCTTACTTTGTAAGCTTTTGCACGGTTACTTGTTAACTGCCTATTAACGAACCTAATTTTATTACTAGATCGTTTATAGAGAGTCCTCCACATTTTATTTTATTAAATTTTGGCTCTCGAAAATAGTTCCCTATTTTAAAGTGCTCCATTGGTCAACGGGTTTCTATAAATATTTAGTTCATCTGTAGGTCCACAGTTTTTGTCTACCAACACAATACTTTTTAGGTCATTATTAACGTTACATTGAGTTGATTATTGTCATATGGAGAACTCTCAAAAGTAAAGTAGTATTTATCGTAATCAAAACACACTTGCGTGGATACAGATTTCATGTCAACATCGTTAATGACTTCCAATTACTTTTCAATAGCACTATTTCAATATATTTTATCGTTAATCGTGTCTTTTAAATTCAACTTCTTCCTTTTCGAAGCCCTTATGAAACGATTGATACTGTTGTGGTCCATATGACGTTTCATGTAGGAGTCAGGAAAAATTGGTAGTTTATATGCAAGATGAGATTGAATGTCCTTATTCCACCACTAACAAAATGAACACTACAGACTCTTGAATTCTGGTTTGAATAATGTACCGTCTTTGCTGCGGATAAACATAATAACATGAAAAATTTAGGAAAAGAAGAACACTACTTTGTTACACTACCACTTTGTTTTTTGTTACAATGTAACAGTGTTTACGAAACTGCAGTCACGTTTTTCAATAAAAATAAAGTGGTAGTGTAACAAGGTAGTGTTTTTCTTTTCATAAGTGACCATAAGGGTGACCGTAAAAAATCGATGTTGTATTTTTGACAACGGGAAACCCCACAAAATGATAAGTCTTTGCAGATTTTACGATAGCCAAAATTTGAGCACGATTGGAATATGTTAACCCGTGCCGCTGGGGGCTCAAAGTTACAAAAAACGTTTTTGAGTTTAGTAGCCAGTAGCCACGTTTGGGGGTCGTATCTGCGGAAATTCCCATTATTTTCTCATGATATATGTCTCAAGCAAAATGTTATATTATTGTGACTAATTTATATTCTATATATAATTATTAATTATATATAATTAATATAATTATTCTTACTTCTAGTCGAATCCAGTTATAGCAGGCTCATCATCATTATATCATAATGAAATTGATGATATTCAAGTAACTTCCGATTTAAGTTAATTAATGTCATTTCTTTTCCCTTTGTTATTTTTACATTTAATTGTGAAATGGCGAACAAAGTCCTAACTCTGGGTGAAACCTAGACAGAGGATTCAAGAATTGTAAACCCCAAATTTCGAAGACCCCATTTGGAAGAACTGGTTAATGCAGGGTTATCTCATTTAATTACCAAGGCGGCCATGTATTTCTTTGAGCGTTTTCATATTAATGCAGATTTTCTCAGAGAACCCCGCAGTAACTGGCCTGAAAATATAAATTTTCAGAAAGGATTGCGGATTGTGAAGTCACTAAAGATCGTTAATGATGTTGCAGAACGAGACGTGAAATTAATTACAGGCCTTAATAACCTTCTCAGCAAAGGTGAGGAGCAGAAACAATATGTTTTACAACTAGTACACAAATGCCGAAAGCTGTATCCTGACATTTCTAAAGACACTTTGAGCAAACCTTTAGAATAAAGTATTCATATTGTATCCTTCTTAAAGATGGCAAACAAATACATTTAAATTTGTTATTAAAAAGCATTGTCATTTTATTCCATCATAATTCATATCAAACTCTGAAAAAAATTCTCATATCATAATTTACTTAATAGAATTTCCTCGTTACGTTTTTTATGAAAAAGGCTGTTATAGCTCTGCTCTAGTATAAGTAACAACAAATATATAGAATGTATATTACATAGAACAACATTGCCTATGATTTGACTCATACATCATGAAAAAATAATGAGAAGTTTCACTAGGCAGCCAAAAATCGAGTTTTTGTTAAACTTTGAGCTCCCAACGGCACGGGTAAACATACTCCAATCGTGCTCAAACTTTGGCTATCGTAAAATCTGCAAAGACTCATAATCTTATGGGGTTCCCATTGACAAAATTCTGGAATTATTTTTCCCCCATATCACTGCGGTTACCCTAGTGACCATGTACTACCACAAGGTAACGGACTATTCAATCACATATCATAACGATAATAAATTTGCACCAAAATGTTTCAGTTGTTATACGCATTTTGTTAGTAGTTGTGACCTGTAGATTATACTGATTTAGAACTTCAGTGGAACTTCAATAATTCTATTTGCTTGTTTCTATTGCGTTTATCCAACGTTACCTATGTCGGTTTCAAAAGATTTTCTCGGAAAACGATAAAATTTATAACATTTTTACTTTCATAAGATTTTTCACTATTGCTACAATCAACAACGCAATAATTTCTTTTCGATTTAGGCATATTTCTTGTGAAATATACGAAATTGTGTTCAGAGTATATTTCTAGCATGTATTCATTTATACCTCAACGATTCAGAAAGTAATCACCTGTGGCGGTACATGTCTTCGTGCACACTTCCTATATAGTTGTTTATGTTACTGTTTTTTCATTCCTTTTTTATTGACCAAGTGATTTAATATCTCCAAGGTTTTATTACACGTAAATGTATAATCGTAAAAAAATTGATAGTTTATAGTAAATAAAGAAGTTAATTTCAAAATTGGAAATGGCAAAATCCTAAAATCAATCCCTAAATCAAAATTATCCTAAACTAATTTTATCTGTGAAGAATGTTCAGTTCTAACCCCAATACTATTTATGGTTTGAGCATTACAACTAATTAGGGAGTGGCCATATTGGGAAGTTAAGTACAATACGTATTTAATTTTTCACTCATAAACATCCCAAAATTCGCAAGAAAAATAAGGTACAACTGGTCAAAAAAGTAATGTCGTGGTCTCGTTGCAGATAGGTTTGCCCATCTTTACCGAACTTGTACCCTGTAGCGAGATTATATGATTCTGTGAAATTCAAATTACTGATAGTGTCAAAGATACAACACATTATAATTAAGATTTGATACAAGGTTGGATGACGTGTTATCATTAAATAGTGTAAACCGATCTTTGTTTCCACTTACATGCAAAGCGCGACATTAAAATTCGGTAATCCAGTAAATATTTTTAAATTTCGCGGACTGTTTAAGTTGCTAATTCCGGCAATAGTGAACATATTCGCATGCATTGTGCTTAGAAATTGACGAGTATGTCCACTACTACCTGAACTACCAACTTAAACTATCCGCGAAATTTAAAAAATGTTTACTGGGAAAGGTCGTGAGTCCGGTTTACACTAAATGATAACACATCTGCTCTTTTATCAAATCTTAATTATAATTGATAAGTATCTGATTTTAGGGGAATTTCTATCTGCTATCTTTACAACGCCTCTAAACAATAGTCGGTCTATGCAGTTACCAAAGTCTGAATGGTATAATCTCGCTCTACATCAATGCAACTTAACCTTATCCCGTCTCCTAGTCAAACAATCACAAAAAATGCCAAAAGTTCTGTAACTCTGTCGAAATAAAAAGATAACATATCGTTGAAAGTTTGGCCAACTAAACACTATTTTGAAGGGAATAATATTTTGTGATACTCATGATGGTGGGAATTTTGAAGATTTGCTACGTTTGTACGTCGGCGCAGGAGATGAAATTATAATTCTAAAGGCACATTGAGGCATTTGATATGGTTCAAAATGATTTGAATTTGGTGATACTGTTAACAATAGCGGCAAACAGCAAGTGTCTCCTGGAGTACCCAGAAAACATTTTTAAATTTCACGGACAGTTTAAGTCGGTAGTTTCGGCAATAGTGGACATACTACCAACTTAAACTATCCGGGAAATTTAAAACATGTTTACTGGGTAAGATACATCAAAATAGATGATGATGTTGGCTATACGAGAAAAGAAGAATTCATGTGTGCAAATGCTATTTTGCAATGCACGGAAAAAATAAGACTAGAAACTTGAAAGAAGGTAAGTTTGTTGGTTACAGGATGTAACGAATGCTCCACGCTGGTTTGTAAAGTTACTGGTGTTCAATAAAGGATCAAAGACAAATACCCAAAGGTACTACATTTTCAATGGACACCCCATCGCTTGAACTTAGTGGTCAATGATCCCAATCATTTGCGGAAATGAGAAATATAATTGGAACAATAAAGGAAAGTCGGATTTTTTAATGACTGCAGAAAAAGTTGCGAAGTTTTCACGTCTGTGTGAAACGACATGGTCCAAAAAATAAAAATCTGTACCACAGTTTGCTAAATATTTTGTAAGAAAGTTTTAAGTGATATTTGCATTAATGAAGAGGCGAATCCTGAAACACGCTCACAAGTCTTCTAGAATAGTTAGTCACTGGAATATCATCTTTAGTGTTCACTATATGTTTCCAAATAATATTCAAAATTCTTCCTATTTGGGAATAGTTTTGATCAAATTGCAGTCTGTCGATTTTGGTTCGCATTCTGTTCATTTTTGTTCAATTTTGTTTTCCAAGCTCTGAAGGAACTATCTGAGTTCTATAATATTTAAGCTCTTGAAACGGATGCTATGTAGAATCTGATATGCTTTATGGGAAAACAAGAACTGCAGAGAAGAAATTAAGTCGTCATCTTCTCACAGAAACTACGGTTCTTCCTTTACTAAAGAGACCTCTATTGAATTATATAATAATTCCACCAACAAAATCTATTGTGGAAAGGTCACAACTCCCGAAAGAATTTCATAATAATAATTTCAAAGAGAGGTGACGAGATGACATGATGAGAGACTAAATAGCAGTGTTCAGAAAGTACGCACATCATGCACACAATGTACTGTTCAAATCCAACCAACACATATTTTTATTTTCATATCAATTATGTGTGGCTTTGATTTTTGTAAGGTGCCGAACACAATCATGAATGTGTTTTGTTTTAATGTTTGGTTGCGTACACGAACATAAGTAGTTCACGTATTGTTTGATCGGAACCAGTGATCGGCAATGCATCGTTTTTCGCTACTGACTGACTCATACTGATTCATACTGACTCATGAAATTTTAAATATAAGTGAGTAGGCATCATTTAAATTCAACTACTCTGATTTACTCATACTCACGATAACGTTGATTTATAAGTATAGGTTGCAATAAATATGAATGCGACGGCGACATCATACACATACTATACTCACAGTCATAAATCACCTCAGTTGATTTCTAATGTCGGGAAAATACTTACAATACTTACATTGATTCAGCTCACTCAACTCATCCATGTACATATATTTAAAAGTTTAGTCATTAAACAGTTTGCAGCTAGTATAGAGTGTATACAAATATAAAAAAGAATAAAATTGTAACTTTATACAGAAACATTTCGGGAAAATTAAATTCTTTTTATTATTTATCATTTTTATGAGCAGGTAGTGAAAAATGGATAGCAATAGTGAGATTGAGGAAAAAATAAATACCGGAGTTTTTCAATTAGTGCAAAGACGTAAGGGTAAAAGCGCAATATATTATGAAATAAGCAACACAAATCTACACATATTTCTTTGTTTAACTTTAGTAAAAAATAACAGTAAAAAAGGCAACAGAGCAAACACACAACCTCATAATGAGTATATTAATGTTCGCATTGCGAACTATACTTATTTTGCATCGTCTATACATATTGAGTTAAGGAGAGTCGAAATCAACAACGTCATAAATGTTGTTAAGTATGAGTTCGATGAGCACTTCAAACTTTCG
Source organism: Chrysina gloriosa (assembly GCA_038088585.1). Classification (NCBI taxonomy): domain Eukaryota; kingdom Metazoa; phylum Arthropoda; class Insecta; order Coleoptera; family Scarabaeidae; genus Chrysina; species Chrysina gloriosa. Next base: position 39,612,435 of record CM076091.1, on the reverse strand, counting down.
AGTGGATATGAAGTTGGACAACATTGCAATAAGTATGAGTGCGTATAAGTACAAGAAATTATAAGTCATAATTCAACTCTATTCACTTTTTCACTACTCATTGCTGATCACTGATCGGAACACACTTGAACCACACATGTTCGAGTGTATCTATATTTTAAGTTCGTGTACGTGTACGGCAAAAAAAAAGTACATGAACGATATACAGATTGTATCTACATTCTAAGCTGAAAGTCCATACCATCCGTTCTATGCAATATAACGTTGCTGTAACGTTCCAACCTGTAGAAAAATATAATTTCATCCCAATCTGATACACGCAAATAAAAACGACAACAATTGTTTCAACCAAATTTATTTTAAAGAATCAAAATAATTTATTAGCAGTTATACGGAATAAATATACAAAAAGTAAAATAAATAAAAAAACAAAACGAAAATAGTTCACAAACAAAAAATATAAACTTCTCTGTGTGGTTAAAGTTAAGCTGTTGTTATTCACTGTTTTCTATTTCAAGGACAAGTCAAAGTTTAATTTTGTTATTAAAATATTAGAAAGATACTTCTTTGAGAGCTTAGATCTTAACTTGGTTAAGACTGTAGCAAGTGCACTAAATGCACGTTCTACAGAAACTTGTGTTGCAGGTACAGTAAGTACCACTTCGGCAAGCTGACTTAACTTTAAATTGTGTTGAGAAATTTTTTCCCAATATTCCAATACGTTAATTTCTAACGGTTCTATTTGTTTTTCACATATAGCAAGAAGTTCTGTTTTTATGTGATAATTTTGATTTGTTGCTGTTAAATGAGATGTATTTACGAGTAGGTTGATATGTTGTGCTAGTTTGGAGTGTGCGGCATTTGACGTACTTGGAGTAATATCTAATGAGCTTGAACATTTGGAAAATAAAATATTGTCATTTCCGTCCTGCGACGATGTCGAATGCGATATATGATTAATAATTTCATATGTCTTTATTAAGTGATCCTGAAAAAAAAAATTGTATTTAAAATTTTTTGGAATTTAAAAATAAAAACTCAAAGCTACCATTGCAGTTTGTTTTTGGTGGATGGTAAGCAGGGAAGTTCCTTGAAAATTAAAGCAAGGATCTAAATACAATGCTGCGACGAAGGCGTCGTTTTCAGGAAGCTTACGTTTTCTTGTTACCATTGCTTTATGTAAAGCCTCCGCATTCGAGTTTGTCTGGATCATATCTTGGAAATCTAACTCACATTCCAACCAGTTGCGATAAAAATCTCCAAGAATATATTGCTCTTTTGCATATGCATTGTGCATTTAGCCAATGGTTTAAATGCAGTAGCAAAATTTTCCACAAATATGCAATTCACGGATATATTTGTAGAGTCATCGAGTTCAGTAATATACTCTTTGAGACCTATTATGGAAATAATCATATCGTATGTAGAATTCCATCTAGTCGCACTATCTAGACATGGTAGGCTTATATTCTCATTTCCCGTCCTTAAAATAGTTCGAATTGCAATATCTCGCACAGAATTCATTTGAGTTTCCAAAGTTCTAATCACATATGCCGCTAGTTGTATCGTATGTGCTGCACAGCGAACTACTGAAAATACCGAGGAAAGTTGAGTGTCAATTGCGTCATATGTTTTTGTATTGTCATATTCGCCATCTTACACCGCCGTTAAATGATTATTCTGCAATTCTTACAGTAGCTTTGAAACTTTGACTACGTTGGCGCCATTGTCGATAGTGTTGGAATAAATTTGCTTTATGTCGATTTTGTATTCTTCAAGACATTTCATTATTTCCTCTTTCAAATATTGGGCTGTGTCTTTCTTATTTAGTTGAATCATACCTGTGTGCGAAATTTATTTATGGTATAAACAACACTAATAAGATGAAACCTTATGAGATGAAACTTATCTATGGTGTTTATACAAATTTTAAAATCACGTATATGTATATTGTATGTTTACTCCCAAAATGTGCTTGTCTTGCCGACTGGCGACATCAATTTTTAAACAAATCATTTTGTTTTCTACCATCTTTGCTATGGCTCTTTGTATTTCTTGACTGGTGTCACCAAGAATGTTTGAAACGTTTTTAGAGTTTAAAGTAATTTCAAACTTTTCTTCGTAGGGTTCCATAATTTCTTTTTAAATATCTTTGTCGTCAAAAATTCGAAACGGCAAACTTTTTTGGACACTACTCCAATACAACATTTTAAGAACTCTTCTCTGTTTAATGTACTGTTTAATTTGGTTATTGGTTTTTTTTTTTGAAACACCCTTTGGAAGTGTCTCCAATCCATCAATTACAATGTTATGCACTAGTTTATAATATTGTTTAAGATTTGCATTATTTGCTGCACTCAGTTCTTTTTACACGTTTCAACGAGACATAAAAATTTTTGTTTCGTCATTAAAAGTTGCGAATGTTTAAAACAAAACTTATTTCTTTGATTGTTTTCCATATTTACACTCGTCAAAGTAATATTTACAACTAATGCATACACCACAGCATGCAACGTTCATGTACGCGTACACGAACTTAAAGACAGCTGCACTTGAACCGGTCTATCGTTCATGTACTTTTTTGCCGTACACGACACGAACTTAAAGTATAGATACACTCAAACATGTGTGGTTCAAGTGTGTTCCGATCGAACAATACGTGAACTACTCATGTTCGTGTGCGCAACCAAATATTAAAGCAAAACACATTCATGATTGTGTTCGGCACCGTACAAAAATTAAAGCCACACTTAATTGATATGAAAATAAGAATATGTGTTGGTTGCTTTGAGCTGTGTTTATTTACATTTATGTACCAGATTTTTATTCAAGTTATGTATGTATTTGTCTGAACTCTGCTAAATAGAGAGACTGTATACCTTCTAAAGTTAGACTGGCTCTTACATACTTTGCATTTTTTCGCCTCTGATGATAGTTACAGAAGCCTACATTACCTCTTGAATTATTTTAAATATTATACAAAACGTGTGCTGCTTTATACCAGGTTCTTAAGGACTATATTAGGTTATAGAAATAAACTTTTATATTAATAAAATCAACTTTATTAACAACACTTATTTTTTAAATTGTTAAATGGGTACCATGACATAGAGAAGAGAATTACAAATATTACTTAAGTACAGAAGAGTATTACAAGTAGAACTACCAATAGGTATTTCTAATGTTTTGGCTTAGAGATGACAAATTGATTTAATTCTCTAGCTGGACCCTTGTTAATAGTCATATTATCAGATTGTTGTGTGGCTATATGGTAAACTTCATATAGCCCACTGAAAAATTACCGTAAAGTAAACCTCTATTCACGTTCAGTAGAGCCGTTGTTCTCGTGCATTGGTATATTAGAAAAAGTGACCTGCATAGGAGATCCTGACATTTTAACATCTTTATAAGAAATTTCTACATGGGAAGTTACTACTTGTGGTAAGCTATTTTTCCTGTTGAATTCTTGGCAGGTATGATTGTGTACATGGGTGTGACACTATTGATGATAAAAAATTCGATCTATTGTGTTCCTGGTGTCCGTTATAAAATAACTGATCTATTTTACTTTGATACTTTGTATGTCATCTTAAAAAAGCATGTTCCACGAAGGAAGACTAATGCTAGGTCTCATTATCCACCGTGGTTCTCTTGTGATATTGAGGGTCTTCTAAGAAAAAAACATTACTGTCACCGCAAATGCATGAAAACAACAAATTTCTTGTTTTATAGTGAGTTTAAGCGTCTTAGAACAACGTGTAAAACTTTAATTTCCGAAGCGTATAACAGATACCTCCTGGATGTCGAAAACAACATTAAGGCGGATCCCCCATCAACTTTGGAAATTTTTAAAAGCCAGACGCAACTCAAGAAGAATCCCTGGAAGAATGTTTTCGGATGGCTCGGAGTTTGGTGATCCTTTTGAAATAGTGAATGCTTCCGCTTCTTCCTTTTCTGCTTTTTATTCAAAAAACTCATAGTAATGGCGATGCTTACTCTGAGAATTTTAATTACACTTTGCCGTTTTCCTTCTCGCCAGTTACTGAGAATGAGTTGATTTACATTATGTCTACGTTTTCGACAAAATTTACGGCTGGTGAGAATTTATTACCAAGTTTTCTACTACGAGGCTGTCGTCATGTGTTTGCTAAGCCCTTGGTGACTATTATTAATTTATTCATTACTACTGGTGTCTTTCCTAACTGTTGGAAACGTTCTAAAATTTGTCCTGTTCATAAGAAAGGTGATTCAGCTTTATTAAGTAACTACAGACCCATCGCTATATTAAGTAACTTTTCCAAAGTTTACGAAAGTGTGCTATATTCACAAATTTATAAACAAGTGATACCATTTATCTCATCTGATTAGCACGGATTTGTTGCAGGCCGTTCTACTGTCACTTTTTTCCCAATATATTTGTGAGAAACTAGATAAGCGTAGCCAGATCGATGTTATTTACTTGGATTTTTCGCGTGCATTTGACACAATAAACAATAACATTCTCCTACATAAACTCTCGTTCTTTGGGTTTTCTCCATCGGTACTGCGCTTAATTGAGTATTATACTGTGGACAGAATGTGCTACGTCCACTACAATGGATACTGTTCTTATGATTACACTGCCTTATCAGGTGTACGTCAAGGATCAAACGTGGGTCCATTACTATTTCTGTTGTGCGTAAATGACTTACTTCTTAGTATTAACTACCCTGTCCTCGGATATGCAGACGACATCAATATATTCTCTGAAATCAGGTCCTTGCATGATGCTAAACAACTTCAACTTAACCTAGACATTTTTTCCTCCCTTCGATTTTGACGTTATGTCTTTTCCTTTCTCCTGCTATTATGATTGATTTGGTCTTTTCGATGTTTATTTTCATGTTTATATTCTTTATTTCCTTATTTAGGATTTCAAGGTTCCTTTGTAGCGCTTCTTCTGATTCAGCCAGAATTGCCATATCATCCGCAAACATCAGTTCACACAAGTTAGTGTCCTTCATTTTCCAGTGACCCATTTTTAGTGGTTTCATTTGTTTTTTAGCACTTTTTATGGCCTCATCTAGTACCATAGAAAACAACAATGGACTAAGCGCACAGCCCCGCCTTACCCCAATCTTTGTTGTAAACTCTTTAGATTCTTCGTTGTTGGTTCTTACTATATTTGTGTTATACCTATACATCTCTTTTATTAACTCTATTGTTCGTTTGTCTATATTTCTCTTTTCTAGGACATTCCATATGTCTTCCCTTCTTATCCGGTCGAACGCTTTTTCTAAGTCTATAAATTCTTTATATTTCTTTTTCTTGTTAATTATCTTTCCACTTGCTTGTCTTATCACAAATATTAAATCTTGTGTACTTCTTTCTTTTCTAAATCCACATTGAGTGTCTTCTATGCTCTCCTCAGTTATTTTTCTTATTCTTTTTTCTATAATACTCTAATATATTGCTAATATATTGCTAATATTCTACCTGGGACGCTTGTTAGTGTAATTCCCCTGTAGTTATTGCAATCCCTCTTGCCCCCTTCTTATAAATGGGCAATATTATTCCCGAGTTCCACTCCTTCGGTATTTTGCCTTCTTGTATAATCGAATTCATTAGCTTGGTTATTTGTCTTACCCATTTTTCTCCCATATATTTGATCATTTCTGGTGTTGTGTTGTCTTTTCCTGGAGCCTTTCCTATTTTCAGCTTCCTTACACACTCCATTGTTTCTTCTTCTTTAATTGGTTCTATATTTTGTATTTCCTCTGTCTCCTCTTCTTTTTCCCTTGTCTCGGCATTTGTTTCTGTCAGCTCTTGGAAGTGTTGCTGCCATATTTCCATTATTTGATCTTCCTCTGTAATTATACGACCATACTTATCTTTTATGTTTACCATGTTATATTCTCTTTTGTCTTAATTGTTTGAGTGTACCATAGAATAATTTTTGATTTTCTCTATAATTATTAGTCGTTTTCTCTCCAAATTTTATCCAAGACCTCTCTTTCGCTTTCTTAATTTCATTTTTGACCTTTCTGCGTTTCTCCTTATATTCTTCCAAATCGTCCAGGTTTCTTGTTTCAAGATATCTTTTCCAACTAGTTTTCTTCTCTTTTACAATATGTTTTATTTCAGTGGTCCACCACTCTGTTCTTTTTCCGGTCTTGTTTGATATTTTTTAACTCCACAGCTCAATTCCGCTTCCTTCCGGATCATCAAATCTTTTAGCTAATATTTGTTGGTATTTTTCATGATATTTTCTTTCTTTCAATTTGTAACTCTTAATTTTTTCTTGTATGCTCGTTCTTCTTTTGTCCTCTTTTTTCTCTTCTCTTTTCTCTTTCCCTCTCATATCCATTTTTACCAAGTAGTGGTCACTTCTTATCTCTGCACTGCGTGTTACTTTAATATCTTGTATCATTTCCTCTTTGTGTTGGCTTACTAAGAAATAGTCTATAATTGATTTTTCTCTCCTGCTTTCTTCGACTCGCGTGAGCTTGTGAATGTCCTTGTGTCTGAACTTCGAGTTTTCTATGACTAGATTGTTTTCAATACAAATTTCTATTATTCGGCTTCCATTGTTTTTTTGTTTGTTCTCCCTCTTTTCCCATAATATCCTCGATTGCTTCATTTAGATTTCCTACTCTGCCATTGAGGTCTCCCAATACTATAATATTTTCTCCCCCTCGTGTATTGTTTTCTGGAGTCTTTCAAAGAACTCGTCTTTTTCTTTTTACAAACGTCCTCACTTACCCCATATACCACTATTAGTGTCCAAGTCTCGTCCAATATACTAATTTCTACCTTCAACAATCTCTTATTTATGCATTCTTCTTTCATCATGTCTTTCAATTTAGTTGGCGTTATTACCAATCCAACCCCGCCTCTTGCTCTTTCTGTCTCTTTAACTCCAGACCAGAACATCCAGTATCCCTTGTGAGTTCTCTTCATGCCACTCCCTTTCTTTTTCGTTTCCGTAATTCCTATTATTTCTAACTTATGCTTCTCCATTTCCATCACCAACTCCTCCTCCTTCCCATTCATACTTCTCACATTCCACGCACCCACTCTCAGTATATTATACTGCTTTCCTTCTTCTTTTATCTTGTTCTTCTTGCCGTCTTCATTAAACCCCTTGTTTTCCCCTCCTCCTGTTCTGTTTAAATTTTGCGTTGCCTTCTTGGGTCGAGTTACTCCCAGTGCGAATGTATTTTCGCTTTCCCTTTTCCAGCGCTGCTCCCCAAGATTCTTCTCTTTTTCGAGCCCTTCCCTTCTACCATCCTCACCTCTCTTCCGCTTTGCAGCTCCCTCGATCGTATCCTTCTTCTGTGCCATGGTTGTCGTTTGTCCTTCCCTTCTTTTCTAATATTATCAGTTTTTTGAATTTCTGTTCGGGGGTTCTCTCTCGTATCTTTCCAACCTCGCTCTTTCCCTGTCCCATTTATAATCTCTTCCATCAATTATGATCTTTTGATAACCTAGCTGAACTCTTTTTCCTTCTTTACGTTCATTCTCTCCTATCTGCTTCAGTTTCTTCTGTATATCTATTTCTTCTAGGGTCATTTCGTTATTTATGTAAACTCTTTCTTTTAGCTGCCTTAACTTATTTTTATTCAGCATCACTACCTCTTTGTTGATGATATATTCAAATAAGGTGGTTTCGTATCTTTTCTTATATACTTATTTTATTTGGTGTACCGTGTTATTATTATTATTAATGAATTGGGCATGTACTTATATTGATCTATATATGATAGTGTATTGATGGAGAGATTTGTCATCTTTTTCGTTACTTTTTCTTTGTTTTTTTAGAGTTGATTATTATTTTATGCTTTAAGAATGTACTTCCTTTTTCTTATACACATGCATATATCTCCAACTTTAAGTTGAATACATTTTCTTTTTCTCTTCTCTACTTAGTATGGTTTGCACTGTACCTTACTGTTAATTAGTTTATATTGTCCTGTATTGGCTGATGCTGTTGGACAATAAAGAATATTATTATTATTATTATTTCAATCATCATTAATCGATCTTCTTATTTATGTACTTTTTCGCTACAAGCTTTCTGAAAATGCTAAATTCATCCTTTCCGTCGTTGTGCTTCGCTTAGGCTACAATTTTTACAATTAAAATGCCTGATACATTTGCTTTTTCGCCTGCTGAAATTCAAGAGGATTATGCTGCCTCCTCTTGAATGTCATCGCTCTTGATGTATGTTGTGCTGATAAAACACCTTGATTCGTACAACTACTTTGTATTGCGCATAATAAGGATTCTTCTTCCGGGTATATAGTTATAGTATTTGTATCGCCTGTATCATCTTGGCCATTATTTGAGTTTTTTGTATCTTGTGGATTTTGGTTATTCTGAAAAGGGAAATTATTTAAACTACATTTAGTGCTGCAGGTATCAATTAATAGTGACTCAGAATATTGCAATTACAAAAACATTCAACATTGTGTTACTAGCCCTGGTTGCCATTAACTACTGTTCTATATTTGCCGATATTGGATGTCAGGGCAGGTGGCGTCTTATGAAATTGTATCCTGTTCAATAACATGGAAAACAATTTATTAAGACTATCCACACCAAATCCATTTCCAGATAGAAACATTAATCTACCTTGAACCAGAACTAGCAACACAAGTAGTTATGGCTTGTGTAGCTTCAGACAATTTTTTGAGAACAAGCCAATATTGATCAGCTTTATACAATCCATCAGGTACATTTGATGGTGAGTAATAGCTCATGGAAGGACAATATTTATGAGAATGCAGCTTTACGAAATATGATTACAACTTCACAATTTTTTGGATAAAAATTAACTTATTTTAAATGGCCTTGATTTGTTAATAATTTGTTAAGTTGTAAGTATATATAAAAATTATCAAAATCTTTGAGTAATCACTACACTTCATGATCTCTTCCAGAAATAACCAAACCTAGCTTAAGGTAATTTTATATTAACACTTAAATTTCTGAGGAAGACAAATAAATATGTCGAAACGTTAAAAATGGTTTGCTTTTAATGTTTTAAATGATAGCCGCAATTCCACGAATATACATTTAAACTATAAATATTATATAGTACGGCAAGAAAATAAATTTTATTTAGAATTATATTTATATATGTGTGTGTGTGTGTGTATACTCGGAGATCTCCGAACGCAGTAGAAATAAGAAATGCGTTTGCCAACAACTTTCGCCAATGATTTAACATTTATTAAATGTGATGCATTAGTTGAAATAAGGGATACTAAATAAAATGAAGTGTTTCTATTTACCTACCTCAGTATTCATAGATTGAATTTATAGCTCCAAGAAAACTTCATAAATTTGTAAGAGAATCAAGTCGGTTAGTATGGACCGGTTGTGTCTTCTCCTGATATTTCCGATTTCTTGATTTATGTTCTGTACCCGTCGAACGCATACATCAAATATTCTCTCTCTTTTTGAGCTTCTTAACATGGTTCTTCCATGTTATTTTTAATATCGATCCATACATCATTTAGTTTGTTTTTATTTTTATGCAAGTTATTTTTGGGGTCCCAAATACAAGGGGGTATTTGGTATAATTCCAAAAGTCCCATTACATTTTGGCTTGTTCTATCCATTTTGCCACTTCCGTCGCTCTCATTAAATGAAAATCACTTCGTGAAACCAACATTGGTCTGATCACGATCGCTGTAAGCGCGCTACTGAGCGAACCAAGTATGGATGGTCAACGCCAATATTCGGCTTATTTGAATCCTTTGATGTGTGTCCAAATACCGACAAATGGAGGGAAACACGGTTTTGTTATTTGAGCTATTTGTCTTATTTGTACAAATAAAGTAAATATAACGAATAACTCCTCTACACATGTCTACTGTTTTTGGGCAAATAATGCAAATACACGAATAAGCTGCGCCAAGTGAAGTGTTGCCATAAGACATGAACTTCACGAACAAAGTTATAGATAACCGGTACTAGAAAACATTTCAAAACCAACCGGAATTCTTCGAGATTTCGCGAGACCTTGGTAGGTCGTGTTTATACACCAAAATATCGTTGTCGCAAGAGCACTCGTGGAAATTATGAAAACGCCATTTCTACTTGCTAGACCGCAAATCGTGCAAGTTTTCTCGCCCGCATAAACCCAGTCAACGTCTTCATAAATAAAAAATAAATAAAATTAAACAATTACTGACAATTCATTAACTTTAAATTTCAGCTGAACGTACTATATTTTGAACTATTCAGCCAGTTTAATAAACGAACACATCATTTGTGTTTCATTAAACTAAACTGAAAATTGAGACATAAAAACCAATACAAGGAAAATAAAAATTTTTGAAAAAAAAATAATTAAACCGATTT